>CM024270.1:18322250-18336724 GCA_013621005.1 Aeschynomene evenia
CTCAACGACCGTAGGTGCCTTCTGAGGAGTCTTCTGAGCTTCCTCAGAAGCCCATACTCCGTGTCACCCTTGTTGGAGAAGGATGAGTCACCTTTTGCTTCTTTTCTTCTTTTCTGGAGGATCGGAAACCTTTTCCTTTCCCTTCTCAGCCTTAGAGGGCTGGATGGGACCAGCAGCCCCCTTAGAAGGCTTTGCTTCCTCCTTCTTCTCAGGTGCCCCGTATCTGGTACCTTCTTCTTCTTGATGTTGTTGAAGGTGACCATGGAGAACTTACTGTGGTTGAGACATATTCATAGTCTTCAAGTGGGAAGGAGAAATGGTTGAGGATTCTGGTCAAAAGGCTTCCGTAAGGTAGACTTGTGAGAGCCCTCTTTGGATGAGCCTGGTGCATCATGTAGTTGAGCACCATCCTTCCAAAATCTACTCTTTCCTTTTTCAGTAGGTGGTACAGCAGGCAGGCGTCCATGGTGGTAACGTTCCCATGTCTCCAATCCGAGGGAGAAGGGTGTGTTGCACAACGGAGAAGATGATCCGAGCCTCTTGCGTGAGATGAGGCACCTTTACTCCCTTGAGTGGTAGGCTGTTGCTACCAGTCAGAAGTGTCACGACTTCTTCTTCCGAGTCATCTACCTCCTTGACCCATTCTGGGTCGTCGGCGATGACAGCGCCACCATTCAAGGTCTTGAAGACTTTGTTGATGTCAGAGGAGGGAGAAGCGGATGTGTTGGTCACCAATCTTGCTTTTGACCCCTTTGTTGGTGAACCTTTCTATTGCGAATAGAAAGCTCTTACCACATTTGGGTAGCACACGTCCTCGGAGCTCATCATGGCTGGCCATCCAGGTTGCTTGAGGAAGGTGAATTGGATTTCGTCCACCTGATTGTAGACATTGAGAGGCAATACCCTTCCCATGGCAAGATTCCGTGGGATAAGTTTTGTGGAAGAGGGACTGCATTTCCTCATTGTCATAGAGAATATCCTCAGATATCTCATTGAGATTGTTCTCTCATTAAGCCTTTGATTTCTCCAGAGACGGCCATTTGAAAGAAGGGTTTGAGGTTTGAGAAGAGATAGAGAAGAACAAGAGAGAGAGAGAGAGAAAGGGCAGATGAAGATTGGAAAGCGAGGAGAGGTTTTGGCAGAGTTTTGGTAAGCTTTTGAGCGTAAAGTGCTCAAATGAAACAATGCTATAAGTATTTATAGACATGGCTGATAACTAGCCGTTTCCTGCCACTTATCCAAANGTAAGTTTTGGACGTAAAGTGCTCAAATGAAACAATGCTATAAGTATTTATAGACATGGTTGATAACTAGCCGTTTTCTGCCACTTATCCCAAAGTTACCGTTGGTAACTTGTTTCTCGGAAGGTACCTTTCTGAGAGAGGTGGTCCTTCTGAGAAATCCTCCTTCTGAGAGATGTTCAGAAGATCTCCTTTCTGAGAGATGAGTCTTCTGAGACAAATTTTCTCAGATAGGGTTTCCTGTGTTTTCCTACTTCAAGCTCAGAAGCTTAGTTCTATTGTTCGTCTCAGAGTCTAAACTAGGACAAAGGGGGGTTCTAGAGAGGTTTTAAATTTCAAAGCACTTAGAACGTCTTAGATTGAGAAATCCTTCAGAACATTGAAACGATCCTCGGGTAAAGCTTTGTAAATATATCTGAGATTTGATCCTCAGTATTTACAAATTTGAGTTCAATGTCGCCTTTTTGCACATGATCCCGATAAAATGATGTTTTATATCAATGTGCTTGGATCGAGAATGCTGAATAGGATTCTTAGCTAAGTTGATAGCACTGTATTATCACAGAGGATAGGGATTTTGGTGTACCTTATTTGATAATCAAGTAGCTGATTTTTAATCCAGAGCATCTGAGAACAACAGTTCGCAGCAGATACATATTCAGCTTCAGCAGTTGATAGGCGATCGTATTTGCTTCTTGCAAGACCAAGTGATCAAGCATTTCCAAGAAGCAGCAGACCCACTTGTGCTTTTGCGATCTATCCTATCTCCAGCGTAGTTGGCATCGCAGTAACCTACAACATCAGAAGAACACCCTTTCTCGTACAAGACCAAGATTAGTAGTTCCACTTAAATATCGTAAAATTCGTTTAACTGCCGTCAAGTGTGATTGCTTGGGCTTAGACTGGAATCTAGCACAGATACCAACACTAAGTTGGATATCTGGTCTGGAGGCAGTTAAGTAGAGAAGTGAGCCAATTATCCCTCGATAGTTGCTTTCTGAGACTTTCTCACCATCTTCATCCAAGTCAATTACTTGAGAGGGATGCATGGGAGTGCTCATGGGTTTGCCTTATCCATCAGAAACTTCCTCAGAAGTTCTTGGTATACTTCTCTTGATGAATAACTGTCCCTTCCGACTCTTGCTTGATTTGCAATCCTAGGAAGAATTTAATTCTCCATCATGCTCATCTCGAATTCACCTTGCATAAGCTTAGAGAATTCTTTGCAAAGGCATTCATTGGTTGCGCCAAATATTATGTCATCAACATAAATCTGGACAATCAAGAGCCAGAGTCTTCTGAGAGCGTAAAAGAGTTGTGTCCACTTTCCCTCTTGAGAATCCGTTTTTAAGCAAAAAGGAGCTCAATCTATCGTACCAAGCTCTTGGAGCTTGTTTCAAACCATAGAGAGCCTTTGTAAGCTTGAATACATGATTCAGGAATGCATCATTCACAAACAGGAGGTTGTTTTACATAAACTTCCTCAGAAAGGTATCCATTCAAGAAGGCAGACTTAACGTCCATATGATAGAGTTTGAAACCTTTATGTGCAGCAAAAGCTAGCAACATTCTGATAGCTTCCAATCTTGCGACTGGAGCAAAAGTTTCATCATAGTCTATCCCTTCTTGTTGGTTGTACCCTTGAGCAACCAATCTTGCCTTGTTTCTCACGACTTGACCGTTTTCATCAAGTTTGTTTCGAAACACCCATTTAGTCCAATGACACTCTTGCCTTTGGGTTTCTGAGCCAGTTTCCAAACTTGATTTCTCTTGAATTGGTCAAGTTCATCAGCATGGCATTTACCCAGCTAGGATCATCTAACGCCTCTTCTATGGAATCTGGTTCAAGTTCAGAGACCATAGCAAGATTTGTATAGTTCCTTCTGGTTCTCACGCCACTTTCTGGATTGCCCAAGACTTCATTCTGAGAGATGTTCTTCAAGTCTCTTGAACCTCTGATCCTTTAGGAGTAGGGTTCTGAGAACGAGACACAGAAGGTTCTCTTTCTGAGTCATCAGAAGCTTGTCCTTCTGAGAATCTAGTTCCATTGTATTTGGAAAGTAGATTCTCTAGGTTCTGGTGCTTTGATGATGTTACTAGATTTTTCTTTAGATGAAGATGATTGTTCCATGGGTGGAAGTCAGTCTCATCATCTATAAGAATTTCCTTTTGGCTTTCTCAGAAGAGATGTTGAGTTTCTCAAATTCATCTTCTAAGTCAGCACCTTTCTGAGACAGGTCCTTACTAAGTTCTTTGAACTTAATATGGATTGTTCTTCAACACATTTACTCTTTTGTTATATACTCTGTAAGCTTTAGAGGCTGAGGAGTATCCTAGGAAGTATCCATCATCGGACTTAGGATCAAACTTGGAGAGTTTGTCCTTTGTGTTGAGAATAAACAAGAAGAACAAATATATGGAAATAAGAAATGTTTGGTATTTTATCCTTCCATAGCTCGTAAGGTGTCTTTTAAGAATTGGTCTTAGAAAGACTCGATTCTGAATGTAGCATGAAGTATTTACTGCTTCAGCCCAGAAACCTTTTGAAAGTCCATTTTGTTGAGGAGTTCTGGGAGATGAGAATTCGTGAGCTATGCCCAGATTTTCACAAAGCTTTTCAAAAGCATGATTCTCAAATTCACCACCATGATCTGATCTAATGGCATGAATGTGCGAATCTTTTTCAGTTGAAACTCTTTTCGCAAATGCTTTGAACTTCTCAAAAGTTTCTTCCTTAGAAGCTAGAAAGAAAACCCAAGTGAATCTGGAGTAATCATCCACTATGACAAGACCATAGCGTTTTCCAGAAAGGGAAGCTGTTCTGGTTGGTCCGAAGAGATCCATGTGGAGCAGTTCCAGTGGTTTCTGAGTAGAGATACCACTTTTACTGGGAAAGGAAGCCTTGGTCTGTTTCCCTTTTTCATAGAAGTCGCAGGTTGCATCCTTCTGATACTTAATTCTGGGAAGGCCCTTTACAAGTCCTTTCTGAGAGAGTTCAGAAAGAAGTCTCATATGGGCATGACCAAGTTTCTTATGCCATAGCCATTTGTCTTCTTGGACAGAGACAAGGCATTCCACATTTTGATCCTTTAGATCATCCAGATGGATAACATAGATGTTACCAACACGTTTTCCTTCCAGAACGATCTTGTCAGTTGTGAGATTAATCACATGACAATACTTGGCATAAAACTCAACCTTTAAGCCTTTGTCACAAAATTGACTAATGCTTAATAGATTGTGAGTTAAGCCATCGACCAAAAGTACATCTGAGATTTGGTGAGAGGAATCCTTACCAACATCTCTGATTGCAGTGACTCTCCCCTTAGCGCCATCACCGAATCGCACTATTCCGCCTTTCTTAGGCTTGAGACTTTTGAACCAGTGCTTGCTTCCAGTCATGTGCCTCGAGCAGCCACTGTCAAGGTACCACTGCTCATCGTGATGGTGGAGCAGCGCTTGATGATGTTCCTCTTCTGACTCAGATTCTGTTTCCAGAATGTAGTCAGTTCCTGCCATGAAGCAAACATTAGCTTCTTCTTCCTCACTTGCTGCTTCAGAAGCTTCGTCTTCTGAATCACTCCAGGTTGCAGCCATTGCCTTCTTTTTCTTTCTGGGAATGAATTTCTTCTTCCGTTTGTTTTGTGGGCACTCCGTCTTGAAGTGGCCTTTTTCTCCACATCCAAAGCATGTGGCATCTGAAGGCTTTGACTTTCCTTTCTTAGGAGTGAATTCCTTGCTTTTGTTTGGCCTCTTTCTCCAGGCTTTCTTCATTTTCTTTACTAGGAGAGAGATGTCGTCTTCGTCGGATTCTGAGCCTTCATCATTGTCAGACTCAGAAGCTTCTTCAGCTTTGAAAGCTTTGGAAGACTTTCTGACTTGACTGTTCAGGGCCAATCCCTTCTGAGGTCTGGAGGAAGCGGATGGTCCTCCGAGCAACCCTTCCAGTTCGATCTCATGCGTTCTGAGCGAACCAAATAGAACATCCAAACCTAGCTGATTTAGATCCTTGGCTTCCTGGATTGCTGTGACCTTAGGGCGCCATTTTGCAGAAAGATTTCTGAGGATTTTTCTTACCATCTCAGCGTTTGAATACGTCTTTCCCAAGACTTTCAGCTGATTGATAATATGGAGAAACCTTATTGACATGCTGTCAATAGTTTCCTCAGGCTGCATGCTGAAGGACTCGTATTTGTGTACGAGCATTGAGATTTTTGTTTCCTTGACTTCGTCATTACCTTCATGCAGCATGTGAAGTCTTTCCCAAATCTCTTGTGCAGTATCACATGACACAATTTTGTCATATTCTACCTTGGGTAAAGCACAGAGGAGAATATACTTGGCTTTGAAGTTGAGTTGTATCTTCTCCTTCATTTATTGAGTCCATTCATCCTTAGGGACTCGTCTTGTATAGGTTCTGAGTGCTGGAGGTGCCACTCCTGGCTCAGCATCTGTTGCAACCACAGCGTCCTCTGTGATTGTCTGCAGAGGCTGATAGTCTCCATTCTCGATCCTATCCCATAAGTCCAAACTGGTGTGCTTGATGAACAACGTCATCCTGTCGCGCCAGTAGTCGAAGCTGTCTCCGAGAAACATCGGAGGTCTGTTTATTGAAGCCCCATCTGATATGAATGCAGCTGGTGAGTTCATATTTCCCTTCGTGGATCTTTTTCCTTGACACTGCGAAGTGCTCAACCCCTTAAGGACCGAGCTCTGATGCCAATTGAAAGTGTATGTGTGCACGAGAAGGGGGGGGGGGTTGAATCGTGCAAGTTTTAAAATTGCTTGTTAAAAGTTTTACTTAGAAAGCTGTTTTTACTCAGAAGGTATGATTAAGAGTTTGCAGCGGAAAATGCTTTCTGAGAAGATTAAGTTTTTGAGAACTTAGTCTTTCTGAGAAAGTTCCTTTCTGAGAGATTTTAAGAAAACGATTTAAGGTTTGAGTTTCTTAAAGGCTTTCTGATTTTGATCAATAAGGTTTTCACGAGACCTCTTAATTAAAGTTGTGATAGTGTTTTTCTCAAAGATTTGGACACGTAATGAGTTAGGGAGAAAAGCTTAACACAAGGGATTTTATACTGGTTCGATTATAATCAACCTACTCCAGTCCTCAACCTTCAGTTGAGAGTTCTTAGATATTCTTCTTAATGTGCCTTCCCAGACAACACTGCCTTTACCAAGTAAAGGACTTCCACCACATCACAGCCCGAAGTGGATTTCCTTGCCTCACACTAGAGGACTTCCTTGCCTTAAACAATTAAGGACTTCCTTGCCTTAAAATTAAGGACTTCCTTGCCTTAAACAATTAAGGACTTTGTACTTTGCCTCAAACACTAGAGGACTTAAAACTGCCTTCACACAAAGAAGGACTTAGCGTTTTTCGAAGGTTTGTTTTGATCGAAAACAACTACCAAGACTAAGTTACAAACCTAGTTTTACACTTAGTAGACTTCTAGAATTAACTTACAAATGTAAGAATTTACACCAATTCAGAACTAGAAGATTTTGCAAAGTTAGAAGAACAATTTCGTAAAAATTGTCTTTCTGAGAAAGTTCTAAGTTTTCGCAAAATGATTTTCAATTCAACAGAGTTTTGGCACGTTTAAACAAGATTTTTAGTGCAAGGGTTTCGTCACATTGCTCTGGAATTGAACTCATATATATAGGCATCAAAGAGCCGCGAAATTAGAGGCTTTCACTTTGCTTATGTGGCTGTGTCCTTTTCAGAACGGCTCCCTACTACAGTCAGCGCAAAATGAGGAACTTTTCAGAACTGCACAGTGCGCGTGTACCCACTTCCTTGGCTAGTTGTAGCGAGCTTTCTGAGTCTGTTTGCACTTCCTTGAGTCCAGACACTTGGTTGCTTCTCAGTCCAACCTTCTAAGAGTTGTACGGACTTCTGAGGCTAACCTTCTGAGGGAAGACCCTTCTGAGAACTACTAGTCGCGAGGTCTTCTGAGACCCTTCTGAGGCGACAGTGTTCTTTCCTCAGAAACATGTTTTCACCTTCTGCGCTTCTGAGATATCCTTTCTGATATCTTCGGCGCTATGATTTTATCAATTGATCTCGAGGTTACTTGATGTTTTGTCTTGGTCTTTGCTCATGGTATTGCAATAATTTATAGCTTTCTGAGACACTTAGCGCACATATTAGCAAAACCTTAAGTAAAATTTTATACTTATGGCTTACCTTGTTATCATTAAAACTTTCATGACTTTAAGAGAATTATGCTTAATTCTCTCAGAAGGGTTCTGGAGCTTACACTTCCTAGTGCTAAAATGAAAGAATTGACCAAAGTAAGACCTAATGAAGCTCAATACACTCAATTAGAACCAAAATAGGCTCATTACATCATCCTTTTGTTATCTAAACCTTCCTAATGACTAAAATGGAGTCATTGACAAAGTAAGACAAAATGAAGCTCAATACATTCAATTAGGACCAAAATAGGCTCATTACATCATCCTTTGGTTATCTTAACTTTCCTAGTAACTAAAATGGAAGAATATACCAAAGTAAGACCTAATGAAGCTCAATACACTTAATTAGGACCAAAATAGGCTCAATACATCATCCTTTGGTTATCTAAACCTTCCTAATGACCAAAATGGAGTCATTGACCAAAGTAAGACAAAATGAAGCTCAATACATTCAATTAGGACCAAAATAGGCTCATTACATCATCCTTTGGTTATCTAAACCTTCCTAGTAACTAAAATGGAAGAATTGACCAAAGTAAGATCTAATGAAGCTCGATACACTCAATCAGGACCAAAGTAGGTTCATTCCATCATCCTTTGGTTATCTAAACCTCCCTAGTGACTAAATTGAAAGATTGACCAAACTAAGACCTAATGAAGCTCAATACACTCAATTAGGACCAAAATAGGCTCATTGCATCATCCTTTGGTTATCTAAACCTTCCTAGTGGCTAAAATGGAGTCATTGACCAAAGTAAGACCTAATGATGCTCAATACACTCAATTAGGACCAGAATATGCTCATTACATCATCCTTTGGTTATCTTAACCTTCCTAGTGACTAAAATGAAAGAATTGACCAAAGTAAGACCTAATGATGCTCAATACACTCAATTAGGCTACTATTTTAAATTATCATAACCCTTCCCTATAACTCTTATAATTTTATTTTTCTTTTAAACTTTAAAACTAAAAAGAAGACTTCAACTTAAATCAGGGGTATAACTTTACAAATATTCATTTGTGTTTTAAAAGAAACAAGTTTTGCCCAAAATATACTCTTGGTCTTACTGCACAACAGGAACTATATTCTATTAATATATTTTTAATGTAATCTAAGGTTAATATAATATGTTTGCACGTTTACTCCTGATCCTCAAATTTTTCGGTTTTATTTCAACTACGAGACTTAACTTTATCTCTTATTCCACCATTCGGCTCCATTATTAGAATATTAGGAAGAAACGAAAACTTTATCACATAGTTAGATACATTGGTACACATATTAAACACACGTAGATTTACGATTTAAATAAATAACAAAAGTAAACACATTTTATAACTTCATCACTCGTTCATGGAAAACGTTAATAGACAGGATTAAATGCTCAATAGAGTTTATATTCACGTAGAACTACATATACGACATAATAATAATAAGGCACAAAAATCCCTAATGGGAAAAACGACCATCACATTAATCTCATAAAATTATCATCAATATGCATGAAAATAGAATGCCTAACCCCTACCTCTTGAAGACAAAATGCTAGAATGCAAAGAGAAACCCTTTTTTTCCCGACGTTGCTCTCGTTGGAAACCTCTCTCTCTAGCCCCACGAACGGTCCGGTGACGCCGGAGACACTTAACGGAGAAACAGAATCGGTAGAAAGCTCCGGCTTGATGAGAGGATTAAGAATATGAATTTATTTTCTGGATTGGGTGAGGTTTGATGGGTGTTTCGTGGATTGGAGTATCAATGGCTTAGGGAGTTTTTGAGAGAAAGATGGCTATGGAGGTTATGTATGTAGAGTAGAAGTAGAATTAGTAGCATGTTAGGTGGTTAGAGTAGAATAGGAAAGACTTATGTTTTCATGCTATGTATGTGAATTGCTGATTGGTTGGCTGTTTACTGCTTTATGATATAACATGCGATATAAGACGGATAAATAGACTAATAGCAGAATTTATGACATGTATGATTTGTTTGAGCAAGTTATGTGTTGACTGTCTGGAATAGTTACGCCGCCCCTGATTAGTATACGTCAAACGCTATGGCCGGTGGTCAGCCCAGTATTTAGTATGGTTTACTAATTAGCGGTGAGTCGCCCGAGCCCGCCAAGTACGTTCCGATCCCGGTTATCGGACGGCTTGGTTACAGATACAGATATGCCCCATGAGGTTCAGTTTTGAGTAGACTCATGCCGCGCGCTGAGACAGATTGATTATGCCCATGCTGAGCGCTGGGGTGACAGATTACAGATACAGTATACAGTACAGAGGCTTGGTATGCAGGCTTTAGTGTGACAGCTAGACAAGATATTGTTTTTGAGATTGATAACATGCTAGTTCGTGATGTATGTGTTGGGAATGTTGCATTGCATGCATATTCCCCATCACTGATTCGATGACTCACCCCTCATCAACCATTTTCAGAGTACAATCCCGCGCCGACGAGGAGCCGTTGATCCGTTAGAGGTCGTGTCAGCATATATCCTGGGTGAGCTCCGCTTCGTTCGTGGAGCCCTTTAGTTATTATTTTGCATTTATTTTAGTTGTTAGTTTTCATAAGACATTCCAGTTTCAGTTGTATTAGTTGCTCCAGACTTTAGAGGCAGGTTACCTTGAGTTACGTTTCAGATATTTTCAGCAGTTACACAGTTATACAGTTATATCAGTTTTATACAGTTATATACAGATATCAGTTTACAGTTATTTTCAGTTAATCGATTTTATTTAAGAGTTTATGCATACTTTAGCGTGTTCGTTGGGACAGTACCTTCGAACGGACACCCTAAGTAGCGGGGTGTTACAGTTGGTATCAGAGACCGGTTTCCCCCTAGAGTCTGGAGCTAGGAACCTTAAATGTCATGGCAACCATGGTAATGGAAGTGCACCCATGGCCATGGAATGTAGTGCCACGATAGGTTCATAGAAAGTACAGTCAATTAAGTTCAGTAGTAGTCAGTGTCTCCTTTGAAATCTCTTTTCCTGATATGTCTTATGGTTTGACCTCGCCAGGATCATGCCTCCTTTTCGACGCCGCACTTCCTCCGGTTCCGGGCAAAGAGCTTGCGCGACACATTCGTCGCACTAGCAGAGATAGTGGTCGGCAGGCACATCAGGCAGCACAGCACATCAGACCCCGAGGGTGACGGAGGATCAGTTGATCGATCGTTCACCCGGCGAACCCTCGCAGTTCTCGGGCGTACCAGGAGATATAGGCCCGGCAGCTTTTCTTGGCTGGATTCATAAGAGGGCTGAGATTCTTCGCACATGTCGGAGCTTACTACAGAGCTGGCTGGACAGCAGCTACGTGGTACCGAGCTTTACGGGACCGCAGAGGGCCGGATGCTCCGCGCTTGACTTGGGAGGAGTTCTCCCGAGCATTAAGAGACAGATTCATCCCCGCCAGTCTGGAGGGACCGAGCACTGCAGACCTTCCTGGAGCTGAGGATGACCAGGGAGATGACCGTCACAGACTATGAGGCCGAGTTCACTCGACTCGCCGGGGTCACTCAGTTCCCCATGACCCCGAACAAGAGGGTGAAGCGGTTTCTTCAGGGACTCCCCACCCAGGTATAGATTCGCTTTGACATGCTATGAGACGTCAGAGGACTATGATGGGGCGTTCAATGCTGCCATTTCCTGCAGACGAAGACGTTGGATGCTCAGGCCAAAGGGGAGAAGAAGGCGAGGCACACTGGTTCTTATTCGGGTACAGCAGCTCCCACCGCAGTCAGCAGCGACACCAGTCTTCGGGGTTCCAGCCGGGCGGGGCCACCTCTTCAGCACCCTTTCCGGCTCGCCCACAGCTTCGCAGGCAGAGTCAGAGCAGAGTCAGCCAGCCCGCTCTTCATCTCAGCAGGGAGGATCTGTTTCCTCTCACTCGCAGTGCAGACCTGCGGCAAGCTTCACTCTGGAGTTTGTCGCATGGGACCAGAGGATGCTTCAGTTGCGGCCAGGAGGCCACAGGTCAAGGACTGCCCAGCTAGACAGCCAACTCCCAGTGTGGGTTCTGTTCAGACCGCTTTTCCAGCAGGGTAGCCATCTTAGGGCCATGCTCGTTCTTTCACATCCGCCGGCAAAGGCGGGGGTGGTGGTAGGACCGACAGCAGAGTGTCAGGGGCAGAGGTTCAGGCTCCGGGGACAACCCGCCTTTTTGCTATGACCAGACAGGATGCCACGCATCCAATGTCGTTCTTACAGGTATCATATTAGTTAGAGGTTTTGAGGCTTTAGCGTTGTTCGATCCCGGGGCAACGCATTCTTTCATATCAGTATTCTTTGCCTTGAGGTTCAGTGAGAGTCCTTCCGCCCTTGAGTTACCTTTCCGGGTTAGCACACCGGGAGGGGGATCGTTAGATGTAGACCGAGTTCTCAAGTCCTGTCCAATTCAGGTCGGAGAGTTTCATGCAGAGGCGGATCTAATGGTTCTCGAGATGGCAGAGTTCGACGTGATTCTGGGTATGGATTGGCTAGCAGCGCAGTATGCAGAGGTGGATTGTCATGGGAAGACAGTGACGTTTCGGGTTCCATAGCGAGAGCCGGTAGAGTTCCAGAGCAGTAGCTGTACACCGGTGGATCGTTTGATATCTTCTATGAGTGCTCTACGACTGTTGAGCAAGGGGTGCGATGGTTACCTGGCAGCAGTGAGTGATACTTCAGTGGGTCAGAGTAGTGGCAATGACATAGCAGTGGTGCGGGAGTTTATGGATGTGTTTCCGGAGGATCTACTCGGGAAACCTCCGGTCAGAGAGGTGGAGTTCGGTATAGACCTGGAGCCAGGAGTGAGGCCCATCTCTATACCCCGTATCGCATGGCACCGGCAGAGCTGAGGGAGCTTCAGAGTCAGTTGCAGGAGTTGTTGGACAAGGGGTTCATTAGACCGAGTTCATCACCGTGGGGAGCGCCAGTGCTCTTCGTGAAGAAGAAGGATGGATCTATGAGGATGTGCATTGACTACAGGCAGCTGAACAAGGTCACAGTGAAGAAAAGTACCCGTTGCCGAGGATTGATGATCTGTTCGATCAGCTGCAGGGAGCAGTGTGTTTCTCGAAGATAGATTTGAGGTCGGGATATCACCAGCTGAAGATCAGGGATGAGGATGTACCCAAGACGGCGTTTCGGACCCGCTATGGACACTTTGAGTTCCTAGTGATGTCTTTCGGGTTGACGAATGCCCCAGCTGCTTTCATGGACCTGATGAACAAAGTGTTCAAGCCATTCTTGGATCGCTTTGTTATCGTGTTCATTGATGACATCTTGGTGTACAGTAAGAGTAGAGAGGAGCATTAGGAGCATCAGAGGACGGTGTTACAGACACTGAGAGAGCATCAGTTGTATGCTAAGCTCTCGAAGTGTGAGTTCTGGTTGGACAGGGTGGCTTTCGTGGGACACGTGGTGACGAGTGAGGGCATCACGGTGGACCGGAAGGTTGAGGGGTACGTCAGTGGGCGCGGCCGACGTCAGCAGCAGAGATTCGGAGTTTCTTGGGGCTAGCAGGTTACTATCGCAGGTTCGTTAAGGGTTTCTCGACGGTAGCAGCACCGTTGACTGCCCTAACGCACAAGGGTGCGAAGTTTCTATGGACGGAGAGGTGTGAGCAGAGCTTTTAGAGATTGAAGGATAGTTTGACTACAACACCGATCTTGGTTCAGCCAGCAGGTAGTGGTGGTTCTTAGTGTACTGCGATGCATCTAGGGTTTGTTTAGGATGTGTGCTTATGCAGAGGGGACAGGTGATTGCTTATGCGTCCAAGCAGCTACGGAAGCATGAGCAGAACTACCCCACACATGATCTGGAGTTGGCAGCAGTGATCTTCGCCTGAAGTCTTGGAGGCACTACCTGTATGGGGACACTTGCGAGATCTTCACGGATCACAAGAGTCTGAAGTACATCTTTGAGCAAAAGGACCTGAATCTGAGGCAGAGGCGATGGTTAGAGCTCATCAGCGATTATGATTGTTCGATCAAGTATCACCCGGGGAAGGCGAACGTGGTGGCGGACGCCTTGAGTAGGAATCCAGTGGTGGAGGAGCGGAGATCGCAGGGGAGTTTAGCTCACGTTGCACCAGAGAGGAGACCCATGGCAGGAGAGATCCAGAGGTTGGAGTTTGAGGGCTTTTGGTTTGAGATTGACGATTCGGGGGCGCTCTTAGCCCATATCAGTATCAGGTCGACGTTTGCAGAGCTGGTGAAGCAGCGTCAGTCAGAGGATCCGAAGTTGTTAGAGCTCAGAGAGAGGTGCAAAGAGGGGAGTGTTTAAACTTCTCAGTGGATGCAGATGGGGTGCTCAGGATCGGAGACCGGTTATGCGTGCCGGAGGTCGGGGACCTACGGGAGACAATTTTGAGAGAGGCTCATTGTACGCCTTATTCGGTTCACCCGGATCGACTAAGATGTACAAGGACCTCAAGCCTTTGTACTGGTGGCACAGTATATGTAACACCCCGATTTTCATTAAGTCCTAATCGAGGGAAATTAAGGGTAATTGACCTTGGTTAGAATTTAATTAAGTTTGGGTGGATAAGTTTCTTCTAGTAAATCATTATGTGTTTTGTGATCTAAGTGTATGTATAAGTGTTATACGATCTATGTGTGTGTATTTCATGTTATGTGGCTTAAGCGTATGGATATGTGTATGCATTGTATGTTATGATTTATGTGTTTATGTGTATGTTTTTGATGATGGTTGAGGTTAGGGGTGATATGTAGAGGTTATAGCACGAGTCGGGACGTTTTAGAAGTGTTTTGGGGCTATTTTGCAGCCCAGTAATCGATTACAAAAGGCTGGTAATCGATTACACTGCACAGACTTTCGAATCTGTGCATTTTGACAGGCTGTAATCGATTACAGATTCGTGGTAATCGATTACAGACTGCGCAGTAAGGGTTTTTAGTGCGTTTTAAGTTACGTATGGGCCCCACGATTACTCCAAACCATATATAACCGAGCCACCACGTGAGAAACCCTAATCTTCACTCCAGAAACACTCCAAACACTCTCTCTAATCCTTGTGCCTCCATTGTT
>CM024270.1:18336824-18464815 GCA_013621005.1 Aeschynomene evenia
TTAACACATTTTGACAACTCTTTACCATGTAAATCTTTATATAATATGCCCTTTTCCTAACACTCGGCTCACAATAAAAGGTCCTTCCCACTTCGGGGACCATTTTCCTTGACTGTTATCTTTGAATCCAACCGGTAAAATGGCTTCCAAACATAATCCCCTGACGAAAATTGCTTTAATCTTACCCTTTTTTATTGTATGCTCTAGCCACTTTCTCTTTGTTTGCTTGAATGTTTTCTAAAGCTTGTAGCCGATCACTGTCTAGCCGATCCAATTCCATGAACATAGCTTGGTTGTAATCATCGGCTGTCAGCTGATTCTGCTTGGCTACCCTTAATGATTTTACATTAATTTCTAAGGGCAAAACTGCATCCTGACCGTAAGTCAATCGAAACGGAGTATTACCCGTAGCGGTAGCCTTAGAATTTCTATATGCCCACAATGCTTCAGATAATTTTTCATTCCACTTTCTTGGTTGATCCTCAATCATTCTCTTAATAACATCGATTAGCACTCTATTTGTAGCCTCCGCTTGCCCATTCGCCTGAGCGTAATATGGTGATGAGTAGATCATTCTGATCCCATATTGCTCGGCAAACGCTTTTACCTCCGAGCCTGTAAACATTGTTCCTTGATCAGCCGTGATGGTTTCAGGTATCCCGAACCGATGTATGATTTGATTCTGAATAAAACGTATCACATCGGCCTGTGTCACCTTAGTCATTGGCTGCGCTTCAGCCCATTTGGTAAAATAATCAGTAGCCACGATAATAAAAGAGTGATTCTTAGATGAAGGGGGATAAATTTTCCCTATCAAATCCATAGCCCATCCGCGAAACGACCAAGGTTTTACGATAGGATGCAATTCCTCGGCTGGTAACCTCTGAATTGGCCCATGTTTTTGACAATCTTCACACCCCTTAGCATACTCAAAACAATCGGCTGTGATGGTTGGCCAATAATACCCGTATCAGTGAATTAACCATCTCATTTTCAGCCCGATTTATGAGCCCCACAAACTCCTTCATGTACTTCACCCATCACTTTAAGGGCTTCCTCATTGTTCACACATCTTAGAAGCAGCCCTTCCTGACTCCTCTTGAACAATTCGTTGTCCATAATGACAAAGTTGAGTGCTTTTTGTTTAAACTTATGACTAACACTGTTATTTGGGTTCAACAGGTATTCCCTAACTCCCTTCGCCAATCTAGCTTTCCTTGCTTATCTATACTTCCAATTAACACTCCTCCACTAATAACCTTATACCCGGAGGCATGTTGGGCTAACATATTAGCTGTATCGTTATCCTCTCTTGGAATATACTCAATTGTCACTTCTGACATCTGGCACATTATCTCCAGAGCCTCTTGCCGTAATTCGGCTAACTCCGGACTGTGGCACTTGTATTCTCCTAACAGCTGCTTAATGACCAATTGTGAATCCCCTTTTATAGTCACAGCTAACACTCCCATAGATATCACCATTCTAAGCCTTGTAATTAATGCTTGGTACTCCGCCTGGTTATTAGAACAATTAATGTCTAGCCGGCAGGTAAAAGCCTCCTCTGCTCCATCAGACTTGTCACCGTTATACCTGCGCCAGCTCCCTCTTTATGTTTAGACCCATCAAAAGTCATCACCCAAGGAGTTAGCCCGATGTAGGCCTGATATTCTTCAGTCGGATCATTTACGTCCACGTTTGGATGATCGACTAAGAAATCCGCAATTACTTGCCCTTTGACGGCTCGTAACGGGACATACTTCAAATCGAATGCATTCAACTTGATTGCCCACTTCATCAGACGACCTTGAAGCACATGTCTATTCAATAGGTATCTCACAATGTCAACCTTGCACATAACCCATACTTCCCTTGGAAGGAAGTAGTATTCCAGTTTTGTGCATGCGTGAATAAAGCCAAACACATCTTCTCAAGAGGTGAATATCTATGTTTCGCTTCATTTAGAATTCGGCTCAGATAATATATTGCTCTTTCGCCTCCATCCTCACCATCTTGGGCCAACAAGCTGCCGATACTGTCTTCGGCTGCCGATATATAATGCTTTAAGGGCTTTTTCATTGTTGGTGGGACTAAAACTGGAGGATTTGCTAAACATTGTTTAATCCGATTGAAGGCATTTTGTTGTTCTTCTCCCCATATAAACTCATTTGTCCCTTTACATTTCAACAAAGGGTAAAACACCTTCATTTTTCCAGTCGAATTCGAAATAAACCTACGGAGGAAATTGATCTTCACAATTAAGCTTAGTAGTTCTTTTTTATTCCTTGGAGGACCAGCCTCCAAAACAGCTTTGGCCTTATTACTATCAACTTCTATCCCCTGTTGATGTACCAGGAAACCTAGAAAGTTGCCAGCCGATACCCCGAATGCACACTTAGCCGGATTCATCTTAAGCGAATATTGTTTCATTCTTTTAAACGCTTGTTCTAAATCAGCTAAATGTGCTTCAAAATCGACCGATTTGACCACTACATCATCAATGTATACTTCCATACAAGTGCCTATTAAATCGTGAAAAATAGCGTTCATCGCCCTTTGGTAGGTCGCACCAGCATTTTTTAAGCCGAAAGGCATAACCACCCACTCAAAAATGCCAATGGCCCCAGGGCAACGGAAAGCTGTTTTATGCACATCCTCCTTGGCTAAGAAAATTTGATTATATCCAGAATGGCCATCCATGAAGGTTAGGAATTTATTATTAGCTGCGGCATCGACTAACATGTCGGCCACCGGCATTACATATTCATCTTTAGGTGTTGCCAAATTTAAATTCCTAAAATCTATACAAATACGCAATTGGCCATTCTTCTTAATCACAGGCACTATATTTGACAACCAATCAACATACTTAGCAGTCCTAATGAAACCTGCTTTCAACAACCGCTCTATCTCCGTCTTGATCTTGGAGAAGATTTCAGGATTGACTCTTCTCGGTGGTTGCTTGTATGGCTTGAAACCTTCCTTGATTGGCAGTCGATGCTCCACTAAATCCCTTGACAGACCCGGCATCTCATGATAATCCTAAGCAAAACACTCTTTGTATTGGTTCAGCAGCCGTTTCAGTGTTCGGCTCACCTATTCATCCAGCAATCCACTAATTTTGGTAACCCTCGGCTTTTCCTGCGTTCCGAGATTTACCTCCACCAATGGGTCTTGGGCCTGAAATCCTAATCGCCTCTGTTGAATGGACACCGGCTCTCCTTGTTCCTCAACACCTGCAATACCGTCACATAACTTGTCATCTCTTGTATCCTCTACATCGGCTATCATCTCCCATTCAGCCGTTTCCTGAACAACAGTCTCGGCTAAAGAAGATTGCAGCCGTTGATATACAAATTTTTCATCAATCATAATTATTATTATTAAAAACAGTATCTGCCAGCCGTGGTTCGGCATGCAAGATTACCTCAAAACCATTGTTGGTGAAATTCACAGCTTTGATTTCTTCTTCCTTCCCTTGGATTAAAGTGGCAATCGGCATAAATCCTGGATCATAATAAACTGCATCTGCCATTCTCATGTCAGCTGAGAAAGGTCTCTGGTCAGCCTCTACCACCTCAGTCTTATCGCCATTCCACATGATCAACTTTTGGTGCCAAGTAGATGGTACACATTCATTGGCATGAATCCAATCTCGTCCTAACAGCAGGGAGTAATTAGTGCGAGCTTCTACCACAAAGAAGATGGTGTCAGTGGTCTTTGATCCCACTGTTAGAGCCGTTATGTATGATCCCAGAGCTGTAGTATTTCCCCCTGTGAAGTTGGCAAAAGTCATATTCGTTTCCTTCAAATCTTCCTTAGTCTTTCCCAATTTCTTGAACATTACCCAGGGCATGATATTCATGATTGCTCCGCCATCCACTAATACTCTGGTCATTGGACGACCCTCCATGTGCACCTTAATATATAACGGCTTCAAATGATATTGGATATTTCCCCGTTCGAAGTGCATGATCGTCTCCGAACTTCGAGATGGTACCTCTGCCGTGGTCTCGGCAAACGATGCCCACTCTGTTTCTTCCACATATACATCCCTTTCCAAATCAGCCTGCTGTCCTCCACTTCTTTTAAATTCGACTGGCAACAATCCAACCATCGCCATCATGTTATCAGGACTGTCTACCAATTCTAACAAATCATCGTCTTCCAGCAGACTGCTGAGTAATCCACAATCAGCAAACTCATCGCTGAAATTTAGATTTACCAAGTCTACTACTTCCACTTCAGCTCGTGCAACTACGGGTGAAGGTTCCGCAATTGTAGCCGAAGCTTCCGTTTCGGCCGTTATTTGAACAGTTGTTTCTTGAACAACTCCTTCTGATTCAGCCGCTGTTTGTGCAGCTGCGACAATTTCTTCTTCTGCATTCAACTCCTGCAGATTCATTTCTTGTATTGCGTCTAAATGATCAGCCAGTTGTTCTGCTAAGTCGTGCCCCTTCCTAGGGCTCACCACTTCTTCTCTCTCTATCACTTTTGCTTTTTGCAGCATATCAACCATTCCTTTCAATTTCTGGTAAGCCCTTTTTCGTTGGAGCCTTCTCTTTTGGGATCTAGAAAGGACAATTACCTCCTCTGGAATGGTTTTCTTCCTTGTATTCACCTGCCAATAGTCCTTTGGTTGCCCCCTAGGCTTGATCATACGTCCCATTCGACTGGGATCTTGATTAGTGATCCGGAGGCTTTGACCATTTTCATGGCAACTTACCTCCACCACTTGCTTCCCTTTCTCTGGAAGGGCATCATCTTCCACAACTGGTACATTTCGAATCGCATATCCCCTCCTTAAAGGCTTTCCTCCTTGGGGCCGATATAACCGGTCAAAGACGCTCAGCCGTGGTTCGGCCGGGGTCTCATGTGAAGTTTCCTTCTTCGACACCTCTTCGGTGTGCTTTCTCACCCAAGTGTTCTGATTCAGCCATGGTTTCGGCCGCTGATTCCCATATCCTGATCCATAAGCATTTTGTGTCAACCATGGTTTCGGCTACTGATTCCCGTAACCTGGTCCATACCACAAATGCTCTCTAGGCCTGGCCCCCACCTAGGTGGTTTCCACTCCAAATAGCCGCGAGAAACACTCTCCTTAGGTGTGGGTTTCACGCTTCCTGGCTATTACTCCTTCGAGTCAACTTTATTGGCCTCTGCCTTTGTCTCCAGACCCTTCCACGAAGATTTTTGTTCATCATTTTCTCCTCCGAAACTAAGACCATGTTTATACTAGCCGGGGGGAAAGGATTGAACACGGTCAGCAAGCTTGAATCTGCCTTCCTTCAACCCCTTCTGAATGGCATTTCGGAAGACCAAACAGTTTGTAGTAGGATGAGTCCAAGAATTGTGCCATTTACAGTATTTGACCCCTTTTATCTTCTCGGCTGGTGGAATTTCATGGCCTTCAGGTAACTTCAGCTGTTTATCTTTCAAGAAGAAGTCGAAAATTTGTTCTGCCTTCGTGATATCAAACAAATACGGCTCCCTACTTCCTGGTTTAACTCTCTCCTTCCCTTTCGCAGTTGTGAGGGCAGGACATGAGTATACTTCATTCTTTTTCAATAGCTCAGCTACCATCACCTCTCCAGCAGGAGATTCCTCCTCGTAAACTAACTCTTCATCATCTGATTCCCCTTCAACCAAATTGATGTTATGAGGAAGCTTATTAATCGCGAAGCGACCCACTCTTTTCAGCTCTTTCTCTTGGATCAGTCGTTCATACCTGACGGCTTTCTCGGCTAATTGTCCAAAATCAGAATAATCCCCAACTAACAACCTCTCTCTGAGTTGAGGGTTCATGTTATTCACAGCAATAGTTGTACACTCTCCATCTGATATCTGAGCACTGCAGATCCCTCGAATCTTTCTGAACCTTTCAAGAAAATCTCCAACTGGCTCTTGCCCTTTCTGCTTGATAGAAATTAAATCCAACAATGAAGCTTCAGGCCTCGTTTTGTAGAAACGATCATGAAAGGCCCTTTCCATATCAGCCCAGCTATTGATAGAATTTGGCGGCAGCGACGAGTACCAAGAAAACGCTATCCCAGTCAGAGAGGACGGGAACAGCTGAAGCCTCAGATACTCATTATGCCCGGCCTCAGCACATTGTACTGTAAAGCGGCTAATATGTTCCATGGTAGATTTTCCATCTTCACCTGAAAAGGTAGTGAAATCAGGAGCCCGAAAACCCCCGGGGAATGGGTTCCTGTCAACCCATTATGGGTACGACTTCCGATACACAGGCCTCTCCAATGGTCGCAATTGCAACCCAAAATGTTGCCGAAGCACATCAGCAATCATATTGGGGTCACACAATTGAGGCTGCACTGGATTCCTCGGCTGCAACCCCTCCTCATGTTGATAGACGGGCGCCTGAGGATTACCCACAAAGCCTTGCATTCCTCCTTGTGGCTCTGTCCACATATTCGGCTGCGGCTGCCAGTTTTGTGCGTACGGCGTAGGAGGCCTAAGACCAGCAGGGCCAAAAGGACGAGGCGTGCCCCCTGGCTGTTGGTATGTTTCCCCGCCGTATGGCATACCGATATTGTCGATAGCTCCTTCCGGCCTCCGGTGCATATAAACGGAACCATGATTCAAAGGGGCGGTTGGACTAGCTGACATCCCACCTGCTCCTCTGAACGTTCCTCCACATGGTGGCATACCAAAAGTGTTACACCCTTGCAACGGTGTAACCACCGGTTGAGCCATGAATTCCACATTACTTCTTGGTATCGCAACATTATCAACCCCACTAGTGATTCCTGCAACCAATCCTCTTATTCCTTCGGTCACGAAAGGAGGTGTTTGCGGCATCATCGGAGGTGCATTAGAAGCAGCAGTTTGAGATGATAAACCCTCCGTTTGTAAAACATTACGAACCATGGGGCGCACGATCTCGCCCATTTGTTGTGACACTTGGTACATGAGGTCGTGCATTCCTTCTTCGATTTGTTGCCTAATAAAGGCCACAGAAATCGTTGAAGCGTTTCTTGATGACGAACCAGCACCCGCCGCTGTGGTCTGGATTATAGGTCCTTCACTACCTATTCCAGCAGTCACGGCGATAGTGGTCGCATCTGTTTTGCCCTTAGGCTTGGGTGTACCAGCGTTCGTCGATGAGCTCATTTCGGAAAATCGCCCAGACCTTAACTGCATCCGCCAGACATGGTCGAAGCCTATTTTGTTTGTAATACTCCTGCTTGTCCCACCGGGCGTGCCAATTATGTTGTCGCTAAAAATAGCTTCGGCTAAGTTAACAGCCGAATGAATAAAAACGTAATGATCCCTTCGACTATAGGCGACTACGTTGAGGACGGGAATCTTTCCCTCAACTGTAAGTTCCCTAAATGTCTTAGGAAAAGAAACAAGACTTTAGGCAGGAGTAAGTTGATTAAAGAGAAATATGGGCGAAATTAGAATGATATTGAATTGACTCTCAACAAACTTGCGAAATAGACCAATAATTTGAATAACTTCTAATTACATCTACTCCTAGAACTGAAACAACGGAATAATAAGCTTGCTCTTAGCGATTTCGGGGGGGGGGGGGGGGGGGCTTAATCCTAGCTAACCGCTCCCTTTATATAGTCCCTATCATTTGACCTCTTCTCGCACTTATTCCGGCTCCATATCTCGCCACATAGCTTCGTGCCACTTTGCTCCTCCTTTTGCGCCTTCTTTTGCTCACTTGAACGCTCAATCCCATCGTTTTAGCCTCTTTCCACCATTTTCGCAACTGCCATCCAACACGCTCCTCAGCCGTTCTTTCCACTAGCTGCATCCGTAATTATTCAGTTGTTGTTACCCGTTTCGCTCGGCTAACCAATGCTTCGACTATCCTTACTTGGCTACCTCCTTCTCGACTAACGTCTCTCGCCTATTAGCCATTTTCTTGGGATAACACTTAGCAATAAATATCATTCTGTTTAGCTAGATTATTCTATCAAAAATTCTACCTCATCCTTAAAATATCTTGATTATTGTGTGTGAAAAGAATGATATGTTTTCAATATTATAACTTACTTATAGTATTATAATTACCTTTCTAAATTTAGAATATTATAAAAAATATTATTACTTCATGATTTTTTTCTTTTTATTTTTTTTGTATTTTATTTGTTTCATTAAA
Organism: Aeschynomene evenia; assembly: GCA_013621005.1. NCBI lineage: Eukaryota > Viridiplantae > Streptophyta > Magnoliopsida > Fabales > Fabaceae > Aeschynomene > Aeschynomene evenia. Next base: position 18,344,959 of record CM024270.1, read on the forward strand.
TGAGAAAAATTTGTGAATGCAATGTTTTATTTTCTGTGAAGTTCTAATACAATTTTTTAGTATATATTCTATTTTTATGTTATAATATAACGGGTGATACATATCATATTTTTTGACGAGGTGATATTATTCTCAAATATTTTTAATATAATAGGGTGATACATATCAAATTTTATGACACTATTACAATTATATAGCACATTTATATACTATATCTATAAATGTATATATGCGCTACAAGTATATAGAGTAATTTTTAATATAACGAGTTGATACATATCAAATTTTATAAGATTGCTACAATTACATAGCACAATTTTCCTTTTTTTCTTTCGCATAAAATGAGAAAAATTTGTGAATGCAATTTTTTGTGAGACACCACTAATTACTTTTCTTTAATTACATTTTTTATTCTCATTATCACATTAGACGTATATTTAATTAAGATAAATATATCTCGTGCATCGCACGAGTCAAACGTACTAGTATTATACAAAGGTGCATACCACAATAAGTGATTGCAAAAAAAAAAAAAACTTCATTGAGCTATACGTTAGGAACTGAAAAAGTTACATTGACCTTCTGATTATGTGAGGTTTATTGAGTTTTTTTAATATATTTGAATGTTAAATTTTAGTAAAAGTATAATTATTGAAAAAGTAAATTTAGAAGTTTCAAGCTTATTTAAATGTCCTTTTAGAAAAAAATATTTTTTTAATTAATTCTTTTTATTAAAATATTTTGAAGAAGTTGAAGTAATTTTATGTTTGGTGGATATAAAATTAATTTATGTTTGTATGTAATATTAAAAATGACGTTTATTTAATCATGAACATCTTTTTTATGTTATATAAAGTGCCTGTTTAAATGTCATTATTTAGTTAAGCTAAAGTTTTTTAACAAAATATCTATTAAATTTTTTGATATGTTTGAATATAATTTTTTAGTAAAAGTATAATTACTAAAAAAAAGTAAAAAAAAAGTTTTTTTTTTAGAAGCTATAAGTGCTTGTTTGGATGAGAAAGATTTTTTATTGATCTTTTTAAATAAGATCTTTTGAAGAAATAGAAGTAATTTACCTTTTGAATACAAGATTAATTTATATTTGGATGTAATATAAAAAGATCTTTAATGTTTGAATTTTCTTACATGTTTGGGTGATATTTTTTATTAGTAAAAGTAAAATCACTCTATAATTAAATAGAAAAATATATTTTTTCAGTACCATTACGGCGAGCAATAGTCCTCCTGGAAGATTCATGATATGCTGAAGCTCAGCCTGATCACAAACCCTTCCTCACCTTCTTTGATTTATGCCCCGGCCCGATTCTAGAATCCTAGGGTAAATGGATTCATTTTTCCCTTTGGCATGCTTTCACCAACTGTCATGGACGTGGCTGCCATTTTGGGACTCCCCTGCCATGGTGCCGCAATTCCTCCTCTTTACAGCTCTTCCACCGTCTCACTAGGGGTCGTCTTCCAGAAAGCCCACACTTCTTACTCCTCATTCATCTCAGCTAACCTGCAACCCCAGCACCGTCAGCCGAGAGTCACGGAGCACAAAACTTTTCTTCTCTATTGGGTTTGTAAGTACTTTATTTGTACCAATTCTTCCGCTGTTGTGCTAGATTACTCCTTCCTTGTTGATGCTATTCCAGTCACGGTGGGTGGAAGCCGAGCGGTCGCGGTCGGGAGTTTGCAGTAGCAAAGCCAAGACGGCTCCTCGTGCGAGGCCGCACCGGTCGGTTGGGTTGCGTTCGGAAGGGAGGCGGCGCGCGTTGGTTGAGGCCGCAACGGGAGGGAGCTGCGCACGGTTGGGTTGAGGCCGCAACGGGAGGGAGCTGCGCGGTTGGGTTGAGGCCGCAACGGGAGGGAGGCGGCGCGCGGTTGGGTTGAGGCCGCGAGGGAGCTGCGCACGGTTGGGAGCTGCGCACGGTTGGGGTTGGGTGTGGGTACTGATTTGGGATTTAGGGTAATTTTAGTTTAGTTAGGGTCTTAGGGATTTTAGATGATGAGTGAGATGTGTTGTAAAAATTGGGGTGAGAAATGAATTAAGATCCCGCCAATAAATTTTTTTTTTTGTTGTAAATGATTTATGGCAACGGCTTTATTCATTATTTTTTCATTTTTAAAAAGACTTCACTTAAACATGTTATGATTAGCAAATAAAGCGTTGCCATATTACAAATAATATTGCAACTTGTATAAACCGTTACCTTTTTTAGATAAGAGAACGGTTTTTAATCGTCACTGTAGAGACCGTTGCCTATAGTCTAAATTTATAAAGCCGTTGCCATAAGTGATAAAAGGCAACACTTTTAAGCCGTTGTTTTAAATAAGTGTTGCCTTAGACCAAAAATGTTGTAGTGGCTCAAGGCTACAACCAACAAGAAGGGATAGACTATGATGAGACATTTGCCCCGGTTGCAAGGCTGGAGGCGATAAGAATGCTACTAGCATTTGCGGCTTACAAGGGCTTCAAACTCTATCAGATGGATGTCAAATCAGCTTTCCTCAATGGCTATCTGAATGAAGAAGTCTATGTTAGACAACCACCAGGTTTCGAAAGTGAGACCTATCCTGAGAATGTCTATCATCTATCAAAAGCTCTTTATGGTCTCAAACAAGCTCCTAGAGCTTGGTATGATAGACTAAGCAGTTTTCTGATAGAAAATGGATTTACTCGCGGAAAGGTTGACACCACCCTATTTACATTAACTGAGAACTCTAATTTTCTTATTGTTCAAATCTATGTTGATGATATAGTTTTTGGTGCTACTAACGAATCTCTTTGCAAGAAATTCTCTGAGTTGATGCAGGGGGAGTTCGAGATGAGCATGATGGGTGAGCTCAAGTTCTTTCTAGGACTTCAAATTAAGCAAGAGATAGATGGTACCTTCATCCATCAGGAGAAGTATACCAAGGAACTCTTGAAGAGGTTCATGATGGACAAGTCAAAGCCTTTGAGCACTCCAATGCACCCATCACAAGTCATCGACCTGGATGAAAATGGAGAAAAGGTGTCTGAAAGCACCTATAGAGGTATGATCGGTTCCCTACTTTATTTAACTGCCTCTAGGCCTGACATTTAGTTAAGCGTAGGCATTTGTGCTAGGTTCCAATCTAGTCCAAGGCACTCACACTTAACTGCAGTCAAGCGAATTTTGAGATACCTATCAGGTACTACTAATCTTGGCCTTTGGTACAAGAAGGGTACTTCTTCTGTGGTTGCAGGTTACTGTAATGAAGACTATGCAGGCGACAGAGTAGACCGGAGAAGCACAAGTGGATGTTGTGTATTCTTTGGAGATGCACTCATCACCTGGAGCTGCAGGAAGCAGAGCACAATTGCTTTATCCACAGCTGAAGCAAAATATGTAGTAGCAGCTGGATATGTCTCTCAAATGCTATGGGTCAGGAACCAACTCATGGACTATCACCTAAGGTATGAAAAGATCCCAATCTTTTGTGATAATACTAGTGCAATAGCTCTAGCTAAGAACCTCATTCAACATTCTAGGTCTAAGCACATAGATATAAAACACCATTTCATAAGAGACCATGTGCAAAAAGGTGATATTGAGTTAAAATTTGTAAATACGGAAGATCAAGTGTCTGACATATTTACAAAGTCTTTAGCTGAAGATCGCTTCAACATGTTGAAGGATATGCTTAGCTAAAACACTTTTTGAAAATTTCAAGGTTATTAAAAAAAAAATTAAAAAAAAACGAAAAAAAATTAATTAAAAAAAACAAAAAAATTAATTAAAAAAAAAACGAAAAAAAAAAATCTAAAATTTTCAAGAAGTTAGCTATACCTCCCCAATGGTAGTATTGTATGTACTAGACTACTAGTTTGAGTACATGAGCTAGATAAAGCTAGGAAAGCAAAAATTTTAAAGTGAAGCTCATGGGAGGAGGAGAAATGGCGCAGAGCTTACTAGAAAGTAAGGAGGAAGGGCCTCTTTGCAATTAAAAAGTCAACTAAGCTCTAGAGGGGTCAACTATTGCTAATTAGTTGATCAACTTAAAATTTTAGTGGACCCCACTCTATTATTTTCACCCCATATATATATTATTTAACAAAAATAATTTTTATTTTTGTTATTTAATTTTGCAAGATTAAAAAATTAATGTTAATTTATTCATTAATTGTCTTGCAATAATTTAAAATCTGAGAGCATCTTCCTAAGCTTATGATTGACTACATGTATTCCTCTGACAACAAGAAAGGTAACCTTCCATATGGTATGCTACTCACCAAAATATTTGAATTCAAGAAGGTGGAGCTAGAAAAGTTTGAATTTTTCTTCAACAAACATTCAATCACCTTCAACACTATTGATGCAATCAAGAAGAAAAGGAGTAAAGAAAATAAGAAGAAGCTAGTGGTTCCCCAAGAGAAGTTGTCAACAAGGTAGTCAAAAGTAACAAAGTCAAATGGTTGTTGAAAAAAGTGTTGACCAAGGTGACAAGTCAACAAAAGTCACCAAGGGAGTGGTAAATGAAAAGAAAAGAAAAAGTGCTCATAAAGATGACTACATTCAAAAGAGAAAGAAGTTACTCCACTCTATTGTTAAAAAGGTAACTCTTCAAAGAACCACCTCAAGGGCTACCTCTCAAAGTCACCCTTCACCCCCTTCTCATCATACACCACCTTCACCCCCTTCACCTCTACAAACACAACCTCCATCCCCACCTTTTCCTCAATTTCGTGTTTCTCTACCACCTCCACCACTCTCTCCACAACTTCATAGTTCAAACTTAGAGGCACCTCCATTTACTCTTGAAGAAGTTTCGGATGATGGATTCATGTCTGAAGGAACAATCAACATGATGGTGGATGAATTGCAAGACTTTATGGATGCACCCAATGAGGATAACATGATGGAAGAAGATGAGAACCTTGAAGAACCCGAAAATGTGCAAGAGAATGCAGTTGAAGAGGAGCATGTGGCTCATGAAATTGCTCCACCTCCAAGACAAGCAATTTTTGATCCTTCTCTAGAGGTCATTCGGCCATCATCACCACCTCTACAACCTCATCAAGACTTGGTTGCTTCATTTCACAACTTGGAAGTTCAAGGTTTGGGTTACTACCGACAAAGATCAAGTTCATCTAATGCAAGCCCTAACACCAACACTCTTATTGAAATTCGGGACCTACTCTTCCTAGCACTTCAAGGCAATAGGTGCTACATGTGAAGATCACCCCTGTTTGGGTTGATTTTTGATGAAAACAAAGGGGGAGAAAAAGTAGAAGAAGTAGTAGCTTCTAAGTAGCTTCTAGTATGATCTTAGTAGTATAGGTGCATACACCTAGGGGGAACAAGTAGCTTATTTTATCTTAATTATTTCTCTTTATGCATAACCTTAAGCATTTCTTTGTATTTTGCTATTGCATAAGTTAAATTACAAAAGTTAAATTCTACTATTTGCTTATCTCTCAATATTATGATTATGCTACTATGAGAAATAATTCCTAAGTCCCCAAGACTTAAGAATAATTTTTCATAATAAGATCAAACAAAACTCTTATTCTACTTAAGATTGTTATCATCAAAAAGGGGGAGATTGTTAGCTCCAAGAACCCTACATTGTCATAAGATGTTTTGAATGATAAAAATCTTTAAGTGTTGGATAAGAATTTTGCTTGTGAATACTAATGGTTTCATCAAGTGTTTCAGGAGGTTAACCTATGAGGTATTAAAAATATTAAGAAAACACTTAAAGTAAAAGAGCACCCAAGAGGCGCATAGCATAGCCTCAAGCAAGCTAGAGGCGCATAGCACAAGCTAAAGCTAGAGGCTCATAGCATAAGCTAAAGCTAGAGGCTCATAGCATAAGCTCAAAGCATCAAGGGAAGCTTCTTGCACCACAAGCAAGCTATAGGTGGAGCATAGCATAAGCTCAAAGCATCAAGGGAAGCTTCTTGCACCACAAGCAAGCTATAGGTGGAGCATAGCATAAGCTCAAGACACCAAGGGAAGCTTCTTGCAACACAAGCTACCTCTAAGTGGAGCAAAATACAAGCTCAACACATCTAGGAAGCTCAAGCAAGCTCAAGCTAGTAAGCAAAGCTACCTAGCAACCAAAGCTAATCACTTAGGCTTGGTGATAGTAGAACAAGCTAAGCACACCAAGGGACCTCAAGCAAGATTAAGCTCAAGCAAGCTCAAGTAAGCATAGGCGCATGGAAGCATGAGCTCAAGCATTAAAGACAAGTTCAAAGTTTCCTTATTTGGAAGTGGACTTTGATGCCTATAAATACCCCATCATTTGACAAGAGCATCAAGAGAATCAAGAACAAAAAAGCTGAAACTCTGTCAAAAATTCTAACAACTATTTGTACTCGAATTCATATACATTTAGATCAAAAGGGGTAATTTGTAAGATTTTAGCTAAGAACAATTTGAATATTCTTGCATTTGCAAGTTATGCTTTGAAGATCAAATAAGAGCAAAACTTAGTTGCATCTAAGTTCTTATTTGATTCTTAGAATCACAAGAATCTTTTCAATTTACAGTTTGTACAAGTCCTTCTAGTTGTGAAGGCAGAAGTCCTTGAAGGTTCAAGGCAGTGTAGAAAGACCTTCAGTGTTGAAGGCAAGGAAGTCATCTCTAGGTTGAGGTGCAGTTAGTCACTTCAAGTGTGAAGTGCAAGAAGTCCCCAGTGGTGTGCTGAGGCAGAAATCCTTCAAGTGTTTGGAGGTGGTGATTAGTAAACTCTCAAGTGAAGCTTGAGGACTGGAGTAGGCACATTGCCGAACCAGTATAAAAACTTACTGTGTGCACTCTCTCTACCTTTATCTTTTACATAGCATTTTCGCATAACATAGAGCACACACACTTGCACCTAACTTGATTAAAATAACATAACTTAGCCACCTAGAGCCAAAGCTCAAAGGCTACATCAATTAACTTAATCTACAAGCAAAAAGTGATTATAACATAATCAAGCCTTACACCTAAGGCTAAGCTAATTCGAAACTTAAGCTTGCATCATTCTCTAATCCGCTGCACTCTATAACTAGACAAGCTTATAGCTTGATCAGAATTGCATGTTTCAGGAAGCAAAGTTTTTAAGTAGACGTGATTCAACCCCCCTTCTCAAGTCACAAGCACCTTCAGAACTAACACGTAAGTTTCTGTCTGAACATTATTATCAAGATAATTTCATTCAATTGCAGAACCTTTGCCAAAAGAATATGTTAGTGGAAGAATACACATGGGAATTTGAGAATCTGATGATGAAGTGTGATATTCAAGAATGGAAGGAACAAACTATATTGGACTCTTGACGATGTTATTCGTTTTGCTATTCGTATTGAGAAGCAAATACCAAAAAGGTTAACCTTTCAACCCTCTCCATCGACAGATTTCCCAATAGTCACAAGATGTTAGACCAACCTAGCACATCAAATAACAACTCACCAAAGTCCAACAAAGAAGTCATTACAAAAGTAACCAAATGTTTTAGGTGCCAAGGATTTGGACATATTGCTTCTAGTTGTCTAAACCCCAAAATTGTCACCATCATTGAGGAATAAGTCCAATCTGAGAAAGATGAGGAACCAAGGTTTGATGATGAGCCAGTGTTTGATGAAGAGCCAGAGTACAATGAGGAGATCATCCCTGCTGACCATGTTCAATATATGGTGATTAGACGAAGCTTGCATACAACCATATCCAAAGAAGAACCATGGCTAAAACGCAACACCTTCCACACCCATTCGCTGCGCTAGGCAAGGTTTGTGATGTTATTATTAACAGTGGAAGCTGTGAAAATGCTGTGTCAAATTATATGGTTGAGAAATTGAGCTTGCCAACACAAGAACATCACATCCGTACAAATTACAATGGCTCAACAAAGGCAATGAGGTAAAAGTAACTAAACGATGCCTTGTCAATTTTCCCATTGGCCAGAAATATCAAGACAAAGCATGGTGCGATGTGACTCCCATGGATGCTTGCCACCTATTACTTAGTAGATCTTGGCAATATGATTGTCGTTCCATACACAATGGTTATGCCAACACTTACTCTTTTGTGAAAGATGGAGTAAAAGTCAAATTGACACCACTATCACCAAGTGAATAGAGGAGAGACAACAAGGAGTCGAAGTCCCTCGTGATATGATTTGAAATTTGATCTTCCAAAAATAGAAAATCAAATAAGAGGAAGTTTCATCTTGGCCATTGATTCAAATAATTCCCTTTAATCCAAAGGTTATTATTTAATCATAAATATGGAAACTTTGTAACCAAGAATTAGAAAAGAGGAAACTTCATCTTGGCCCTTGAATTTGAATTTGTGCCTTGATCTTGTGGTGTGCATTGTTTCATCAAATTTTCACATAATCTTGCAAAAATGCAAGCATATTTTCGCCACTTTTAGGAGAGAGAAAGGCTAGGGTTTTAGCTTTTCTTGCTCCACAAGTGTGCCTCCATGTTGGTACGAATTAGGATTTCACAATTTCTCATTTTTTGAAAATCCTAAAACACCAAACATGGTCTTCCAGGGAATCTTCTGAAAGTTGATTCTTGAATCTTGAAAATTCTTGAATCTTGTATCTTGAGGCTTGAGATTCTTCTGGAATCTTGAGATTCTTCGGGATCTTGATAGAATCTTCGGGAATCTTCACAGAATCTTCAGGAATCTTCTAGACTTGAAAATCTTGACAGAATCTTCTGAGGTCTTCTAAATTCGTGTAGAATCTTCAACAGAATCTTCTGGTCCCGCATGGAATCTTCCAAGAATCTTGTAGATTCATATAGAATCTTTAGGAGGCTCACAGAATCTTTTTAAAGTGTCCATAAAAAAAATATTCTGTTACTTAAATGCAAAATATATTCTAGAATAAATTCTAGATAATTATTTTTAAATCTTTTGCATTTAATTCTCCATACAAGATCTTTCTAGATTTTACCCATATATATATAATTTCGAAATCTTGAAAGATAATATGTAAAATAGAGATTTAATTTTGATTCTCTATTTTAATTTAATTTTCGAAATATATATATATATAATAATAATTTTCGAATTTATTAGGAGAGAGAATGTAAAATAGAGATTTGATTTTGATTCCCTATTTTAATTCTTATATTTCGAAAATATATATATTATATATATTAAGATACATGAATGATTAAATAGAGATTTTCTATTTAAATCCATGCACTTTCCATAAATAGATTTTTGGGAAATCATAGAGTCTTCATGAAAGCTTTCCCTTTTTAATAAATGTCCATATGGTTGATCTTCATAAAATATGAAAAATAATTTTCATATTTCTTCTTCAATGTGTTGTCACTTTTTGGTCCCATGGTGGTCAAGATGTGTCTTTTTTATTTTATCAAGTAAATTAAATCCTAGAACACACTTAACAATCCATTAGTCCAACCAAATTAAAACTTTTATTTTAATTAAGAATTTTATCATTCAAAATCTTCAATGATGAGGTAAAGGGTTCTTGGAGCTAACAATATTGTCAACTATTATCGGCGGATATTTCGGCGGAACAATCCACCGATAAAATTTTTTTAAAATAAAAAAAATTAAAAAAAGTTTCAATTATCGATGGATACAATCAGTTGATAATTATTTTTTAAATTATTTTTTAAATTATTTTTTAAAAAAATTTAAAATATATCGACGAATGTTATCCGTCGATAAAAAATAAATTAATTTAAAAAAAATAGTTTTTATATTTTTAAAAATAATAAATTTTATTATCTATTATATTAATCAAAATTAAACTAAAAATAAATATTTAAAAAAGATTAATAATATTATTAATGAACATAACCAAAATCAGATTAATTATCTGTCATAAAATGTTACAAAGTACGTCAAAAAACAAAGTACATAAAAATAAAATAGTAAATAAAAATAAAATGTAATAATGTTTGAAACTAATAATATCTGAACAATATATAAAAAATTTGTATAAAAGTCATAAATAATCCATGTCATCATCACCACCACCATCACCATCACCATCGTCTTGACCATCACCATCATCTCCGCAGGCAGCAAGCTGATCAATAGGTGGCGGCGGGGGAGGGGCAAGGGTAGGGTGTAATCCCCTAGTAATTAGCCCTTAATGCTTAAGTCATCTTAGGCCAATTGTAAGGGATCACGTCCTGATCTCATAGCATGTTTCTTTTACTTTAAAATAATATACGCGGAAAATAGGCAGGAGTAAAATTTTCGTAAAAGTTCGCAGAATAGAAAATAAGGGCTTTGCGGAATACATAATCGATAAATAAATAACCATGCCAACACATATACTGAATAAAATCATCACATAAATAACTCCCAACAATCAATGAACATAAATGGAATATACTAGGTTTTATCCCATAAGCCAAAGACAGTGACTTATGAGACTCCACCATGAATACATATCAAATAAATAGCTGCCGGCTAACATAGGTCCGGACATAAAACAAATAAAAAAAATAACTGAAGTAAATCCATAACTGAAACGTAAATCAATGTATATATGTCTATAAGTGGAAGATTGAAAATCAACTAAGGCTGTGCTTGCTCCTCGCTAGCTCCTTGATCCTGCTCTGTCTGCTCCTCTATAATATGGGGAAAAACATAGGGTGAGCAAGGGGAAGTGACTAAGTAGAGGAAGCCGCCCCGGGTTTAATTATGAAATAAGCCAATTATGAATGTGTTCAATTCAGATATTAGTTCAAAAGAGGTCTTATCCCGGAACGTCTTACCTAAGTGCGTCTTGTCCATTTTAACTATACAGTTAATATTGCATATATAAATAACGTCTTTTGTGTGGTGTACTAGTGCCCCTAAACATATACAATGGATAAATCATAAGGTAACATAATATAATTAATCAAACAACTTTATCTTGCATTAATCTTTGGCCTGCCCGCCCTCTTGTAATCCTCCAACACTGCCGGCCCCTAGGCATGAGCTCATCCTATACTATGGGGAGAGGGGGTACTTTTACCAATGAGACTGTTCACCAAGGTTGCCATCCCTTGGTTTCCATCCCCATCAGTAGCCGAAGACGGGAGTGTTTTAATATAATTGTAACATTGTCTTTGCCGTTATTAATGTTTTACAGGATATTCATACATATACAACATCAATACATCACATAACAACATTTAATCATACATCACAAATCATACAAATATATATAAATCATGCATAAATCGTGTATAACACTTATAGCGGTCGTAGGACACATTAGGGTACACAAAAGGGTCAAAACCGTTAATTTTCGTAAAATTTGCAGCGTTGTAATCGATTACCTCGGGAATGTAATCGATTACTGTAATCGATTACAGGTCCTCTGTAATCGATTACCAGAGTGTCATGTTTGCTCGTGATTGGAAATTCTCAGCCCGTAATCGATTACGAACCCTTGCAATCGATTACAAACACGAGACATCAGATTCTAGGGTTTCTAAAACTCGATTTTTAATAGCCAATAGCCAAAACACAAGTCTAGAATCATCCCAATCGGTAGAAGACACAGACACATGAAAATCAATCGGTGGAATAAGTTCTAAAACAATTTTACATCAATAAAACACTTTCTTTTTGGAATTTGTTCGGTAAAAAGTAACCCCTTTATGAATCATAATGGGAAAAAAGAACCACAACAATAATTTCAACAAACACAATCATTATGCATGAAATTACAGTGAATATAGAATGTCTAGAACCCCTACCTCTCGTAGACCTTCTATGCTAAGCGTAGAGAAACCCATTTCCTTCTCACTTTCTCTCTAGCCCCACGAACGGAAGGAATGTGAATATGACTCATTTTCAAGAATTGCAATCGGTAGAAGTGTTCTATTTGGTGAGAGGATTAAGAATATGTGATTTGTTTTGTGGTTGGGGTGAGAATTGATATGAATTTGGGGTTGTGGAAGGGCTATGGTTTATGATGTTGAGAGAGAGAGAGTGTGGAATGGAGGCACAAGGGTTTATGGAGGCTACCAAGAGTGTTTTGGAAGATGGAAATTAGGTTTTCTTAGTGGAGGCTTGGATATATATTATATAGAGATGTTGTGGGGCCCACACGTGACTTAAAAACACACTACAAACTCTAACTGCGCAGTCTGTAATCGATTACACGAATCTGTAATCTTTTACAGTGTGTTAAAACGCACAGATTCGGAAATTTGTGCAGTGTAATCGATTACCATCCCGTGGTCCATCCCGTGGTAATCGATTACTGGGCTGTAAAATAGCCCCAAAACACTTCTAAAACGTCCTGACTCGTGCTATAAACATCCATACATCATTCCTAACATCATGCATCATCTAAACATCAAATAAAACACATATATGCACTTAAATCATATAACATATAATGAATACACATGTTCATACACATAAATCACATAGCACATGATACAAACACATAAATTACATAACGTATAATAAACACATATATATACACTCAGATCACATAACACGTAATGGTTTACTAGAAGAAACTTATCCACCCAAACTCAATTAAATTCTAATCAAGGTCAATTACCCTTAATTTCACTTAATTAGAACTTAATAAAAATCGGGGTGTTACATAGGGCTAGGGGTAGTCATCTGAGGTTGTGGAGGATAAGCAGGAGGAGGATAAGGACTCGGCCAGTATGAGGGTACGCCGACTGCTGATAAGGAGGAGACAGAGGTTAAGGTGGCTGAGAAGGTGGTGGTGTAGGGACGCCACAAACAGATGATCCTCCAGCAGCAAACACTCTAAAGAATGCTGACATATGCTCTCTGACCTGCCTCATAACCTCGTCATCGCTTGCTGCTGCTTAGTCTGCTCCACGTCCATCTGCCTTTGTAACTCCTGGACCTGGGTCTGGAGCTCCAGATTCATCTGGAAGACCCGGTCACGATCCTCAGCATCACTGCTGGATCCTGATCCTCATTCAGCTCTTGTAGCAGATGCGAACGAACGAGCATTTCCCTTGCTGAACGATCCGCGGTCGTATATGCGGCCCTTGTAAGAGCCGCCTACAGTCTCATCCCAAACCGCCTGCTGATCGATGGGTGGGGCAGACTCACCGACCTCCGCGGCCTGTCTCTGCTGACCACGGATCTCCTCCATATGGGGCGTATATTCACCATACAAAGAGAAAATAACAAAATATTAATCACAAGCACCATGCGACGCATATAATCATTAAACAAGTTATAAGCATAACTAATTAATGGGATACATTTATCGGAACACAAATTAAATCACTTACATAAGTATCGTCTACCCACACCGTCTTATCCCCCTTCCTCGTGTGGGTCTCCTTAAATAATTCCTCTTGAGTGGGTGGTCTCTTCAGCTTTTGCTCCTGTAAGTTAAGACAATTGAACAAAGCATTAATTATATCATATATAAGGAGCATAACATAAGAAAAAAGAATTAATTGCAAACATCATGTACTAGTCGTCTCTTAGTGGACTCCACGTTACTGGAACCACCACAATGAAGGGAGCCACCCCTCAATGATGCCTTGTTTGCATTGGTCTTCTCCGACTTGGCTTTAAACCTCGGAGATTCGCAATACTCACAAAGGACACGCAAATGGGCATCTGACAGCCACCTATGTGTCCTATCTGTCCCTTTACGGATGAACATGTACATGTCACCCATCCTCTTAGCTGCCCGATGACAGAAGGCATGGTACAGTACATCATCATCCTTAGGGCGCGTGGTGAAGTGAGACTACATTATATCAAATAATTTAACTTGTTAGTAAACACAAAATAAACAAATAACTAATTAATATAATTGATGAAATGTTAATTACTTTTGTTTCGTATTACCTTCCACTCCTGAAATCACCACCGTTTCTCCTCCTCAGTCAGCTTAGTGAAGTACTCAAGCGGCCTATGATACATCTTCTTTATCGTGGTCGTGATCTGCTGTGTGCCTTTGTTTGAAGGCACAAAGCTACATTGAAATAATATAATTAATGAAATGGAACAACTCTAAACAAAAGTGATATATATTTCAAAATGGATGAAACTATTTTATGACATATATTTGGAAAATAGATGCTTAGTGATCATAGATCCTCAGTAATGTCAATTTCGACCAATACGCATCTAGTTCTCAGTATGTCATAAAGAATTATTTTCCATTTTAATATATAAATCACTTTTACATTAACATTATAATTGATTTGCATTGATAAAAATATAAATCTTTTACCTTAGAGCAGTACTATCCGATCTGATGAGGGGGTGGGGGCCTGTGCCTGAAACTATCATATGGCCTGCTGAACCCACGTCGACAGGCCCATCATTATTGCCCCGTACATCTTGTGGGGAGGCAATGGTGGGTGATGGTGCTTCACGATCAGATGCGTCTGGTAATTGCTCAGACTGTGGCTACAAGACCGGGTCCTCCGCGAATTTTGGTCTCAAGTCATGGACCTCAATGTGCTGGCTCCGAGAACCAGAACGTGGGGCGGGCGTCTTCCTACGTCCTCTGCCTCTGTCCGCCATATCTAATCACAAAAATACAAGTTTTCATTCATAAAAGTGTTTGACAAAGTATCATAAATGTAGTAATTGGTTCAAGATATTTGTAACACCCCGATCTTTATTAAGTCCTAATTAAAGGAAGTTAAGGGTAATGGACTTTAATTAGAACTTAATTGGGTTTGAGTGAACATGTTTCCCCTAGATTAAAGTATCCATGTTATGTGTTTTGATGAGTGTTCATGTGTGTTTTGATTGATATGATAAGTTGCGATGCATGTATGTCATTGTATGAGTTGAGAAGCTTTAGAAGTGTGTTGGGGCATTTTCCAGGCCCAGTAATCGATTACAGCTCCTTGGTAATCGATTACAACAAGTCGAGTTTCATATTTGGTGTTTTTCAGAGGCCTGTAATCGATTACAGAACCGTGTAATCGATTACGGTAATCGATTACGAGTTCGATGTAATCGATTACCACGTGCGCAGAATGTGTTTTCGGATGTTTTAAGTGACGGGTGGGCCCCACGATGACTATTAACCTTATTAGCTCAGTATATACGAAAGTAAACCCTATTTTCCACCTCATTTGATCAGAAAACTCTCTCTCATCATCCCAGAGCCTCCATAGCTTTTGCTCTCAAAACCTCTCAAAGCCAAAGCCACTCCACGTCAAGAAACACCCACAAATACTCACCCAATCCCAAAAATAATTATATATTCTTGAACCTCTCACGGAGCCAGACGTTTCTACCGGTGGTTTTTCTCCAGAAAGGGTCATCGTTGGAGTCAGGTCGTTCGTAAAGCTAGGGTGTCGTCTAGAACAAGGATTGTCTTCAAGAGGTAGGGGTTAGGCATTCTAAATGTTATGTAATTGCATGATTGTTGATAAATTAATGAAGTTTTGAATGTTGTTCGTTGTTTTTCCCAGTAGGGTTCATGAAAGGGTTGATTTATGAAATTGGTTTTGAAAAAGAAAGGGGTTTTATGAATTGAGAAGTGTTTTAAAAGTATTTTTATGTTTGATAATGGTATGGCAATGTTTTCTATCGATTGGGACGATGTTGGATTCATATTTTGGCCAATGGCTATTGAAAATCGTGTTTTTGGAACTCTAGAATCGTATTTCGCGACTTCATAATCGATTACACGGGTTCGTAATCGATTACGGTGTCTGAATTTCCAATCGCGAGAAAACGCTGCTCTCTGTTAATCGATTACAGAGCTGCGTAATCGATTACAGTAATCGATTACCAGTCTGTGTAATCGATTACAGTAATCGATTGCCAGCCCGTGTAATCGATTACAATAGTGTTGTTAGTGCGAAAATGAATTGTTTTGACCCTTTATGCACCCTAATGCGTTCTGCAACTAGTATGGATGTTATGTATGAGTTAATTATGATTTGTATGCAAGTTTAAATGCTGATTGGATGATGATGTGTTGATATGTTATGCTACATGGGATAAGTGATGATAATATATGTTTATGTGAACTATGTAATGCATGTATATGTTATGTGTGTGAACTGAGACGTCACCGGGTGGCGCACGTATGTTGTCAAGACGTCACCGGGTGGCGCGTAGTAAATAAAGACGTCACTGGGTGGTGCAAAGATACATAGTAGCCTTCGGCTTGTGATTGAGAGGCTGTAGGAGGGGATTGGCATCCTCGGCGCTATAGGTCCTTCACTTGCAGTTGGTGAATATCCCCCTTTTCCCCGTTTGGTTAGGATGAGCTCATGCCTAGGGGTCGGTGTAGCGGAGGTTACAGAAGGGTGGATAGGCCATAAGACATAATAAGAGATAGAGTGATATGATTTGAAATTCAGTAAAATGTCAGAGAACATAGCATGGTATTTGCCTAAGTTTCCCTATATGACTAGATGACACGTAGAGCACACACACGAAGGACATATTTATGTATAATGTATGTATGGTGTAAAATGAACAAGAGGCACTTAGTTTAGTTGTTCCGGAAAAGATGATTTTAGAACTTATAACTGAAATTGAATTCATTCATGCTACACCGATTTTATTAATAAACCTGGAGCGGCTCCCCTATTGAGTTACTTCCCAGTACTCACCCCACGTTTCCCCCCCCCCCCATTTTAGATGATGAGATTCAGCAGGACACAGGAGCGGATGAGGAGCCCGCACAGCTTTAGACTTTGCAGTTTATTTATTTATTCTAGACTTATCAGTTTCCGCTTTTACGTTATGGATTATGTTTATTACGGATGTTAGCATTTATTTGTGTTTACTCTGAGTCCGGACATATGTTAGCCAGCATTTACATTTCAATTTATGGATTTGTATTGTGGGGTCTCATGGGTCTCAGTTTTAGGCTCATGAGACGACACCTATTATCATTTGCTTTGTTGATTGTATGTTTGGGGAGATTATGTTTGTTTGCTTTCATTTATTTTATGAGATATTATTCAGACCATATCGTGTGTCATATATTATCGTTATATTATACGCAATGCCCTTATGTTTATATTCCGCAAACGATTTTCGAAAAATTCTCCCATGTATTTTCCGCGTATTCGTATTTCAAAACAAGTATAAGTATGATATCAAGAGGTAACCCTTATGAAATGACCCTAAATGACTATAGCACTAAGGGCTATCTAGTAGGGTGTTACAATATTCAATAAAGTGCTAAATTGAATACAAAACCCATCTATTCAGAATGTTCTGGAGTGTCATCATTATCGTCTTCTACACCCTCACTGTCAACTTCATCTTCTTCCTCACCCGAAGTGGATTCATCACCCAGACTTGATATGTTTTGGCGAGAGATGTCAATGTTGTCATCTTCACCAGTATCATCACGTAAACTAGGAGGCACTCATGTATCGACAACCACCCTTGGAGCACGAGTAACTTCGACTTGGTAAGCAATTTCATGCACATCATCACTTTCAACTCTGCCTCTAGGTTTGGTTGTGAAAACAACTAACCACTTAGACTTGCACTTTCCGAATACTTAGTAATACACTTGCTAAGCATTTTGTGCAATGATGAAAGGATCATATGCACCAATCAAATCGTCGTGTATGATTAACCTCGATTATGTCGTAATCACTGTGTTTACGTGTTCCATCAAGATGTCTAGGATCATACCAGTCACAATTAAACAAGACAACCTTTTTTGGAGTTGGGTCCTCACCCACATATTCTAACTCCAAGACTTGTCTGAGTACTCCGTACCAGTTATTCTCCCCATTACCAGCATCCCCTCTAACACAAACTCCGCTATTGTACGTGGTCTTGTCTCGGCCCCATTCAAGGGTGTGAAATTTATAACCGTTGACATGAAATATTGGCCACGAAATAGTCATGATTGAGGAGAATTTGTTACATTATTGTCATGATTGAGGACCTATGTTCTCAAAAAAGGAGCATATAGTCATAAGATTGAATTTTATCTCTAGATAAATCACAGATTGGTAGTTCAAGTATTTTATACTTACGTACGAATTGAACCACCGATGAAATTGTTCAAGTGTATGATTCGCATTGATTTGTTCAAAAAATCTGTTGACATTAATTAGAAATAAAAGTTATTAGGACTTACTTACACCTCTAGGTACCCCATTCTCATACATTAGACAATATGAGCCCTTACAGTCGTAGGTACCGTGTCACCACTAACTACCGGAATATTCCCTTACCGTGTCATACCCCATCTTGATTTTTGTAAACACCGTATTTTGTCCGGATTTTTATTTAAAAATAGAAAGAAATAACATAATGTAAAAAAATAAAATCATGATCTCATCTCATGAAATCACATAATCACAAACACAATCAACAAAATCAATTAATTCAAATCAGGCATAATCAGAAAAATCAATCAATTTCCATCAAAATAAAATCAAAGAAAATAAAGTCAAAATCAAACACAATCAATTAACATCATACTCAAATCAATTACATTAGTTTCATATTAACCTAATTAACTAATATAAAGCAACAACAGAGATCAGTAGAAGGGAGGAGGGCACTTTAACACTGATAGCCACCACCATGTGAGAGCATCTTCACCATCATCTTCATCACTGCCGTCACCGGAGGCAACGACGGCGGCGAGACAGAACAGCAACAATAGCAGCAAAGAAGCACCTCTCCACCACCACCATTAGAGGTCCTCATCCTCACCTAACCATCATCAACAACAGCACCAATAACAGCAACAAGGAACAACAACAGGGACAACAACACTAACAGTAGTGGTACCAAAGGTGGTGACAACAGCAATGGCGGGACAGCATAAGCACTGGCGGTGCAGGTCCCTTCAATGGCAGCAGCCCCAGGCGCTTCGACCCTTCCGGGGTCAGTAGCAACGGCGACCAGGTAGCAATAAACGTGGCTGCGAGGGGAGGAACCCCTCTTCCGGTGGCGCCTCTCACCCTCCACCCTTCTCGGTCGATCTCCCAACTCAGCGACAGCCGCCACCCATCCTCTCGCGGACTGTGGCGTCTCCCAACTCCGTGTCGCCGTCGATCGCAAACCCGCCGCTCCCTGTCGTCCGACCGTCCGCAATCAGCCATGGTCGAGGTCCTCTCTCTCCTCGCCCAGAACCGCCCAGTTGCACCTCTTCCCTCCGTGGCTGCAGGCTGACGACGCCCTCTTCTTCTCCCCATATTAATCTCTAACCTAATACCCAATTTCGTATATAGTGTGTGTATGAGGTTTCTGATTCTATTTTTATTATTATTAATTATTATTACTATTGTTGTTTCATTATTTATCATTACTATTATTATTATTATGATATTTCCTCTCTTTAAATAAATAAAATTTAACAAAAACCAAAATAAAATCTTTTTACAATTTATTATTTCGTTGTATGAGATAATCATCCTCGAGATTATAAAGTGTGGGTTACTTTTACGAATCATATCGCCCTGTATCCTAAAAATATCTTTTTTAATAAACAATTTCCTTTTTTTATAGTTTTTTTCTCTTTCAATTAAAATTATATCAAAATTCACAAAATCCTTTTTTATTATTTTGTTGTATGAGATAATCATCCTCGAAATTTCAAATTGTGTACTTGTGCGAACCACTTCGTCCTGTAACAAACATTTTCTAAAAGACACTTAAAACACAAGCATTTTCTACAAGAACGACGTGAGTTTGAGTTCCTTATTGCACCAGAGGATACGTCGGCGCAGGCTACAACCTGTCAACCCAAAATTAATTTATTTTGTTTCTTCTTTATGTGTTTAGTGTTGTTTATTTCTTTTTAAGGGGAAATTAAATATTAAATTATAAATATAGATTTGCATAATCCGCTCTAGGGTAACCGTATTTATACGAATATATTAGGGGTGCAGTGAGATTAAATTCTCACCTTTCCCTAATCATAATTCGACTCCCGAACCCTAATCTCTAAAAGGCCAATTTTCCACAAAATAAAGGTTTTCCAATTTTCCGATAATTAAAATTGGTGGTTACTCCATTTTTCTCTATTTTTAGTCACGGCACCCCTCGGGGACGTTGTGATAGTTTGGCGACTCTACTGGGGACTTTCGAGAGTCAAGTCTATTAGAGTGATTGTGCAAATATTTATAATTTATAATATTTAATTTCCCCTTTACACTAACATTATTTATTTATTTATTTCTAGTCTTTGTGCTTTATTTATTTTTTTTCTTTATATGCAAACTTTGTGCTAGAAGTGTTGTTTGGGTTCAAAATTCAAAAGCTCCTAGTAACACCTTAATAATTACCTCTTTATGCTTAAGTCATATTGAGTTAATTATCGGAAATTAACATCTTGTTTCAGAGATTAAATCTGAATAAAATAACAATACGCGGAAAATAGGGTCAATATGTTTTTTTTTTTAAAGAAAACGGAAGATTGAAAACTCGGCTTGTGCGACATAATTGACATGAACGTTTATATTCTTCTATGAACCCACTTATCACAAGTACATAACATTATAATACATAATCGTGGCCCACATATGCATAGAGTATTACAATATATAGGATACACATAATGTCATAAATACTATAGATAATACAATAATATGATAGTGGAGCTTTTAAGAGAATTATAAGCTTGTACAGAAACTTATAATTCCCTTAAAGGTTCCCAAAATGACAACACGAGTCACGAGGTACAAATATAAGGCATAAACAAAAACTGATCCTAATATTCTAAGCTCCAGAGAATCCAAGCTTAATCTTCATGTAAGGTCCAAATAAGTCAACCTGTGGATGTGCCTGCGCCCCTGTCTGTATCTAAAACAAAAGGCGGTGGAATAGGGTGAGCTCCACGGACTCAGTAGGGGGATCACTCCGGTTTATTATAAAAATAATGTAACATGCAAGTTTCGTATTATTGGGGTTTTCAGAAATCATCTTTAATCCGGAATGTCTTACCTATATGTATGAATATGAAAACATCATTATTTATTCCATTTCTAGTTAATGCATAAAACATGGACTCTTTCTTGACATGTGCATAAGATACCTTCACTTGATTTGGCACTAACCCTCTCATCTCTTTTTACCTCCACATCACCAAATCCCAAGACTATGAGCTGATATCTCTGTAGTTTCTACTAGACACACGAGGAAAGAGGGGTTTTTCACCTTCCCTTACTAGTGATGTCAGTGACCGAGGTTGCCAACCTTCCCTTTGATATTCCATTGCATTTACTTACTTTGATATTCCATTGCATTTACTTACTTTGATATTCCATTGCATTTCTATCATACTTAAGGTATCATACTATCGTATTCTAGCTTATCATAATATTACAACATATGTGCACATACACAAACTGATAATATCATTATGGATTTATATACAAGTCATACATAGCATTCTTAACTCATAAATCACTTAAAACATGCCACTTGTGTACCTAATTGCATTTACATGTCATTTCTCTTTCAATTGCCCATTTCTTTTCATAATCACCATTTTCTGTTTTAAACACATATAATAAACATGTTACAGTAGTTTAGATTCCCAGAAAAGGGTTAGAAATCATTAAAATGCAAGAATCACAAAATACAGCATTTAAGACAATTCTGCAAAAATTCTGCGAATTGGCCGCTAGCGCGCTCCCTGTGGCCGCTAGCGCCCAATATAACGCAACCACTCGCTACCGCCTAGACTTTGGTCACTAGCGCGTGGACATTCGCTAGCGGCTATAATCTGGCCGCTAGTGCGTGTCTCGACTCTGCACTCATACCAGTTTTAGAATAGCAACCATATTCATGCACATAATGATTTCTAATCGATCCTTATGCATGGAAACATACAAATACATGTTATAACATAAATCTAAACCCCTACCTCTTGTAGTTTCACCCTCTAATGCTAAAAACCACCTTGTTCTTCCTTGAGCTACTTGCTTAACAATCTATCTAGCCTTTGATGATGATGAAGACAATCCTAGAGCTTCTGATGAATTATGTTCGGTTCAAAGTGAAGGAAATGGGGTGAGGAACCCGAATATGGGGTCAGTCTCTATATGTGTTGAGTTTTGGATGGAGTGGTGATGAAGTTTGTAAGGTTTTGAGGCTATGGAGGTTGAGAGGATTATGTTTGGACGATTTGGAGGTTTGGAGTTGTGTTTCTGATGAGGGTGAGGTTGCTTCAGGGTGAGGGAAGGTTTCTAAGGACGGAGGGAGTTAAGGGCAATTATTAAAAGGTGAAGGGCTAGACTAAAAATGCAAAATTTGCAGAAATGCTGTTCTGTCATCGAGCTAGTCGCTAGCGAGAAAATATACATGACAGCAGCAACAAGTTACATACTCTAAACCTCCAAAATGCATGTAACTCACTCCAACCCATTACCAGAAGTTCCTACTAGTACTTATACACTTATGTAAACATATTCCTACTAAAATTACCAATTATTTCTTACCATTCTCACCTAGATCCTCATTCTAGATTCATTGATACCTTATGCTTACTTTTCAACCTCATGCATTACACTTACCACTTCCTAATGCACATGTTTTCACATAATACACATTGCACATATTCAATCAATCATACATATCAAAATACATCCTAATACACATACATCCCAATTATACCTTGATCAAAGCGATTTTCACAAAATCTCTCCGATTAAGGCATAGTTAGGATTTTGGGGTCTTACACTTCTCACACACAGTGCACTATTACAAACACGGCTCTATACCCGAGCCTTGGAAACCCATAGGGCTAGAAGGTGTTTCATCATTGACCTTGTGAGGCTTTTACTTCCCTGACAGTCGATGACTCACCGCTCAAGTTATTACCGGAACTATGGATTGCCATCTTGTGACATTATATGTCCCTGTGGTTAATTCCATAAGAACGAGACTATAGCTCACCGATAAAGGCAACTTGGGGACCATGATTAGGGTATCCTTTAGTTTAAGTTAACCATAGACTCTACCTTATTTTAGGACACAAAGGAGCACGTTTTTTTTCTTTTTATTATTCATATTTGACTATGCACTACATTCTTACCATGCATCTCATGCATAATAGACTCGCCTTTCTGTCTCGTTATTAGTATTATTCTCTTTAAAATATCTACTAATAGGTGCAGATAGAAAGGCAACTCTTGGTCTCTGTTTAACCTTAGGTTACCTCATACATGCATATAAATACAATACATGCATCATGCATAAAAAAAATCATCATGCACTATCATAATCATATACTCGTCATTCATAACCTTTCATAAAGAAAAAAACAAACCATGCATCATGCAAAAATAAATTAAGAAAAATCATCCATAAGATTTATAATCATAATCATGTGCATTTCATGCATCATGCAAAAAAAAAAAATTAATAAAGATAGAAAACATGCATACTCATAATCATTTCATTCATTTTCATGCATACATGCATCCATAGCATACACTTTCACGACTTATTTTTCTCACAATAGGCATATCATTCATTCATGCATTCCTCCCCAGAAAGAAAAAGAAAAAACAATATACACCCACAACCTGCATTTTCATAATTCATGCATACATTTCCTAAAAAAAAAAACCTCATGCATGCATGCTCCACTCTGGTCTTGAATCGACGTTCAAAAAATTTTGATTGATCTAAGCAACAATTTGAGACAACAAGACAAAGGAAATGGCACAAAAGGACCAAGCAGATTACGAAACAAGTGAGCGACATTACAAAAAGGTCTATAAAGTCATGGACACCTATTGCAGTCTTGATGCTCAACAATTACCAGTTCAATGGAGTCTCGGAAGCAAAGCAAAATTGTGTCGATAATCAAGCATAAAAAAGAAAAAAAAAATAATAAAAAAATATAAGGATATGGATTTGACTTCATTCAAATCATTCAAATGAACATGCATGCACTTCTCACCTCATCACCTTCCACTCCCTCTCCACATCATCTTCTTTACCATTCTTAAAATCACCATTTCTTCCTTTCACATAGACATACCCCATGCAGATGATTTTGAGAACTCAGGTATTGATCTTTGTACTATGATGGTCTTGATGGAAATCCAAAGATATGCAACTGACCTGCCCATGGGTTCAATATAGCGACAGATGAGCAAACAACTAATCACCAAGGAAAAATTTCAAGCAACCCGACTTAATCTTTGATGAGGGCAATTTATTAACTTTTGGTGAAATAGTTGCGACAACCAAAGGAAAAGCAAGACAAACCTCGATTTGACAATAACCATTTGACCTCAGAATGTTTTGGCATAGACTAAAAGAATTGAAGCAAGGAGGATCTCACATTGAAAGAGCCAACAAAGTTGACCTGTTCAATAATAAAAAAATAAAAAGCTCGCTAGATCAAAAACTCAAGAAACGGTCTAGGCAAAAATTAGAGCAAATAAAAAGGGCTTGATCAACTGCCGAATTGAATCAAATTAAAAACTAGATAACTTGTAGACAAGTGGAATACCTAGGTCGTTTTCCCAAGGAACTCAAGAAATGAAAGGTGATTATGCAAGGTTAGGTTTGGGGATTTTAGCATAGAATTTCAGAAATGAGAAAATTCAAACAGGATTTTAATCAAATAGGTAGAAGACACTAGCTCAAGGAATTCGAATTGTAAAGCATATATCATTGATTCATTATCCTCTCATGATCCTTTCAAGAATTAAATTGAATTTCAAATCCAAATTCAAATCTGAATTTAGAGCAAGTCTTATGAAAATCTTCAAACATTCATCTTAACACACTTGAATTAAATCTGAAATCTCAAAACCTAACTCAAGGTATCAAGATTGAAGCTCAACAATTCAATTCTCTAGATCAGAAATCTCTAAATCTAGATGTTCTCTAAACTTAAGTTTATTGATCAATAACTCAGAAATCTCTAGAATTATTAATCAATTGGATTCAGAATTCAAGAATTAGAAAATCTTCATAATTCTTGAATCATAAATCAAGAAGAGGTGAGAAGAGAGAATTCAAAATTCTTGAATGAATCATGAAAGAAATGCAAGAATACCTCAATCACATAGCTAATCTCAATATCTTTTACAATCCTCCATCCTCAAGCTAGCTATGAGCTTAGTTCTCCATGATCATGGAGAAATCAGCAAGAAGAAAATGGGAGAAGAGAGAAAAACGAAAATGAGAGAAACTAGAGAGAAAAATGTAATTCTAAAACTTGAATTGTAAAAAAAATGAATGTAAAGTGTTCCCTCCAAGTCTGATGTAGGACTTAAATAGACATAAAAGAACGTGGAAATGTCTAAAAAGCCCATACACTAAAAAATTACAACACATAAGGCAAGGGTACAATGGACAATGCACAAAATTATGACACTTTAGGCAACACAGCAAGGCTAAGCTTCTGCCCGAAATATTGAAGCCAATATCTGAAGCCTATAATGGATGATTCTGCCCTCGATCCCTGAAGAAATGTTGTATCTCTATGTATTAGCTTTCCATAGCCACCAAGATCATCCAATTCCAGTAAGTATAGCTCCAGATATAAGCTAAATACTGACTGCTGATCCAGATTGCTGTCACATTCGCTGCAGCTACTTTGAGTCAACTTTTGAGCTTATTAGAGACTTCAATTGCTTTCGAGCTCTGAAGATGAAATGAAGCCTTGTGCCTTAGATTTCCAATGCAACTGAAATGGAGTGATTTCAACATCTGTAGCTCCAGCTATGGCTTCTGCAACACTTGCTGTCCAGGATTGCTGTCCAGAATGCTGCAGCAAGATTGACTCAACTTGAAGCTCCAATTTGGAATCCTTATGGTCTGAATCAGCTTTTGAGTTCTTCATCAACTTTGTAGAACCGTGTCTAAGCTTTCCAACAAGACAACGAACAAAAAATTCCAATTTCTAGAACTCAAGTTATAGGCAAATTACAGAATAGTGTCACAAAGCACGAAATGCTGAGAAAATGCACAAAGTTCCAATCAAGTACCAAATGCCTAATATGATGCAAAAGTAGCTCATTCATCTCAAAAGTGGTCAAATTACATGCATACAAGAGGGAAATAATCAATACAATTATTGCTATATCAGGGCTCGCTAGACAAAAAACTAAGATTAGCAGTCTAGCCAAAAGTTAGAACCATAAAAAGCAAGCTGGATTGGAAACCCAAAAGGGCGATCTAGTAGAGTAGTCCAAACAACGCCAAACTGGGAAAATTGAGGTTCGACAACAGAAGAAAAGTCATCATCACAGAAGACTGAGAATCAGCAACCCAATGGCAGGTCATAACATTACAAGTTAATCATCATAGTCAAGAGATTGATAAATGGGTACTCAAATAAAATTTGCATCGCACATAACAAACCCTGACTCTCACTCTTCGTCTCGCATACATTTCTAAATCTAAACCCTTCATCCTGCTATTTGTTTCACACCTTCCAGTATCTTTCATCACACATCCCTCATAACAAACCCTAACTCCCAATTCTTCTTCTCTCACACATTTCTAAATCCAAACCCTTCATTCTCCCATTTGTTTCACACCTCCCAGGATCTTCCACCACTAAACAACTCATCCTTCTTAAGCATGCATAATCATCAAATAAATCAAGTCAAAATCAGATCCAGAAGCTCGCTAGATCGAAACCCCAAAAGGGCGGTCTAGGCAAAAATTAGAGCAAAAAAAAAAACAGAAGCTCGCTAGATCGAAAACACGAAAGGGCGGTCTAGACAAAAATTAGAGCAAACAAAAAAAAACAAAAAAAAAAAACAAAAGATCGCTAGATCGAAAACCTGAAAAAGCGGTGAAGGCAAAAATTAGAGCGAAAAAAATAATAACAAGTGCTTGCTTATCACAGACCATAAATGTCTATCTCAGAGAAACAAAAGATTCTGAGGAAAGTCAAGACTACGAAAAGGAGACAGAATCAAAGACATATCAAATGAAAGAAGATCACTTGCTAGGAGAATTAAAGGGATCTAGCTCTCAACACAAAATATCTTGGATCAATCAAGAAAAAAAATTCTAAAAGAACAACGATTAAAGACCATAAGGTGGGGCAGTTTTCTTCAGAATTATAGCATATCATCCATTATGAGCGCATCTACTATTCATGCATCCATATTACACACATCATTCATTATACTGAGGCAAAATTTGTCTTGTCTATTATGCATATTACCACATACATAATTCATATATACTGGAGCAAAATTTGTCGTGTCTCCGGTATAAATGCACATTACATCTACATTACACACGTCATGCATCAATGCATTCATTATGTTGAGAAAAAATTTGTTCCGTCTCCAGCATCAATGCACATTACACACATCATGTATCAATACATTCATCAAAACCGGGGCAATTTGAGATATGGTTTGAAAAAAAATCGCTAACTTCGTTTAAGCAAGCTAGGGGAAATCTACCTCTCAGTTAAAATCATCTCATGCCCTTTTAGTCATGCATTACAAACATATTTTCTAGATCATCTGCATAGCTTGCAAGGAGACCAAGATAATTTGCCAACATAATCATCACCACATTCAGCACACATCACATGCAACGTCTTTAAAAAATTTCAACAAAGAGCATTTAATTTCTCAACAAGTAGACAAGTTCAGATTTCTCAACATAAACCTTACTTTCCCTTGCCTCTTTTACTTTTCCTGCCTCGACGTTACTTTTCCTACCTCGACGTTACTTTTCCCGCCTCGACGTTACTTTTCCTACCTCGACGTTACTTTTCCTGCCTCGACGTTATCTTTTCCTGCCTCGATGTATCTTTTCCTGCCTCGACGTTACTTTTACTGCCTCGATGTTACTTTTCCTGCCTCGACGTTAATTTTCCTGACTCGACGTTAGCTTTCCTGCCTCGACGTTATCTTTCCTGCCTCGACGTTATATTTCCTGCCTCGACGTTATCTTTCTTGCCTCGACGTTATTTTTCTTGCCTCGATGTTATCTTTCCTGCCTTGACGTTATTTTTCCTGCCTCGACGTTATCTTTCCTGCCTCGACGTTAATTTTCCTGGCTCGACATTACTTTTCCTGCTGTGTTTGTATATTTATTGTTTTACAGGTTTTGGTTATGTCACATTATCTTGAAGATTGATGATATGTGAAGATTCCAAGATAAAGGATGTTATAAGTGTCTCTAAGGTATTAGGACTATATTTGTAAATCTCAAGTTTAAGTAATTTTAGAGACCACATAAATTATGATACTTGGTTTTGAAACATATTTTGAAACATATTTGATTAAAGTTATTATATTCAAAACTTATTCTTGCTTTTTATGAAAAACTCATCATATAAGTTTTGATTTACATAAAAACCATTTTACTATGTTTAAAAATGTTTTTAGTATATTAAAAATGGTTTTTGCGAGTGTGTAATCGATTACCACGATATCGTAATCGATTACAACTGAAAGAATTTCAAATTTACATCAAACGGCTAGATGTAATCGATTACAGCAACCTTGTAATCGATTACCAAATCGTGTAATCGATTACACTGTGCAGAAAAATGCATGTTTTCATGAAAAATCACAATGGTTCATGCATGAATGCTTTCATAATCTATAAATACCATTGTAATCCGGCCATTGATGTTCAACAACGTGCTTACAAGTTTTAAACTCTATTTTATACTTATCATTCTCAAGTTTTCATATTTAGTGTGGTCATACATTTACTTATACACTTGAGATATCAGAGTGTGCTATCAACTTGTATTATCACTCTTTGAGAGAGATTTTCTTTGTAATCTTTATTCTAAACACTTCAGATTGTAAGGGTGTTTAAAAGTCCATCTTGGATTGTAAGGGTAAGGAATCCCATAGGCAATCAAGGTGGTGTATCATTGTAAAGTTGATAAAGAATAGTGGATCACCAAGAAAGAGTCTTCTGGATGTAGGTCAAGTTGGTGACCGAACCAGTATAAATTCTTGTGTTTGCTTTCTTCTTCCTTAATCTTCTTTACTTTAAGTTATTTATTTTGTTAAATCACATATTATTCTCATATACTCACACTCTCATCTACCCAAAGCTAAATAATTTTTTAATTGTCCATACCACATATTTACACTCAATTCACCCCCTCTTGAGTTATTAGAGGCTACTTGACCAACACCTGCCTCGACGTTACCTTTTCCTGCCTCGACGTTACTTTCTTGTCTCGACGTTATTTTCCTGCCTCGACGTTATTTTTCCTGCCTCGACGTTATTTTTCCTGCCTCGACGTTATCTTTCCAGCTTCAACATTATCTTTCCTACCTCAACGTTATCTTTTCCTGCCTCGACATCATCTTTTCCGACCTCGACGTTTATTTTGCCTTGACGTTTTTCCTGCCTCAATGTTTTTTCCTTTCGACTTATTTTCTGCATCGACCGCAAGTTTTCACACACACACATAGCATGCATCTAAATCCACAAGCATTTATTTCAACAACAAGCATTTCCACTACTAGAAACTCTCAGATTATCGACAGATTTTATCGAGGGATAGCCTTAAAATCCGTCGATAATCCAATGTATCGACGGATGTATCGACGGATAGCCCCCCACGATTACTTGCTAGTCGGAATTCAGTTATCGACGGATTTGACCAAAACATCCGTCAATATTTTATCGATGGATATATCTGTCGACATCCGTCGATATTATTGACGGACGTGTCGGCGAATATATCCCTCGATAAAGGCATTTTAAAAAAATTAGAAAATCATTAAATATATGTATCGGCGGATGCCTATCCGTCGATAACGTATTATTCGAACAAAAAAAAAGAGTGAAGTACCAAATTAACCCCCGAAAGATTTTGTCGCTGACAAAATCACCCCCAAAACATTTTAACGACAAAATAGCCCCCCAATGATGTTTAACGTTTGACAAAAGACACCCACCGTGAACTTTCTTCAACGGACGTTAACTACAGTGATGAGATGGAACACACAGTGCCACTGTGGATATTTCTATACAATCAAAATCCATAATTAGTGTCTCTTTCCCCAAATTTATGAATTGAAACCCTAATTAGTGTCTTTTTTAGGGAGAATGAGGGAGAGAGTAGAAGATGATTTAGGGTTTCAATTCATAAATTTGGGGAAAGAGACATTAATTAGGGATTTTAATTGTATAGAAATATCCAAGGTGGCATTGTGTATTCCATCTCATCACTGTAATTAACGTCTGTTGACGGTGGGTGTCTTTTGTCAAACGTTAAACATCATTGGGGGACTATTTTGTCGTTAAAATGTTTTGGGGGTGATTTTGTTAGCGACAAAATCTTTCGGGGGTTAATTTGGTACTTCACTCAAAAAAAAATAAAAAAATTATTTAGTTATCGGCGGATGCATCCGTCGATAACAGTAGCCGAAAATAATTTTTTTTTTAATATCTGAATTAATAATATTTAAACTAAATCAAAAATTATAACAAAATAGTAATAATCTCCATAAATAAAACTATAATGAAATATCATAATGTATATAGTAATCAATATTTACAAAATAGATAAAATCCAAACACTATATATAAGTGAAGTCATACAAAATCCAAAATGTAATGTCTGAACATCCAAAACATAAACAATAAAAAAAGTCATAGAAAATCCATCGTATCAACATCACAATCATCATCACCAGCATCATCTCTGGATGCATCCAGCTGAGTACGAGGAGTAGTCTGGGCAGGAGGAGGTCGAGGAGTCGATGTGTGGGCAGCGGCGGCAGTAGCAGGCTGAGGTGTAGATGAAGAGGGCTGAGGAGCATATGAAGAGGGATGAGGAGCAGGCGGTGTCGTCTGGGCAGCAGCAGCAGTAGATAGTGGAGGTGGTGTAGAATATGAGGGATGATGTGGATAGCCTGGATGATATGCAGGTGGAGGAGGAGGCCAGAATGCAAGGGGATAAGGCGGAGGGGGATGAGGATACTGTGGGGGAGTGGGAGGGAAGGGTGATGGCTGAGAAGGTGGTGGTGGTGCAGATGAGGACCCTCCAGCAGCAAAAATCCCGTAATACTGGGACATCTGCTCTCTAATCTGCCGGCTGACCTCCGCAGCAATCTCCTGCTGTTGGGCGATCCTGTCCTGCTATCGGGCGGCCCGCTCCTCCTCAAGCTGCGCCTGCAGCACCTCGACCCGGGTCTGTAGCTCAAGGTTCAGATTGTGAACCCGGTCATGGACCTCAGCGTCGCTGCTCTCCGCTGAGGCTGCTGCTCCTGATGCAGCAGATGCGTGGGAGGAACGGGCAATGGGGTTCGCGATCGCGCCCCGACCGTATATGCGGCCCTTGTAAGGGCCGCCCACTACCTCAGTCCACACCGCCTCCTCATCGACGGGTGGGACGGACTCACCGGGCTGTGATGCCTCTGCCAGCTGAGCGCGGACCTCATCCAAGCGGCGCGTATAATCAGCCTACAATGAGAAGAATACATAATCATTTTAAATGGAATACATAATCATATTAATTGAATACATTTATACAACTATGATGAAATCACCTACATGAGTGCGCTGCGACCGCTTGTCTACCCACGTCGTCTTGTCGCCCTTCCTCGTGTGCGTCTCCTTGAACAACTCCTCCTGCGTGGGTGGTCTCTTCAGCCTCTGCTCCTGTAAGTTTAAGACAATTTAAGAACAAAGCATTAATTAATCAATTCATATATAAGAAACATAAAATGAAATGTATTGCAGATATTACGTACCAGCCGTCTCTTAGTGGAGTCCACAGTAGCGGATCCACCACAATGAAGGGAGCCACCCCTCAATGAGGCCTTGCTAGCCTTGGCCTTCTCCAACTTGGCCTTAAACCTCGGAGAAGACCAATACTCCTGCAACACACGGTGGTGGGCATCTGAGAGCCACATGTGCTTGTCATCCTTGCCATTACGGATCCATAAGTACATGTCACCGAGCCTCTTAGCTGCCCGATGGCAGAAGACACGATACAATACTGGATCATCGGCAGGACTAATGGTGAAGTGAGACTACAATATATAGACAAATTTAATTTGTTAGTTACCACAACATAATTAATTACAAATTACTAAAATTGAAGAGTTCATATTACCTTCCAGAAATACTCGATCGGCCTATGATACATCTTCTGTATCGTGGCCGTGATCTGATGAGTGCCGAGGGTGGCAGGCACAAAACTACATTGTTATAAATAATTAGTTTCCATTTTATATAATAATCACTTTTACATTTTATTTATAAAAGATTGACATTATTTATAACAAGTTAAATCATATACCTTAGACCGGATGAATCCGGTCTGATGGAGGGGAGAGGATGTGTATCTGAAGTTGTTGATGCAATCTCAGGTGGCACCTCATTACTGCCCCCAATGTCATGTGGGGAGGCAGTAATGGGTGATGACGATGGTCCCCCAGCAGCAGAACGTGATGGTGATGGTGATGGTGATGGTACTGGCTCGTAGTCCGGGTCCTCCTCCGTCTCTGGCCTCGGCTCATGACCAGGGATATCATACAGCTGAATACCCCTGGAAAGATAACCACGAGGCTGGGCGGCGGTCTTCCTCCGCCCTCGATCTCCTCGGCCTCTGCCCCTACCCCTACCCCTATCATCATCTGCCATATCTATTCACAACAATACAAGTTGATTTTCATTAATTAAAGTGTTTGACAAAGTATCTTAGAATGATGTAGTGTTATTTGAAAACAAATTGAATTATTAAAAACCATTTATTCAGAAAGTTGTGGACTGTCTTTACTCTCGTCTTCTGTATCGTCACTGTCAAGTTCATCTTCTTCTTCGTCACTACCTTCAGTGGAGTCATCACCCTGAGTTGTTATGTTTTGGCGAGACATGTTAATAATGTCATCTTTACCAGTATCATCGTGTAAAGTAGCAGGGACTCCTGTATCTACAACCACCCTTGGAGCACGTGCAACTTCGACTTGGTAAGCTATTTCATCCACATCATCACTTTCAACTCTGCCCCTAGGTTTGGTTGTGAAAACAACCAACCACTTATTCTTGCACATGTTAAAAACATGTACAGATCTTTCATGCACATCTCAGGAGGGAGGTTGTAAGGGGTAACAACAACAGGCCAACAAGAATAAGACTTGTTAAATAAGTTATTTGGTGTGAACCCATATGAGCAAAACCCTAATCTAACATTCCGCGGATCATTTGCAAATTCAGGGTGACACCTATCAAAATGCCTCCAAGCTTCACCATGAGAGGGATGCATCATTATCCCGTCACTTCTCCTATTCTCATAATGCCACCTCATGTGAGGTGCAGAGATCATAGAGGCATACAAGCGTTTTAACCTAGGGATTAGGGGAAGATAGTGCATCCTTTTGTTGGGAATATGCTTATACCTCCCATTACCCGCTCTTCTAGGTTTGAATCTGGGGGCCTAGCAGAATTTACATTCAACTAATTCAATATCCTCCTTATAGTACAACATGCAACCGTTCATGCAACAATCAATTTTCTCTGCTTTCAACCCAAGTTTTGAAACTAACTTCTTTGCTTTATATTAGTCCCTAGGAATTGCCTCTGGTCGTGGATTAGCATCACTCATTAAAGTAGCCCATCGATCAAAAGCACTTTGACTCTCGTTTGCCTCTGACTTGATAGACAACATCCTAACTGCCACTGACAACTCAGAAAGGGCTGAACCCTCCCAAATGGGTGTCTTTGCAGATTCTAACAAAGAAAAAAACCTCTGCGCTTCAGGATTTGGTTCCTCCTCTCTGGGTTCATTATAATCTTCATCATGTTGCCCCCAAAAGGCATCATGGATCATATCCTCATAACACCCACGATTATCACCGTCCCAATTTAAATTACGATCCCCATATTGGTCACCATCAAACCCACTTGAACTACCTCTGACAAATTGATCCTGCTGTACTGACACTGACTCGACTTCCCCATGGACTGTCCATACATAATAATTATCCATAAATCCCTTTCTGTACAGGTGAACCTTAATCGTGTCAACATCATAGAAAAACCTACAAACACACTTGGCACATGGACACTTGACTTTTCCCTCAGTCCTAAATTGTTCAGACATACAAGCAAACCCCACAAACTCTTTAACTCCAGCATAGAATTCCGGCTTAATTCCCCCTATTCGGGTGTAACCTATCATACATCCATAATCTATTTGTTGATGACATTGCCCTTGAATATTGGAGAATCCTAAAATGAGAAGTTTAACTAAGGCTTATTAATAACAGTTTTTTAGTTAATCTAAATTCCCCATTAATACGACACTAATGATTTTTACAAATTTGTTAAATTTTTACTCAAACATAATTTCGACAGAGTTTCCCTTAGTTTTACATAACTTAACAACAGTTATTTAATTTCTCAAAATTTTTACTTCACAAAATTTTGACAGAGTCTCCCCTAAATTTTAAACAAACTTTCTCATTTAATTTTACAAATCAATCAACCAGTATTGCCGGAGTTTAAGGACCGGTCTCAGACTAAGTCATCTACCCTAAGGTTTTGCAACAATAACAACACAATCATATCATTAAATTAAAATTAATAAATAACATACCTAATATAAACGTAAGCTCCAATCGCCCGAATATATCAACAATTGTTCTCATATATATCATTTAAATAATATATTTATTTTTTTAAAAACAAAGTTTAACATATTAATTTTTTAAAATAGAAAAAATATAAAAAATTAATAAATACAATATATAAAAATACCAAAACAATAAAAAATTAAAATTTAACAAAAATACCTAATGGAAGAGCAAGAGAAGCTTCCTGGCGGTGGTGGCAGCGGAGGTCTGGTGGCGGCGGCGGCAGCGGACGGCGGCGATGGCGGTGGCAGCGGAGAAGACGGAGGATGCTACAATGAGTTCTCATTAGAGACCTCAAACAAAAAATCTAAACCGATTAAAATGTAGAGGACAGAGTGATTAACCTGTTGGCACTTCCTGGAGGGCGAACGGGCGGCGGACGGTGGCGGAAACGGTCGTTTTACGCGGCGGTGAGAGAGAGAGAACGGAGAAGAGAGAGAGACGGGCGTTCGCGAAATGAGGAAGAAGGAGACGCTGTCTCCTCATATTCGCGGATTATCGACGGATGGTTTAAACCATCCGTCGATATCATCCCTCGATAAAAGGCACCCGATTAAATGAAACGGTGCGTTTTAGTTATCGAGGGATGAAACCAATATTATCCGTCGATATTAGTCTTCTAGGGTTAGGGTTTAGGGTTTAGGGTTTTATCGGCGGATATTTTAATCTTCATCCGTCGATACAATCAACCTGACCAAAAAATTTTTTTTTTTTGGGCGGGAACAAATTATCGAGGGATATTTTCTAAAATATCCCTCGATAATTATATTCGTTGATTTAAAATTCTCCCCAATGCTATATCTGTCGATAAATCCACCGATAACCTAGGCAAAACCATCCGTCGATAATCCGTCGATAATGTCGGTCGATAATCCGATAGTTTCTAGTAGTGTTCTTTCACAACAAGTTTTTCTTTCACAACAAGCTTTCCTTTCAACAAACAAGCATTTTCAACAATAACAAGCATTTCTTTCAGCAACAAGTGTTTTCTTTCAATAACAAGCATTTCTTTTAGCAACAAGTTTTTCTTTCAGCAAACTGCATTTATTTTCAGCATGTCCATTAGAATCCATCATCAAATTTGGACAAAATATGTGTTTATATCTTTACTTGTCCTTTACTAATTCAAAAGCTACAACTTTTCAAATTAGTAACGAACAAGAAAAGAGGGGCAACTGTAAACACCATATTTTGTCCGGAATTTAAAAATAAAAAAAACTAAAATAATATAAAAAGAATAAAATTGTCTCATCAAATCACGTAATCACAAACACAATCAATAAAATCAATTAACTCAAATCAGGCATAATCAGAAAAATCAATCAATTTCCATCAAAATAAAATCAAAATCAAACAAAATCAATTAACATCATACTCAAATCAATTACATTAATTTCATATTAACCTAATTAACTAATATAAAACAACATCAGAGATCAGTAGAAGGGAGGAGGGCACTT
The DNA here is from genome assembly GCA_013621005.1 of Aeschynomene evenia. Classification (NCBI taxonomy): domain Eukaryota; kingdom Viridiplantae; phylum Streptophyta; class Magnoliopsida; order Fabales; family Fabaceae; genus Aeschynomene; species Aeschynomene evenia. Next base: position 18,380,914 of record CM024270.1, read on the forward strand.
TAACACTGATAGCCACCACCATGTGAGAGCATCTTCACCATCATCTTCATCACTGTTGTCACCGGAGGTAGCGACGGCGGGGGACAAAACAACAACAATAGCAGCAAAGAAGCACCATCACCACCACCACCACCAACACCACCATTAGAGGTGCTCATCATCACCTAACCATAATAAACAACAACAACAACAATAACAGCAACAGGGAACAACAACAAAGAACAACGACAAGGGACAACAACATAAACAGTAGCGGTACCGAAGGTGTCGATAGCAGCAATGGTGGGACCACATCAGCACCGGCGGCGCGGGTCCCTTCAATGGCAGCAGCTCCAGGCGCTTCCACCATTCCGCGGTCAGTAGTAGCGGCGACCAAGTAGCAATAAAGGTGGCTGCGTGGGGAGGAACCCATCTTCCGGTGGCGCCTCTCACCCTCCACCTGTCTCGGCCGATTTCCCAGCTCAGCGACAGCCGCCACCCATCCTCTCGCGGACTGCGGCTTTTCCCAGCTCCCTGTCGCTGTCGCTCGCAAACTGTTGCTCCCTGTCGTCCGACCGTCCGCAATCAGCCATAGTCGAGGTCCTCTCTCTCCACACCCAGAACCACGTGGTCGCGCCTTCTCCCTCCATGGCTTTAGGCCGGCGGCGCCATCTACTTCTCCCCCTGTTAATCTCTAACCTAATACCCAATTTCGTATATAGTGTGTGTATGAGGTTTCTGATTGTGTTTTTATTATTATTAATTATTATTACTATTGATGTTTCATTATTTATCATTATTATTACTATTATTATGATATTTCTGAAGGTGTATATGTGCACGAGAATGGGGGGTTGAATCATGTTTTCTTTTTCAAACCTTTTTAAAATCTTATCTTGAAGAAAAATCTTCTCAGAAGGCTAACTTCCGAGATGCAGCAGAAATGCGCTTCTGAGAAGGTTAAGGTTTCTGAGAACTTTAACTTTCTTAGAAAGCAACGTTTCTGAGTCTATGAGAAGTTTGGTTTTATATATGTCTGTTTTTAAAACTTCTTTAGAATAGACTTAATAAGAATAGTGTTTTCTCAAGATATAATTAAATGAAAGCTTAGAGAGAAAAGATCACACACGAGAATATTATACTGGTTCGGTTATAACCAACCTACTCCAGTCCTCAACGTTCAGTTGAGAGTTTCCTTAGATATTCTTCTTATCGTACCTTCTCAGACAACAATTGCCTTTAACACATTAAATGACTTTTCACCACTTCTCAATAGAAATGGATTTCCTTGCCTCGACAAGAAGACTTCACTTGCCTCCAACACTAGAGGACTTTATCTTGCCTCACAACAGAGGACTTTACTTGCCTCAAACACAAGAGGTCTTTCCTTTGCCTCCAATCAGAGGACTTATTGCGCCTTCAAACAGAGAAGGACTTTAGTGTTTTTACAAATGATTTTGATTGAAAAACACTATTAAGATTTAAGACACAGCTTAAATATGCCTTAGTAGACTTCTAGATTTTACTTACAAATGTAAGGATTTAAACCAATACGATGCTAGAAGATTTTCACAATCAAAGAACAACTCAAACTAGAGAGGTCCTTCTGAGTGAGTTCAAAGATTTCGCAAATACAATTTTAATTCTGCAGAGTTTCAGCACTTTAATTCGTTTTCCCACTCGTGTTGAACTCAGCAATTGATCTTGTATTTATAGAGCTTTAATCCCGCGAAAAATTGAACTTCCAGCGCTGATGTGGCTATGTGTGTCACTCTAGATGCTTCAAAACGGATACCTGCTGTAGTCAGCGGAAATCCTAGAACTTTTCAGATATGCACAATGCACAAGTTCCAACGTTTTTAGCTTGTTGTTTGCTTGTTGTTCTGAGCGTTCCAAGTTAGTTTCAATTCCTCTGAGTGATGAGACTTGGTTGGTTTCAGAAGACTTCTTTCTGAGAGATGTACGGACTTCTGAGACGAACCTTTCTGAGAGAACATCCTTCTGAGAAACAAAGTCTGCATGGTCTTCTGAGACCCTTCTGAGAGGACTTTGTTTCTTTCTCAGAAACACATTTTTCACCTTCGAGCTTCTTAGACACCCTTTCAATGCCTTCTGAGCTTTGATTTTATCTTTAGTCTTGATGTTACTAGATGTTGAATTTTATCACTATAGCTTAGAGTGTTATCATTAAAACCTTTCATATCATTAAGAGAAATACTGAGATTTCTCTCAGAAGGGTTCTGGAGCTTACAATCTCCCCCTTTTTTATGATAACAACTTAAGTTTTAGGATAATTATTTGCATTAAGAAGTTAGTGTTTTCTGATAAGTTTCTCACTTACTCAGAATACAGTTTCGCTTTCTTAGAATATAACATTGCTTTCTGAGAAGGTACAATGTTATTTTCGTAGAAGGCTTTGATAATCAACAGAGATAATAGGCATAATGAAAACTGTTTGAGATTATCAACTGAGTAGCATGCATTTCATTGAATATATGTGTGAAATACAAAAATACATAGCCAATCATAATGGGATGCCAAAGAAAATTTAGTCCTATCCTACGGTTTACATAGCCAAAATATTATCAAATATCTACTCCCGCTTTGTTACATCAAAAAGAGGGTGGCTAATAGAAAATGTAAACACCATCATAGACATAAGACTATAGCCTTCGAGCTATGTAGCGCAGCAGCTTGCACATTTCAATGATGTAATCGCAAGAGCCAAGATGCGCAGGAGTTTCTAGAGGCAGTTCTTCTGAGCTTGGGGCAAGAGGGATCTGAGAGGAGGAAGGTCGAGGCTGTCGAACGTTGCAGTTCTCAGTCTTATGCACAACATCAACAATGTCCAGTTTGAGATATTCAGGAACTGGCTCTTCGTCCTCAGACGGTTGTTGATCCTCTGTTGTTGTTGCAGCATCAGAAGGTTGGGGATGTTGTTGATCTCCATAAGACTGTCCAGGCTCAGAAGCTTGGATAGTCACGGTGCCTTGTCTAGAAGGCTGCATTGCTGCTGTGGGAGTCTTCTGAGGACTTGGCTCAGAAGAGTCTTCAGAAAGGTGGAAGGCTGAGATTGGTTCTTTGAGTGCACCAAAGATCCTTGTCTTCTTAGATCCATTGAAGAATGGTCTATAGAAGATAGAGGGTAGAGATTGAACAAGTTTCCAAACTGAAATCCAGCAGCGAGCATGGATTCAGTGATAGAGAAGGAAGGACCAGGCTTGTTGAAATTTGGTGGTGCGATCTGAGTGATATCAAAAAGTGGACCCTGTGGTTCCTTTTGAGAGTCCTTCGTGCTCTGAGTTCCTTCCAAGGAAATATGGGCGACAAATTGATGGTGTGAGAGTCTCTCTCTGGAGAATCTCTAAGCTATGATTTCCAACCCAAGAGAGGGGGGTGAATTGGTTGTAAACTTTTCTTGTATTTTAAACTTCTGCACTTTTTTTTTAAATTGATCAAGCTTCTCAACTTGTCAAAGATTAGTTTCGAAGTCAGAATTTAAAATCAAGCACAAGAATTTAATTTCTCAAAGTATTATGCAGCGGATTATAACACTCAACCAATTTGCACAATTCGATTATGTATCAAGCTTCTGACTATTCACAGATATTCAATTTACTGAATTCAATCCACTTAAAATGATAATATCAATATATCAATAACAGCTTCAGAAATATCACGCTTCTGAACTTCAGAAGATACAATACAGTTTCAGAAACTTCAATCTTCTGAATTCTGCAGAAAACAAGTTTCAATCTTCTGACTTCGCAAACTTGAATCTTTAATACCAATATTATCAATTCAATCAATCAAGACTTAAATCAACATGCAAACATATGATTCAAACCTTTCAGACACACAAAACATGTAGGAAACAATATCACATCAATATCAGAACTATCAGTCACAAATACAACAAATATTAGATTTTTCAAGATCAAGAATACAATGCTTCTGACTCTGTTTTCCTAATCTTTTCGAAATCGACCTTAGTTCTAAATTCTTTATCAATTCAATATGTTTTATTCTTATTAATACAACACAAATTAATAAACCAAATTACTTTTAACACAAAGATTATTTATTTCACCAAACTCTTTAATTTCAATACTCAAACACGCATGCTTCTGAATTCTGCGATTCTTGCTCTGTTTTTTTTTTAATTTCAGATTTCAAACACAACCAAAACAATTATATGAATGCAAGATGCAATATGAATGAATGTATGAGTTAAGGGTAAGAGAATTGGACCGATTTTATACTGGTTCGACTAAATCTTGCCTACATCCAGTTCTTCAATCCTTTGGGGATTAAGTTCCAATAAACTTGTCTCAAAGATTACACAAGAACTCAATACAAGATATCTTTTTCAACCTTCCCAGGTTCGCCCACTTCAGAATACCCTCTTGAAGATTTCTTGCCTTGATGTACCCTCAAGGTCTTTTCAGATCTTTGTAATCAGAACCCAAGCTATCGAACAATCCTCCAAGAATCTGCGCTTTTAATCTTCTGAGTTTTCGAGCCTCAAACTTCTTGTTTGATCAATTCCAGATTCTTTGATGAGTCTGAAATTCCTTCCGATTGCAAATGATCAGAACATTATTCTGATTCTTCTCTTCTCTTTGATTCTTGATGATGCGTCTGAATTCTTCAAATCGCAATGATCAGAACATTATTCTGATTCTTCTGTTTGAGCCTTTTCTCTCTTGATTTTTTCTCAATTGAATCTCAAGACTCTTTCTCTCTCTTTTTTTCTTTTGATTTTTCTTTTCTTGCTCTGTGTAATCTTTTTTTCTCTCTCCAGTCTATTGTGTGTGTTATGATTGTTGTGATTAGTTACAACTTTGAAACCCAACTCCTTTTTTATAGAGTGAGCTCATGGCTTTCTTCAATTACAACAGCCCAATAAAAATGGCGGGAAAATAAACTAACTTAGATAATACCTATCTAAATTAACAATTAAGCACATTCCCATTTCTTGTTGTTTTTGCACGTGACAGAACCTTCTCAGTTCTGCATCAAGCTTCTAAAACCTTCAGACCCTTCCTAGCTTCTGACCATGTCATTCTTCTCATTTCAGCTTCGAATGAATCTTCTGACCACGTCCAAGCTTCTGAAGTTATTCTTACACGATGCACTAGTGTGTATTACAAGATTATACATTATATAACTTATTACAACACTAATCCTATACTATGCTTCTCATATAAAATACAACTATTACATTTTAAAGAACTAGAAACATATACACAATACAAACAGTGGTTTTCCTATACATCAATCTTCTGATCTAATAAAGCACATCCACCGAAGCTTCTCTATATAAAGTTACATTAGTTTTGTTATTATCAAAACCAAATGAGGGTTTACATTAACACAAATGTCTCAACGACTGCTATACTAGCAGCAACAGTAGCATCGGTGCCCGCCTTTAAGCTGGGCTCAGTGCTGGAGGTCACCGACACTATAGTGTTTGTTAAGACATAGGTCTTCCCATGTTCTTGGGCGGTCTCAGAAGAGATGGGACCGACACCAGAAGTTGGTTCCTTAGGAGGAGAGGAGTGTTGAGCATCTTGTGGTTGCTCCTCTTCTTGTTGCTTCAGCTGTTTCTCAGCTTCATGCTGTGGTGGTAATGGAATATCCACCTGCTGTTACTTCTGAGTATCAGAAGGTTGATCGATGGTCTTCTAGATCTCAGCCATCTTCTGAGCGAGCTGCTCAGGATCCACCCTAGCCGTCTCAGTGGCAGTAGCTTCAGAAAGATCAACTTTGGACCCTTCAGAAGGTTGCTTTGCAGCTGGAGTCTTCCGAGAACTCCCAGCATCATCAATTCTCCGTTCCATACGGAACCTCGAACCATCATCTTCCTCAAAAGAGGAATCAACAATGTTTCCTCCTAGTCCTTGAACATCAGAATAGACAGGAGAAACATTCCCAGAAGGGGAGGAGTGGTGTGAGGCTTCTTCTTCTTCAGCAATAGAAGATTTTCCTACATCCTTCTGAGGGCTTGGTTCTTTTGGAACCTCTTCTTCTTGCTTGATTGGTTCTTTCTGAGATTTCGATGAAAGACCCTCTCCTTTATGTTGCTTCCCCTGATAAATCGAAGAATAAAGGAGTTTAGTCTTAGAACGAGAAGGAATAAGAGGAGAATTATGAGGAGAAGGAGTTCTAGAGTAAGCTTTTACCAGCCGACCACGTTTTCTTTTGCTGATGGCAGGTACATCTGGGATCTTTGAGGTATGAGGAGGAGACGACTTCCTCTTCCTTATCAGAGGTTTCTGAGGTGAGACAGTATCCTCATAATCCTCAGCAACAGTTTCCTGGTCCTGTATCTTCTCCTTCTCAAGAGGCGTTTTCTGTGCTTCCTCAGACACCATGCTTCTGGTCACTGTGGTGGGAGTGACTTGAGTGGAGGTGGTTTTCTTCTTCTTTCCTTGTTCTTCAGAAGGCTCAGCCGTCTTGGCTTTGCCTTTCTCAGCCCTAGAGGGCTTTTTGGAACCTTTTGAAGCCTTAGAGGGCTTCTCACTTTCTCGCTCAGAAGGCTCATTGCCTTCTGAGGCCTTCTTCCCTTTGTTCCTTTCCAGCTGCTGCGTCCGCAGCGTTTTGATGGAGGTGAAAGTCAGCATTGTGATTTTTTTGTTGTTGAAGATGTATTCATAATCTTCAAGAGGGAAGCTGAGGTGATGGAGGATCTTCGTTAGAAGACTTCCATAAACATGCATAACAGTGCCACTCTCTTAGAAACCCTAAACCATTGTTCCTGAAACACCAAGAACACTATCTCTAACCCTTGTGCCTTCATTGTTCTTTCTTTCTCTCAATAACTCAAAGACATAGCCATTCCACAACACCAAACTCATAGCAAACCTTACCCGATCACAAAACAAATTACATATTCTTAATCCTCTCATCAAATAGAGCCCTTCTACCGATTGCAATTCTTGAAAAGGAGTCATCTTTGTATTCCTACCGTTCGTGGGGCTAGTGAGAGAAAGTGAGAACGCGTTCTACGTCGGGAAAGGGTATCTTTACGCATAGCATAGGAAGTCTACAAGAGGTAGGGGTTCTAGACATTCTTTATTCTCTGTAATTTGATGCATGATGATGTGTATTTGATGAGATTATTGTTATTGTTCATTGATGGGTTGTGGTCGCAACTCCCATAAATTTAATTATTTAAAAACCAAGTTCCCCTAATATAGTTTAGTGGAAACCAGGGTCGTCTCTCACAAGGAATGGCTAAGAAAGCAATACGCAAGACTAGTCGTATGAAGGTTTTCACAAGTTGGGGGTTTTTGTTTGAATGCAAGAGAAATAAGTTTGAATAATAAAAACAGTGGTTTATGAGGTAGAACATTCATTAGGGCGTTTATCATTGGCTACAAAAGAATGCATGAGTTGATTAATTACGCCAGAGTTAGATCTAACCCTATTGTTGTGATTCTAAGAGTTGAATGCCTAGAACAAGACTAATCAGTGAAATCTCACATTTAGTTTCGTTTTCAACAATCTTAAAAGCCAATCACATTAATCTAATTAAAGAGACTAATCAGCCAATTAATTAATCATTACCAATTCCTGATATGTCATGCATCAATTAATCAATTAACACATAAACACATGCCAATGAATTAGCCTAACTCAATCGAGTAAGCCAAGACAAAGGTTTAACACACAATTTAAGATCTCAAACTATATGCCATGGTTTTGATAATGAAAACTTATGCATGATTAAGAACAAAGCCTCAATTCACCCCAATGATGTTCACACCCTCATAAACCACCAAGAGACTTAGTTACTCATGGAGGAAAAATAAGGGCAGAAAATAAATTGGAATTAAAACAAAGATGGAATGAAGAAATTAAACAACTTGAACAATAAAGAGGAAAGTAAAGAAAATAAATACAAATTGGAAAGATGGAAAAACGAATAACTAAATTAATTAAAAGAAGTAACTTACAAAACCCAAAGGGCTTGATGAATAACGTTGGAAATACAATGGAGGAAGTTAGAGCTAGACTAGGAAAGAAGATGGAATCCTAATGGAGAAAATAAACTCTAACTAAAAAGCCTAGGGTTGTAAGTAAGACAACTAGGAAAAGAAAAGATATAAAAGTGGTGATAGGTGAGTGATGTGTTTTCTGATGCATTAGTCTTCTTTAAATAGAGAGAGCAGCCTCCAAACCCTAGCTAATTGGGCCCCCAGCTCGGCCTTGCAGATAGGTCTCTGCTGTAACAGAATTGCGGCGCGGCGCTGGGGCGCGTATAGCTCGCTAAGGCGCCAGTGCTGTGCACGTGATGGATTCTAGTAGAGTTCGGGCGCTGGGGCGCTCGATGCCAGTCCTGAATTCCACTGCTCCACTTCTTGCTCAGTTCCTGATGTCTACTGCTCCAATAAAAATAAAAGAAAATAAAATAAAATAAAAGAGTTAGGCATGCAATTATTTACAAAAACCAATTTTTCTACACCCTCCCCACACTTGAATGAGACACTGTCCCCAGTGTCAACAGTTAAAAGAACAGAGAAAAGGGTATAGAAAGGACCTACGGAGGACTCAATCGTCCTCTGAACCATCATCATCCTCGTCATCATCCTCCTCCTCCTCGGCCTCATCGTCCTCATCATCTTCGTCGTCCTCGTCCTCATCGACATCAATAGGAGCCTGGGAATGTCCCGGAGCTCCATGCCCAGAGGAGAAGCGTTGGTCGATGTAGGCCCGGAAATCTCTCTGTGTCTCAGCGAGCCTCTGGTCATAGTAAGTCTGCATGGCCAGATACCGCTGATCATGATAGCTCTCAGCAGCTGCGAACTTCTGGTTGAAGTACTCTCTCATGTTGACCTCCATCTGGGTTAACTGTGCAGTGATGGAATCTAGAGGATTCCCTGCTGGCTGGCTCTTATTCTGAGCCGCTGCATCCTTGGTAGCGAGACCGGCGGCGGTGATGGTGGTATGTGGCCCTTGCCACTCATCGTCCGCGTACTCTGGCACACCACACTGGATAGCCAAGGAGGAACCAGAGAAGGGAAAGGAAGGCACCGGTTGGTCTCAATGTGGTGAGCCTGAGGCATGGTACGCTACAGACGAGTGGGCAAGTCCACCCAGTGGCCCTCCATAATGTAGTAGAGATGGAGGGCTTGATCTGTGGTGAGGTCGGAGATGTGGGAGACTAGATAGATATGGCTGAAGTAGATGCGAGACCACGCTCTGGTCTCCAGGTTGAGCGTGTAGTTCTTCAGCGTGCGGGGGAGCATATTGGTCCTCAGTGTCCAGCTGCAACCCGGAAGGCAGAGGCGGTTCTTGATCACCTCCAAACCCGTGTCGGCCATAGTCTAAATGGCATCTGGGTCCCCGAACGCATAGTCGGGCTCCGGGGCGATCTGAATATGAGTGGCTATGCTCGCCACGTCGACCGGAATGAATTTGCCCCGGAGGAACACCTCAGTGGCGGTGCGGTCGTGGAAGTTGGCGTAAAACTCCCGCACCCAGGTGATGTTCGCTCTAACGGGGGCACTGAGAAGATAGTGGGCACACCCCCGCCTCTCAATCTCTGCGATGACCATGTTGAGCCGTCCTTGGCCCTCATCGTGGAACTGGTACCCCAACTCAAAGAGGAGTTTCCTCTTATGAATGGTGGCATGGAAGGCCAGCTCGGCGGTGACGTCCAGGAACCGAGCTAGGTCGTGAGGCTGATCATAGGAGTGATCATCCTCTTCGGTAGTGCGTACTCTCTTCCCCCTTACCACCTCTGGTTCGTGGTGCCATTCCTGCAAAGATAAAATTGAGACAATTGAGCTCCCAAACAGTCACAGTAATTATTGGCTATTGCTTTTTCTTGTCATGCCATTATTGGATGCAAATAGAAAATAAAACAAAAGGAACATAGCAGTGAAATGAAAACAAGAGACATCAGGCAGCAAGCAGTCAGAACAGATTCAGCCAATTTCTGCAGCAGGTCGGCGCTAGGGCGCGGAGGACGCGCTGGAGCGCACGACCTGCAACGGAACGGAGACGCCTCGCACTCGAGCGCGTATAGCGAGCCGGAGTGCCTCGCACTCGAGCGCGTAAAGCGAGCCGGAGTGCACGAGGGTTCCTGTAACAGAACAAAACAGCGCCGAACATTGCCAAAAACTGCTCCAACTCAAGATTTTTCACCACAACACTCGATTAAAGCATATATCATACAAAACTAACCGATTAAAATCACACAAAACAACCAAAAACACATTTATCATCTTCCAATCAACCAAAATCGGGTTTTTTTTTTATCAAAAATAGAGAAAACAATGATTGTTAAAACAATGTACCTTGATAGAATGCAATGTTAGGACGAGATGAACAAATGTATGGAGGATTTTGAGAGCAAATGTGTGAAAATTGGTGAGATAGGGAGAGGGAGTCGTGGCTGCGCTAGAGCTGTGAGAGGGGATGAAAATGGCCGAATGGTCTGCGATTTGGGGATTTAGGGTTTTTGAAGAAACCCTCGCGCGCTAGAGTGTGCTTAGCGCACTGGAGTGCGTAACCCAAATGCTACGTTTCATTAAACGATGCGCGCGCTGGGGCGCGCAAGTGGCGCCGGGGCGCGGCTTCCTGATGCAGAACAGGTATTTTTACTGCTATAATCCTAAAATGCATGAACTAACCTAATTAATCTAAATGCATGCAAAAATTAAAGACGCAAATAATAAGATATGAATATAAAATGCGGAAAAATAAAATAGGGAAATAAAATACGGAAATTGAAATACGGAAATTAAAGATACTGAAAAAAAATAAAGATAACCGGTGTGTTGTCTCCCACGAAGCACTTTGCTTTAACGTCCCTAAGTTGGATGGTCGACCGTTCAAGGCTACTTTGGTCCAGGATTGTCAGCACCAGCTGCTCCGGTCATGATATGGATGGCACTCACATTCCCCTTAGGATTAGGAACTGTCTGAGATGAGATTTGTGAGGTGCCAACTTGTTCATAGGCTTGTGTGGCCGGATTTCCTTTCATTTGGTTGACCTCATTCTGCAAGCTCAGCATCATCCTTTGTTGCTCCATGAGTAGTTTCATCACATCACCGAGAGTTGGCTCATTAGGATTCGGAGGTGCAGGTAGAGCCAAGTGTTGTGGTGGTGGAGGCAAGGCCATTGGAGCCTGGTATGGAGCCTGGGGTTGCCTTTGATGAGGAGGTTGGTACCAAACTTGCTGAGGTTGCTGGACTTGTTGTAACTGTGGATTGTTATTCCACCTCAGGTTCGGGTGATTCCTCCAACTTCGGTTGTAGGTATTCCCCGTAGGTTGATTCTGTGGCTGAAACTGAGGCTTTCCCGGAAAGGTGTTTGCAACTGCCACCACTATTGCCTCTTCTTGAAGGTGTGGGCATTGGTCAGTTGCATGGGAGTCCAATGAACATATCCCGCGAACCATGGCTTGGCTTGGGGTTCCCGGTTTGGCTTGGTTGATGGCCAATTGCTTCATGAATGTTGCAATCTCATCTAGCTTCTGGTGTAGGCCACCACTATCCTGTTGAGCTACCTCATTCACCCCTTTGGTCACGGCAGTTGCCCTTGTGCCAAACTGCTGTGAGTTCACAACCATGTTCTCGAATAGGATTCTTGCATCTGTCGGAGTCTTGTCCATCAGAGCACCACCACTAGCGGCATCAATCATGCAACGATCCATTCCCGTCAGACCCTCATAGTAATACTGGATCAATAGTTGTTCGGAGATTTGATGGGTTGGACAACTTGCCACTAGTTTCTTGAATCTCTCCCAGTACTCATGGAGAGACTCACCTTGGAGTTGGCGAATTCCACTGATGTCCTTCCTTATAGCAGCTGCCCTTTAGGCTGGGAAGAATTTCTCCAAAAAGATCTTCTTCATGCCAATCCATGTGGTGACAGCTCCATTTGGCAAGTTCAAGAACCATTGCTTCGCTTGACCATCCAGAGAGAACGGAAAAGCCCGAAGCTTTACGTGTTCCTCATTGACTCCTCTTGGCTTGAGAGTCTCACACACCACATGGAATTCTTTCAGATGCTGGTGTGGATCCTCTCCGGCCAATCCGTGGAATTTAGGGAGCAAATGGAGAATAGCTCCCTTGAGCTCGAACTCAGTGTCCAACCTTGGGTAGGTAATGCCCAAGGGTTTTCGACTGAAGTCAGGAGCTGTAAGTTCCTTCAGGGTGGGCTGGTAGTACGCCATGATCGAATTTGGACCTGAAACACTAACAGACAAATCAGAAAGTTCAGGACCAGTAAAAAAGTAGCATTTCAAACGGTGGATCTTCCGGTTGCCCTTGAGACACACTAAACCCTCTCCTAGCTTGCCTTATTTTTCTCAAAGTGTTTTCAACTTCAGGATCAAAAACTGCAAGCTGGGGATCCGGTTGAGATCGAGTCATGCAAAACTGCAACTTTGTTGTCGCAGTCGTGCGCTGGGGCGCTGTATAGGCGTTGGAGCGCGTATGACAGCAGCAGACTCAACTGTTCTTGGAACAGCGAGTCTGGGAAGAGCAAATAAAAATACAAAAATGAAAATAAAATGCAAAATAAAAGGAAAATCTTTTTGTTGTTTTTATTTTTGAAAGAAACAAAGAAAAGAAAAGAAAACGGCTATGTACACTATGCACAAATCAAACAACTAGTGATTACTTTCATCGCCATTCCCTGGCAACGGCGCCAAAAATTTGATGGGTTGTGGTCGCAACTCCCATAAATTTAATAATTTATAAACCAAGTTCCCCTAATATAGTTTAGTGGAAACCAGGGTCGTCTCTCACAAGGAATGGCTAAGAAAGCAATACGCAAGACTAGTCGTATGAGGGGTCACAAGTTGGGGGTTTTTGTTTGAATGCAAGAGAAATAAATTTGAATAATAAAAACAGTGGTTTATGAGGTAGAACATTCATTAGGGCGTTTATCATTGGCTACAAAAGAATGCATGAGTTGATTAATTACGCCAGAGTTAGATCTAACCCTATTGTTGTGATTCTAAGAGTTGATTGCCTAGAACAAGATTAATCAGTGAGATCTCACCATTAGTTTCGTTTTCAACAATCTTAAAAGCCAATCATATTAATCTAATTAAAGAGACTAATCAGCCAATTAATTAATCATTACCAATTCCTGATATGTCATGCATCAATTAATCAATTAACACATAAACGCATGCCAATGAATTAGCCTAACTCAATCGAGTAAGCCAAGACAAAGGTTTAACACACAATTTAAGATCTCAAATTATATGCCATGGTTTTGATAATGAAAACTTATGCAAGATTAAGAACAAAGCCTCAATTTAACCCAATGATGTTCACACCCTCATAAACCACCAAGAGACTTAGTTACTCATGGAGGAAAAATAAGAGCAGAAAATAAATTAGAATTAAAACAAAGATGAAATGAAGAAATTAAACAACTTGAACAATAAAGAGGAAAGTAAAGAAAATAAATGCAAATTGGAAAGATGGAAAAACGAATAACTGAATTAATTAAAAGAAGTAACTTACAAAACCCAAAGGGCTTGACGAATAACGTTGGAAATACAATGGAGGAAGTTAGAGCTAGACTAGGAAAGAAGATGGAATCCTAATGGAGAAAATAAATTCTAACTAAAAAGCCTAGGGTTGAAAGTAAGAAAACTAGGAAAAGAAAAGATAAAAAAGTGGTGGTAGGTGAGTGATGTGTTTTCTGATGCATTAGCCCTCTTTAAATAGAGAGAGCAGCCTCCAAACCCTAGCTAATTGGGCCCCCAGCTCGGCCTTGCAGATAGGTCTCTGCTGTAACAAAATTGCGGCGCGTCGCTGGGGCGTGTATAGCTCGCTAGGGCGCCAGTGCTGTGCACGTGATGGATTCTAGTAGAGTTCGGGCGCTGGGGCGCTCGATGCCAGTCCTGAATTCCACTGCTCCGCTTCTTGCTCAGTTCCTGATGTCTACTGCTCCAATAATTCCTATGACCTGCACCAAAAATACAAAATACTCAAGATCAAGTGCAAAAGTGATCCTTGAATTGCAAAAACATCATAAAACTTATTACTTTAGCCTTTATTTTCATTAGGTCCCAATTAATTCCAAATTGTATTAAATACAATAAAAGGCTAAAATAGAGCAAAGAAATGCACACAATCATCCAAATTAAGGGCATAAAATATTGGCAAAAACCACGTTATCATTCATTTTCCCATTAAGGTTTATAAAAGGGTTATGTTTTACCGATTAATTTTCAAAGTGAAAGAGTTTTTACCGATTGAAAAGTGTTTAGAAAGTATTTTACCGATTGGTTTATGTTTATCTATGTTTTCTATTGATTGGGATGATTCTAGATTAATGTTTTAGTCATTGGCTTGTGAAAAGCGTGGTTTAGAAACCCTAGAATCTGAATTCTCACGTTCATAATCGATTACAAGAGGTTCGTAATCGATTACGAGCTGAGAATTTCCAATCACGAGAAAACACAACTATCTGTTAATCGATTAAAGAAGGTGGGTAATCGAGTACAGACCCGTGGTAATTAACTGTTTTGACCCTTTATGTACCTTAATGCGTTCTACGACTTGCATAAGTGTTATATATGATTTATGCATTATTTATATATGATTATATGAGTTGTAATATATGTTTACATGTTCTTATGATATAAATGTATGATTATATGTTAATATATGTTATGTATGATTCGTATATGATTATTATGTAATGTTATGAGTTGTATGTATGTTTAAATGCTATGATGTGATATTATGATATAATGCAATGTACATGATAAAGATGTAATGAAAAGTTTAAGTAATGTAATGTAGCCTTTGGTCACTAGCGGAGTGGGTAAGGGAGGGATCGGTCGCTGACTTCGTTGGTAAAAGAAGGTGAAAACATGTAAAATCAAAGTTAAAGTAAAACACTGTAGCCTTCGGTCGCAAGTGGAGTTTGTAAGGGAGGGATGACAACTGAAGGTAGTGAAATGTGAGAAGGGGGGTTGAATCATGTTCCAACTATAAATCCTGTTTCTGAAAATTACTTAAAAATAAAGATCAAGTATAAACTTGTCTTGCACAGCGAAAACAGTTTGTTAGTAATAAACAGAAACTTAGCCTATAAACAAGGTTGTGGTGGATCTTGAAAGTATATTTACTTTCAAGGTCTTCTAAATGATAAAGGTTAAAACTTTAACCTTCAACACTTAGACAAATAATGATGATGTATGCGCAATATGTATATATATGTGTATGCTATGATAAATTGTAAAAACAATAATAATAAAAGAGTAGGGAGAGAGAAAGCACACACAGAAATTTTATACTGGTTCGGCAACGTGCCTACTCCAGTCCCCAGGATTCACCTGAGAGTTCAGTATCACCACAACAACTAGGTGGACTTTCTTGCCTTTGCAACACCATAAAGGACTTCAACCTGCACCTTCACCAAGGTGACTCACTGCCTTTGAAAACCACAAAGGACTTCACTTGCACCACAACTAGGTGACTAACTGCCTCTGGAAACTCCAAAGGACTTTAATCCTTGCCTTCAACACTGAAGGACTTTCTACCCTTGCCTTAGACCCTCTAAGGACTTCTTGCCTTACAAAATAAGGACTTTGTATAAAAGATAAGGTTTTTACCAATCAATAACTTAGATGCAACTAAGTTTGAACCTTGATGGATTTTTCTCTGAAAGAAATAACTAGCAAAGCTAGGATAAACAAATAAAGCTCACTCTTTTAAGAATTACAACATTTACCCAAATAAAAATAAGAACTTGAGGTTTAGAGGTTGAAGATGAAGAGAAATAAGGATTCAATTCGACAGCATTTTGGCACTTGTAAGCTTGGGTAGTCTCTTGAATTCTTGGGCATTGAGGTCTTGTATTTATAGGGAAAATACCCTACAAATTTCGAATTCCATAGGTTGATCTCCACCCTTGATTTGAATTTGAAATCTCTTGATCCAATGGTGAAAATTCCTTGATATGATTTGAAATTTGATCTTCCAAAAATAGAAAATCAAATAAGAGGAAGTTTCATCTTGACCATTGATTCAAATAATTCCCTTTAATCCAAAGGTTGTTATTTGATCTTAAAAGTGGAAACTTTGTAACCAACAATTAGAAAAGAGGAAACTTCATCTTAGCCCTTGAATTTGAATTTGTGCTTTGATCTTGTGGTGTGAATTGCTTCATCAAATTTTCACATAATCTTGCAAAAATGCAAGCTATGTTGCGCCACTTTTAGGAGAGAGAAAGGCTAGGGTTTTAGCTTTTCTTGCTCCATAAGTGTGCCTCCATGTTAGTACGAATTAGGATTTCATAATTTCTCATTTTTTGAAAATCCTAAATCACCAAACATGGTCTTCCAGGGAATCTTCTGAATGTAGATTCTTGAATCTTGAATATTCTTGAATCTTGAGGCTTGAGATTCTTCTGGAATCTTGAGATTGTTCGGGATCTTGAGATTGTTCGGGATCTTGATAGAATCTTCGAGAATCTTCTGGAATCTTCACAGAATCTTCGGGAATCTTCTAGACTTGAGAATCTTGACAGAATCTTCTGAGGTCTTCTAACTTCGTGTAGAATCTTCGACAGAATCTTCTGGTCCCGCATGGAATCTTTAGGGAATCTTGTAGATTCAAATAGAATCTTTAGGAGGCTCACAGAATCTTTTTAAAGTGTCCGTAAAAATATTTTATTACTTAATTGCAAAATATATTCTAGAATAAATTCTAGATAATTATTTTTATTTAATAATTTGCATTTAATTCTCCATATAAGATCTTTCTAGATTTCCCACACATATATATATATTTCAAAAATATTAATCAACATT
This sequence comes from Aeschynomene evenia, assembly GCA_013621005.1. NCBI lineage: Eukaryota > Viridiplantae > Streptophyta > Magnoliopsida > Fabales > Fabaceae > Aeschynomene > Aeschynomene evenia. Next base: position 18,397,695 of record CM024270.1, read on the forward strand.
ATGTAAAATATAGATTTGATTTTTATTTCCTATTATATATATATAATTTTCGAAAAAATGTATATATATATTATGCATGAAAATTTAAATAGAGATATTTGATAAAAAGATTCTCTATTTAATTTAATGTATTTTCCATAATTAATTTTTTTAGGAAATCTTAGAGTCTTCCAACCAAACTTTCCTTAATTAGAAAAGCTTTGACTTGGTCTTCAAAAATTAGAATAGCTTGTCCTCCAAGCATGCATGTTTGCGCCACTTTTTGGTCTAAATGTAGTCAAGATGTGTCTTTTTATTTTGTCAAATAAATTAGATCCTAAAACACACTTAACAAACCATTAGTCCAACCAAATTAAAACTTTTATTTTAATTAAGAATTTTATCATTCAAAACCTTCAATGATGAGGTAAAGGGTTCTTGGAGCTAACAATCTCCCCCTTTTTGATGATAACAATTCTAATTGAAATAAAGGTTTTGATTTGATTACAGGGGTAAATATTTTTTTAAGACTTGAAGCTTTAGGAAATTATTTTCAAATAAACAATATAAAAACAAAAATAAAAGAATAATAGAAGAGAAATACTAAAAAGAGAAACTTTAATTAAATTAAAAAAAACATGAACATGAAATAAAATAAAACATAAAAGAAATTAAAGAACATAACAAGTGCAAGAACTTTTAAAAGAACTAAAAAAAACTTTAAAAGAATTTTTAAAAAACATAGAAAAGGAATTAAGCTCCCCCTAGAGCTAGATAAGTTCTTGATGTTCTTGATCTACATTCTTCAATGTTCTTGAAAAAGTCTTCCTTTATCTTCAATTTTCTTCTCCCCCTTTGTTTCGTCAAAAAGGTCTTCACTTTTAGTACCCCATCATGCTTGGAACCGTTGAGAACTTGAGATATGAATACGGTGTAACATATTCAAACCTATCCAAGTTGATATTTGCAAACTTGAATATGCGAGTCAGGAGTCTCACATGAGGTAGACGACCAATGATGTATTCTTGATTTGTGTTTAAAGAGTCAGTGATGTTATCAAGAATCAATCTTGATAAATTGATCTTCAAGTTTGTCATGAGGTAAAAGAGAAGCATGGTATCCTTTTTGCGCAAGAAGTTTGTAAATCGAACTCGTGGTAGGAGATAGAATTGGACAATTTGGAACATCATCTTCGCTTTGTCCGAGAGATCACTCACTTTCAAACATACGGGATTCATGTTGTAGTTCCCGCAAAGAACATTGGATACATCATTAGGACGAACGCCGTCTTGAATGAACCATTCCGAGTTCCCATTGATGATAATGTCTTCGTTGTCTATGTTGCATGCATTGGAAATTAGATTCTCCGAGAGATAAATTGATTGGCTTCCAACATGACTAGTTCATCCAATGGAACCATAAGAAAGCTCAGAGTAGAAAGCTTTTACTGCCATGGGATAGACAACTTCGTCATCCATTATCAAAGAAAGTAAATTTCTTTGATGCCTTAGAGCGAGAAGAAGGAGTGGCATCTTGTAAAGCATCATTGGTTGAAGAACCTTTTCAATGGTGACTTTCCTTAAGATAAAGTATGTTTCAAACTTTCTTTGTGAAGCCGGATTTGCAAACACTTTATCATCAACAACATACTTTTCATTGCTTCTTGATATGCCATGAGGAATGAGATTCATTGTTTCTTTAAAGATTAAGAGGTTGTGTTTGAGGTTGTGTATGGGTGTATGTATGTGTATGGTTTGCGCAGAATTGAGAGGGAATAGGAGTAGAAAAGAAAACTTTGTTGTGTAAGATGGTTGAGGGATGAAAGAATATATAGGTGTATAGATGGGGTAGATTTTTCGAAAAAAAGGGAAAGAAAAGAGAGGGAAAATCTTAACAAAATATATGCAAGGATTTTCCATATGAATATCTCTCAAAATACTCTTAGAAATAGGCATTATAAATTAAGAAAGAATAAACAATATTTCCCAATATTATCATTTAATTTAAATGACAATAATTTAAGAAAATAAAATTTATTTTTCAAGAAGGAGAGAGAGAGAAATTCGAATATATATATATGTATGGGTGATAATGAGGGTAAATCAAAAAGATATGATGTGAAAATAAGGATATGTAATGATTTTTCATAAAAGATCTCTTCCACCAAATCTAGATTTACTCTAGATAATATCCATTTAAATCCAAATAAGAATAATCTTAATTTTCAATATCATTATTTAAATAATAAATAACAATATTTGAAAAATTAAAATATATTCACCATAAATGCCAATAATGGGGGCGCAAATTTTGAACTTTATGGGTCTTCTTGGATTTTAATTTTTCTTCCATGAGGCCCATGTTGAGATATAAGAGGCCCATTTGATTTTATCAAAGCCCATAATAATTTTTGAGGCCCAATAATCTTGATACAAGTCTTTACAGCTTGCCTGAGACCCAAAGCCCATCAGTAGTTCGAGGCCCAGTTAAGGCCCAAAACCTGTATGAGGCCCGAGGCCCATACGAAAGCCCATCAACTTTTCTTCAATACGGGTGGTCTTCATATAGTAATTAGCAATACTGTACACCCGGTTTCTTCAAAAGATCTTCAGAAGGTCTTCAAATGAGGTTCAGAAAAATTTTCTGAAGCTCATATGTATTCATAAACAGTCTTCAAAAAAAAATCTTCAAACTCTTGAGACAAAACTCAAGTCCTTCAAAAAGTCTTCAAACACTTGAGACAGGCCCAAGGTCTTCAAAAATCTTGGAATTTGGCCCATCATGAAGAGAGGGGGCGCAAATTATAGTCTTCATAGGTCTTTAGTTGACTTTTTGTTGACTTCTGTAGTGGTTGACTTTTCTGATGACTTCTGATTGTTGGCATGTTGATTTTTCTTCATCTTCTAGAATACTTACCAAATTTTGGGGAATACTTAAAGCTTTTTAATTTTCAAAAAGATTTTCGAAAATAATTTTTAAAAACTCTTTAGGTTAAGTAAACCTTTCAGCGTGCTAAAATGATCTTCAGCTAAAGGTTTTGTGAATATGTCAGACACTTGATCTTCCGTATTCACAAACTTTAACTCAATATCGCCTTTCTGCACATGATCTCTAATGAAATGATTTTTAACATCAATATGTTTAGATCTAGAGTGCTGAATGAGATTCTTAGCCAAAGTTATTGCACTTGTGTTATCACACATAACGGGAATTTTGTCATACCTGAGATTGTAGTCAAGTAGTTGATTTCTTACCCATAAAATTTGTGTAACACATCCAGCAGCAGACACATATTCCGCTTCTGCGGTTGATAGTGCAATGGTATTTTGTTTTTTGCAACTTCATGTGATGAGTGCATCCCCAAAGAACACACAGCATCCACTAGTGCTTTTTTTGTCAACCCGGTCTCCGGCGTAATCAGCATAACAGAAACATGTAACCACAGAGGAGATACCTTTCTTGTACCAAAGGCCAAGATTAGAAGTACCTACCAAGTATCTAAGAATACGCTTGACTGCAGTTAGGTGAGACTGTTTTGGACAAGATTGAAATCTTGCACAAATACCAACACTTAACTGTATGTCAGGCCTAGATGCAGTTAAATAAAGCAGGGACCCGATCATACCTCTGTAGGTGCTTTCAGACACCTTTTCTCCTTCTTCATCCTTGTCAATGACTTGTGATGGATGCATCGGAGTTTTCATGGGACTACACTTGTCCATTAAGAATCTTTTGAGAAGTTGTTTGGTGTACTTTTCTTGATGTATGAAGGTTCCATCAGCTTGTTGCTTGATTTGAAGTCCTAGGAAGAACTTCAATTCTCCCATCATACTCATTTCAAACTCCCCCTGCATTAGATCTGCAAACTTTCTACATAGGGATTCGTTAGTAGCACCGAATACTATATCATCAACATAAATTTGCACAATTAATAAATCAGAGTTATCAGTTAGAGTGAAAAGAGTTGTGTCCACTTTTCCACGAGTGAATCCATTCGTAGTCAAGAAGCTACAAGTCTATCATACCAAGCTCTAGGAGCTTGTTTAAGACCGTATAACGCTTTAGACAAACGATAAACGTGCTCGGGATAGGTTTCACCGATAAAACCTGGAGGTTGCTTGACGTAGACCTCTTCACTGAGGACACCATTAAGGAATGCGGACTTCACATCCATTTGATACAATTTTATTCCTTTATGAGCAGCGAATGCAAGAAGCATCCTAATGGCTTCTACTCTTGCAACTGGCGCGAAGGTTTCGTCATAGTCGATCCCTTCTTGCTAGTTGTATCCTTGTGCCACGAGTCTTGCTTTGTTTCTCGTAACCTTTCCGGATTCGTCTAACTTGTTGCGGAACACCCACTTTGTGCCAATAATCGTTTTGCCCTTGGGTTTTTGAACAAGCTTCCAGACTTCATTCTTCTCAAACTGTTCGAGTTCTTCTTCCATGGCTTCCACCCAACTGGGTTCATCCAATGCTTCTTGAACTGTCTCAGGTTCAATTTCTGAAACAAGTGCAGCATTAGATTGAAATCTCAGGGATCTTCTTGTTCTTATCCCATGAGATGGATCGCCAAGAACTTCGTTATCTCTGACAGCTTTGAGATCGTTTATTCCGATCTTTCTTCTTAGAACGGGTTCTTGAACTTCACTAGACTCAACCCCTTGAGGAGTAGAGGGTTCTTGAGCTACTATGACTCTTGGTTCATCTCCCCCTGAATCGGGTGATTCCTTCATAACTTGATGATCATCTTCTACAATAGGTGTTTGATCATGACTTTCGCAACCTTTGGTTGAGATAGTTAGATCCTTCAATTTTTCTTCAATGTCATCTAGATTATGTTGGATGTCTTGCTTTAGTTCCTTGAACTTGATATGGATGGTTTCTTCGATTGTCTTCCTTTGTTTGTTGTACACCCTGTAAGCTTTTGAAACAGCAGAATATCCTAGAAACACTTCGTCATTGGATTTGGAATCAAACTTTGACAGCTTGTCCCTTGTGTTCAGGATAAAGCAAGGTGAACCAAAAATATGAAAATAAGATATATTGGGTATTCTTCCTTTCCAAAGCTCATATGGAGTTTTATTGAGACTCTGCCTTAAAAAAAACACGATTTTGAATGTAGCAAGCCGTATTAACAGCTTCTGCCCAAAAACCTTTTGATAAACCGCTTTCCAAAAGCATTGTTCTCGCCATCTCAATGTGGCTTCGGTTCTTTCTCTCAGCTACTCCATTTTGTTGTGGAGTTCTAGGAGAGGAAAATTCGTGAACAATACCAAGATCCTCACAAAGATTTTCAAAAGCATGATTTTCAAACTCACCTCCATGATCAGAACGAATGGTGGTGATGTAACACCCTAATAATTACCTCTTTATGCTTAAGTCATATTGAGTTAATTATCGGAAATTAACATCTTGTTTTAGAGATTAAATTTGAGTAAAGTAATAATACGTGGAAAATAGGGCCGATTTATTTTTCAAAAGAAACGGAAGTTTAAAAACTCGGCTTGTGCGATATAACTGATATGAATAAATATATCATTCTAAGAAAACTACTCAAACGACTCATTACAAATACATAACATTAGATTACACGACGGTGGCCCACATGTACATAGTAAAGTATTACAATATCTGAGATACATGTAATGTCATAATTATCATAGATAATATAAGTATATAGTGGTGAACTTTTAAGAAAATCATAAGCTTGTACAGCCACTTACAATTTCCTTAAAGATTCTCAAAAAGTGACATAGATCATAAAGTACAAATACAAGATGTAACAAAAGTAATACTAATAGTCCTAAGTTCTAGAGCTTTCAAACTTAATCTTCACGTAAGCTCCAAATCGCTCAACCTGTAAACGTACCGGCACCCCTGTCTGTATCTAAAACAAAAGTGGTGGAATAGGGTGAGCTCCACGGACTCAGTAGGGGGATCACTCCGGTCTAATATAAAAATAGTGTAATATGCAAGATCTATTCCATTGGAGACTTCATAAATCAATTTATATCCGGAGTGTCTTACCTATATGCGTCTTGATTAATATGTATGCATTATATGTATAAATATGAAAGCACCACTACTTATTTAATTTCTGACTATTGCATATACATAGACTCATCCTTGATAGGTGCATATTATACCTTTATTTGAAGTGGCACTAACCCTCTTATTTCTTTCTACCTCCACATCACCAAATCCCAAGACTATGAGCTCATATCTCTCTAGTTTTTACTAGACACACAGGGAAAGAGGGGTTTCTCACCTTCCCTTACCAGTGATGTCAGTGATCGAGGTTGCCAATCCTCCCTTACTGACGACACTAGTGACCGAAGGTTATAATTGCTTACTTGATCTACTATAGTCTTTCTTTCATATTCAAATTAACATAATTTGACTCGTCATAGCATTACAACATGTAAGCACATACACCACTAAATATCTTATTCTGGAATTTAAGTATAAATTATTCACAACATGCTTATTTCATAACTCCCTTGAAAACATATCATTTTGCACATGATTGTATCTACATGTCATTTTCTTTTTAATTTGCTTGATTCTTTTCATAATCACCATTATCTGTTTTAAACATATGTAATAAACTTGTTACAGTAGTTTAGATCCTCAGAAAAGGGTTAGAAATCATTAAAATGCAAAATCACAAAATTCAGCATTTTTAAACAATCCTGCAGAATTCTGCGAGATGGCCGCTAGCACGTCCTCTATGGCCGCTAGCGTCCAATAACGCACGACCACTCGCTAGCGCCTAATGTATGGTCGCTAGCGCGTGATCATTCGCTAGCCGCTATGATTTGGCCGCTAGCGCGTGTCCCGACTCTGCATCCAAACCAGTTTCAGAACAGCCATCATACTCGAGCATATAATGATTTCTAACCGATCCTTATGCATGAAAACACACAAATATGCATTATAACATGAATCTAAACCCCTACCTCTTGTAGTTTAACCCTTTAACACCAAGAACCACCTTGTTCTTCCTTGAGCTACTTGTTTAACAATCTATTTAGCTTTTGATGATGGTGAAGATGATCCTAGAGCTTCTGATGATATATGATCAATCTAAATGGAAGGAAATAGGATAAGAAATTCGGATATGGGGTCAGGTTCTTTGTGTGCTGAGTTTTGGATGGTGTGGTGATGAGTTTTGTTAAGTTTGGAAGATATGGAGTTGAGAGAATTTTTGTTTGAAGAGTTAGAGACTTTGAGATTATGTTTTCTGAGGGTTATGTGGTTTCTTCAGAGGTAGGTAAGGGTTTGGGGACGGAGGGGGCTAAGGAAAATTATTAAAAGATGAGGGACATGAGAAAAATGCAAAATTTTGCAGAAATGTTGTTCTGTCATCGAGCTGGTCGCTAGCGCGTGTTTCGCGGTCGCTAGCGACCGTTCTCACCGTATTACCTGCTAGCGCCTTTTTACTGTCGCTAGCGAGGGACCTCTACCGACTCATCCGCTAGCGAGCTAAGCTGGCCACTAGCGATGAGTACTGCTACATGACAGTAGCAGCAAGCAACATACTCCAAAAATTTCTAAAATGCATCTAACTCACTCCAAACCTTTACCAACAGTTCCTATTAGTACTTATACACTTGTGCAAACATACTCTTACCAGAATTACCATTTATTTCTTAAATTCCCTACCTAGATCATCATTCTTAACTCAAGTTTATATTATACTAACTTCTCAATCTTATGCAATGCACTTATCATTTCTAATACACATTTTTCCACATAGTACACATAACACATACTTAGTCAATCATACATGTCAAAAATACATACTAATACACATATATCCCAATTATGCCTTGATCGAAGTGATTTTCACTAAATCCCTCCGATTAAAGCATAATTAGGATTTTGGGGTCTTACAGGTGATGCGAGAACCTTTTTCGTTAGAAACCATTTTCGCAAATGTTTTAAACTTTGAAAACGTCTCATCCTTAGAAGCTAAGAAAATTACCCATGTGTATCTACTGTAGTCGTCAACTATGACAAGGCAATAATATTTGCCCGCAAGAGAAGCCTGTCTTGTAGGACCAAAGAGATCCATGTGAATTAGCTCAAGTGGTCTAATAGTAGAGACTACTTTCTTACTTTGGAAAGAAGCTTTGGTCTGTTTTCCCTTCTCACAGAAATCACAGGTTGTATCCCTGTCATAGCGGATCTTGGGAAGCCCCTTGACCAAACCTTTCTGAGATAACTCGGAAAGTAACTTCATGTGGGCATGACCCAACTTCTTGTGCCAAAGCCACTTGTCATCCTCAAAGGACGCTAAGCATTTCACGTCTTGATCCAAAAGGTCCTCAAGATAGATGACATAGGTGTTTCCTAGTCTTCTTCCCTCGAGAACAACTTTACCTGTCTTCAGATCAATGATGCTGCAATATTTGCCTAGAAACTCAACCTTTAAGCCTTTGTCACAAAACTGACTAATGCTTAAAAGATTGTGAGTCAAACCGTCAACAAGCAATACCTCAGATATTTGATGATCATCGGACTTACCAACATTTCCCTTGCCGACGATCTTGCCCTTAGCTCCATCACCGAACGCACTGTTCTTTCTTCTTGGTTTAACATCTTTGAACCAGTGCTTGCTTTCGGTCATGTGCCTAGAGCACCCGCTATCCAGGTACCCACTTTTCATCCAGCCACTGGTGTTGGGCTCTTGATGGTTGATTTGCGCTTGAAGTTCCTCAGATTCATCTTTATCAGATTTTGAGTCTGTATCATACGAAACTCCTGTATGAAGCAGAGGTCGCTTTCTTCTTCTGTTTCTTCGTTTTCGGATTCATCAGAATCAGAGTTGTCACTCCATGTGGCTGCAAGAGCCTTCTTCTTCTTGAAGAACTTCTTCTTCGACTGCCTATTTTTAGGAGATCAGTCTGAAGTGGCCTTTTCGCCACATCCGAAACACTGTGTTAATCGGTCTTCGTCTTGTTCTTTTATCCTTCTTAAAGAAGGCTTCTTTATTCTTCTTAGATCTGTTCTTCCAAGCCCTTGACATTTACGCACGAGCATGCTCATGTTTTCTTCGTCAAGGTCTTCGTCTTCAGTTCTTCATCTGTTTCTTCGCTTCATCTTCTTCAACCTTTAGCGCTTCTTCTTAGTCTTCAAAGTCTTCTTGGTTGTAGATGTCTTTAGCGCTAAAGGTCTTGATCTTGATGTTGTTGGTTCTTCTTGAGCTTCAAGCTCGATTTCATGAGTCTTAAGAGACTCAATCAATTCATCCAAGCCTAACTTAGTTAGGTCCTTGGCTTCTTGAATTAGTGGTGACCTTAGGTCTCCACTGGTAGTAAGACTCCGAAGAATCTTTCTAACCATTTCAGCGTTTGAATACGTCTTGCCAAGAACTTTCAATTGATTAACAATATGTAAGAATCTTGTAGCAAGAGTATCAATATCTCGTCTTGATTCATCTTGAATGACTCGTACTTATGTACAAGCATGGAGATCTTCGTTTCTTGACTTGATCTGTGCCTTCATGCAGGGTCGCTAAGCGATCCCATGTTTGCTTTGCAGTTTCACATGACACAATTTTATCATATTCAGCTATAGGTAAAGCGCACAAAAGAATATACTTAGCTTTCTTGTTTTGTTGCACTTGAGCCTTTGTTTTCGTCCATAGTTTCTTTGGGCCGAAGGGTGTAGGATTGTCACCGACTTCAACGATGTCCCAAAGATCGAGACTTGTGAATTGAATGGACAATGTCATTCGATCTCTCCAATATGCGTAGTCTTCACCGTTGAACATAGGTGGTCTATTTGTGGAAGCTCCATCAGCAATATACGCGTTGTTGTTTGCTGCCATGGTCCCTTGAATCTTTCCTTGACACTGTTAAGTGCTCAACCCCAAGGCCGAGCTCTATTGCCAATTGAAGGTAATGAAACGTAAGAAGGGGGTTGAATCACGTTCCAACTATAAATTACTTAAAAATAAAGATAAAGTATAAACTTGTCTTGCACAGCGGAAACAGTTTGTTAGTAATAAACAGAAACTTAGCCTATAGATAAGGCTGTTGTAGATCTTGAAAGTATATTTACTTTCAAGGTCTTCTAAATGATAAAGGTTGAAACATTAACCTTCAACACTTAGACAAATAATGATGATGTATGTGCAATATGTATATATATGTGTATGCTATGATAAATTGTAAAAACAATAATAATAAAAGAGTAGGGAAGAGAGAAAGCACACACTTTAAAAAATTTTATACTGGTTCGGCAACGTGCCAACTCCAGTCCCCAGGATTCACCTGAGAGTTCACTATCACCACCACAACTAGGTGGACTTTCTTGCCTCTGCAACACCACAAAGGACTTCAACCTGCACCTTCACCAAGGTGATTCACTGCCTTTGAAAACCACAAAGGACTTCACTTGCACCACAACTAGGTGACTAACTGCCTCTGGCAACTCCAAAGGACTTCAATCCTTGCCTTCAACACCGAAGGACTTTCTACCCTTGCCTTAGACCCTCTAAGGACTTCTTGCCTTACAAAATAAGGACTTCGTATAAAAGATGAGGTTTTTACCAATCAAGAACTTAGATGCAACTAAGTTTGAACTTTGATGGATTTTTCTCTCAAAGAAATAACTAGCAAAGCTAGGATAAACAAATAAAGCTCACTCTTTTAAGAATTACAACCTTTACCCAAATAAAAATAAGAACTTGAGGTTTAGAGGTTGAAGATGAAGAGAAATAAGGATTCAATTCGACAGCGTTTTGGCACTTGTAAGCTTGGGTAGTCTCTTGAATTCTTGGGCATTGAGGTCTTGTATTTATAGGGAAAATACCCTACAAATTTCGAATTCCATAGGTTGATCTCCACCTTTGATTTGAATTTGAAATCTCTTGATCCAATGGTGAGAATTCCTTGATATGATTTGAAATTTGATCTTCCAAAAATAGAAAATCAAATAAGAGGAAGTTTCATCTTGGCCATTGATTCAAATAATTCCCTTTAATCCAAAGGTTGTTATTTGATCTTAAAAGTGGAAACTTTGTAACCAAGAATTAGAAAAGAGGAAACTTCATCTTAGCCCTTGAATTTGAATTTGTGCCTTGATCTTGTGGTGTGCATTGCTTCATCAAATATTCACATAATCTTGCAAAAATGCAAGCTATGTTGCGCCACTTTTAGGAGAGAGAAAGGCTAGGGTTTTAGCTTTTCTTGCTCCACAAGTGTGCCTCCATGTTGGTACGAATTAGGATTTCACAATTTCTCATTTTTTGAAAATCCTAAATCACCAAACATGGTCTTCCAGGGAATCTTTTGAATGTAGATTCTTGAATCTTGAATATTCTTGAATCTTGAGGCTTGAGATTCTTCTGGAATCTTGAGATTGTTCGGGATCTTGATAGAATCTTCTGGAATCTTCACAGAATCTTTGGGAATCTTCTAGACTTGAGAATCTTGACAGAATCTTCTGAGGTCTTCTAACTTCGTGTAGAATCTTCGACAGAATCTTCTGGTCCCGCATGGAATCTTCAGGGAATCTTGTAGATTCAAATAGAATCTTTAGGAGGCTCACAGAATCTTTTTAAAGTGTCCGTAAAAATATTCTGTTACTTAAATGCAAAATATATTCTAGAATAAATTCTAGATAATTATTTTTATTTAATAATTTGCATTTAATTCTCCATACAAGATCTTTCTAGATTTCCCACACATATATATATATATTTCGAAAATATTAACCAACATTATGTAAAATAGAGATTTGATTTTTATTCCCTATTTCATATATATAATTTTCGAAAATATGTATATATATATTATGCATGAAAATTTAAATAGAGATATTTGATAAAAAAATTCTCTATTTAATTTCATGTATTTTCCATAATTAATTTTTTTAGGAAATCTTAGAGTCTTCTAACCAAACTTTCCTTAATTAGAAAAGCTTTGACTTGGTCTTCAAATATTAGAATAGCTTGTCCTCCAAGCATGCATGTTTGCGCCACTTTTTGGTCTAAATGTAGTCAAGATGTGTCTTTTTATTTTGTCAAATAAATTAGATCCTAAAACACACTTAACAAACCATTAGTCCAACCAAATTAAAACTTTTATTTTAATTAAGAATTTTATCATTCGAAACCTTCAATGATGAGGTAAAGGGTTCTTGGAGCTAACAACAACCTCGGTCGCTGACTGCATTAGCAAGGTGATGGTTGTTGTCGTGACACCCATAAATTTAATTATTTATAAAACTAAGTTCCCCTAATATAGTTTAGTGGAAACCAGGGTCGTCTCTTACAAGGAATGACTAAGAAAGCAATACGCAGGACTAGTTGTATGACGGTTGTCACAATTGGGGGGGGGGGGGGGTTTTGTATGCAAGAGAAATAATTTGGAATAAAATAAAGATAATAAAAACAGTGGTTTATGGGGTGGAACATTCATTAGGGTGTTTATCATTGGCTACAAAAGAATGCATGAGTTGATTAATTACGCCGGAGTTAGATCTATTTCCTTTGTTGTGATTCTAATGATTAATTGCCTAGAATGGGATTAATTAGTGAGATCTCACATTTAGTTCCACTCTCAACAATCATTAAAGCCAATCACATTAATCTAATTACAGAGACTAACCAGCCCATTAATTACTCATTACCAAATCCTAATATGTCATGCATCAATTAATCAACTAACACATAAACATATGTCAATGAATTAGCCTAACTCAATCGAGTAAGCCAAGACAAAGGATTAAACACACAATTTAAGATCTCAAATCATATGCCAAGGTTTAATAATGAAATCTTATGCAAGATTAAGAACAAAGCCTCAATTTACCCCAATGATGTTCACACCCTCATAAACCACCAAGAGACTTAGTTACTCATGGAGGAAATAAAAGGGCAGAAAATAAATTGGAATTAAAAGGAATTAAATGACTTGAACAATAAAGAGAGAAAGTAAAGTAATTAAATGCAAATGGAAAAACGAATAACTGGATTAATTAGAAAGAGTAACTTACAAAACCCAAAGGGCTAGACGAATAACGTTCAGAATACAAATGAGGGAGCTAGAGCTAAACTAGAAAAAAGATGGAATCCTAATGGAGAAAATAACTCTAACTAAAAGCCTAGGGTTGAAAGTAAGAAACTAGGAAAAGAAAAGATATAAAAGTGGTGGTGGTGTTGAGAGGTCTTGTTTTCTGATGCATTAGCCCTCTTTAAATAGAGTGAGCAGCCTCCAAACCCTAGCCAATTGGGCCCCCAACTCGTCTTGCAGATAGGGTTTCTACTGTAACAGAATTGCGGCGCGGCGCTAGGGCGCGTATAGCTCGCTAGGGCGCCAGTGCTGTGCACGTGATAGATTCAAGTGGGCCTCGTGCGTTGGAGCGCGCTATGGGCGCTGGGGCGCTCGATGCTGGTTCTGAAATTCACTGCTCCGCTTCTTGCTCAGTTCCTGATGTCTACAGCTCTAATAATACCTGTGACCTGCACTAAAAATACAAAATATCCAAGATCAAGTGCAAAGGTCATCCTTGAATTGCAAAAACATCATAGAACTTGTTACTTTAGCCTTTATTTCTATTAAACCTAAATAAATTCCAAATTGTATTAAGTATAATAAAGGGCTAAAATAAAGCAAAGAAATGCATACAATCATCCAAATTAAGGGCATAAAATATTGGCAAAAACCACGTTATCAAATATCCCCACACTTGAACAATTGCATGTCCTCATGCAAAAGCAATGATTCCAAGCATCTCTAAGAGTAAAGCAATGGGTAACACATCTCAACACCTATGTCCTAAAAAAAAAAACTACAGATGATGGAAAGTTATTCAAAACAGCACACCTTGGTCAAAATTATGCAACACCCACAATCATATTCCAAGTTGGCATTCAAAGAAAATAATGAGTTAAGAGAATCAGTTCATGTTATGCAAGGTCGGTTGATTGGCTCTCACCAGTGTGTTTATCTCTCAATCACTCAGTGTTTTGGCTAAGCACTCAATTGAATAAAACACACAAGTATTCACATTCCATAAATTTGCTATACTCCTAACATTGCAATTCTACAAACATGGTGCCTCAAGAGGTCTTTTAAGGGTTGTAACGGGGCTTGGAACAGGTATGACATTTATGGGAAGTGGACTTAATTCCGAAAAACTAAGAATTCATGGTTCGATTGATCCCAGATGATTTCTAGAAGTAGAGAAAGAGATAGAGAGATGGAAAGAAGAGAAATACCCAAAATCAATGAACCCAAACAATTCCTAGCAAGATAATTTACATGGTTCCCAAATAATTCCACAATGATTCCCAGGAACCCAACAACCTTTATTTGAAGACAATGACATATTTTTGGATTTTTTTTTTCCTGAAATCTTTTTTTTTCGTTTTTTTTTTTTGGGAACATATTCATCATCCCAATTCTTTTGACATTTAGAATGAGGCAGAAAATGGAAAGAACAATTAACCACTTATATATAAAAGCACTACCTTTACAATTTGTTCCCACATCTTGTAGTTATTCCAATGGATGTACAATTCAACCCAATTTCCCCACACTTAAGACTTTTGCCCAACAATCAAACCATGTCCTCCTAGTTTCTCAGAATGGATTTTTCATTGTTTTTCTGTCTTTGGCTTGTAATGAGCTTAGTAACAAAAAAAAGGGATAAAGGCTCAAATTGGCTACAAACAATGGGAATTGTGTATAGGTTGGCTATTTGGCTAAGTGGCTTTTAGATATAAAACAAAATCATGCCTCAATCACACGCAACATGTATAAAACGCAAAACAAGAATCAATCAAATTCAGGAATAACAAATACAAGTGTGTGTGCCCACAGAAAGAAAGTGATCAGTTTATGTATTTAATCACAGTAAGGCTCAATTCTCACAGATAATCCAAACAACCATCAGGGATAACAAAAACAATTCAAACTCATGTAAGAATAATATGCCAACAATTTATGAATTAAAATCACGGGTAGAAGCAATTTCAGACCAAAGGGTGCTATGAAGACAACTAGCCAATCATCAAACAAAACACATAAAATAAAAGAAAATAAAACAAAATAACTATACATGCAAGATATACACGAAAACAATTTCTACACCCTCCCCGCACTTGAATAAGGCACTGTCCTCAGTGACAAACAATAAAAGAATAGAGAGAAGGGTATAGAGATAAAACTGTCTGAGGCAGAACTGATAGCATCCCAGACAAGTGCGCTAGGGCGTGAAAGGCGCGCTGGGGCGCGTGGACAGGGACCAGTCGGGCGCTGGAGCGCGTTGTATGCGCTAAGGCGCCAGTGCTGCTGCAGAATTTGGCTAGTTGCTGTCATGTACTCCGTGCATGAGACTCCCTAATGCAAAATTAAATCTAACAAACATAGAGTGATTAATTATAACTATAAATTATAAAAATCAAAATGAAAGGCTACAAAATTAAAATTTGGTGGGTTGTCTCCCACATAGCACTTTGCTTTAACGTCCCTAAGTTGGACGTTTGGTCAGCCACTCTTAGGGTGGCTTATGTTTGAATTGATCTAGCAGTTTCCACCATGGTGTGCTTTCCATACCTCCACCGGGATCCCATGAGAAGTGAACCACTCCAAAGAGAATGGTTCCCTTCTTAGTCCGGAACCCAAGAGTTTTGGTCCTTAGATTGCCCCTTGGAGCACAACACCCGTTCCTGCAAAAGGCATCCCTAAAACCAACAAAATCAAGTGAGGAGGGATGAAAATCCTCACAAGATGAGTTAGAGAAAACAGAATTTAAATTAGTTAGCTTCCAATAAATTTGAGCTCGAGAAGATACCGACACCCCACAAAGGGTAAGGAGTTGAGCATCAGTCTCGAGACAAGCATACTCATGAGGCCCAAGAGCAAATGGGAAGGGTCCCAATGGTTGCCTTGAAACAACATGGGATGAGGTGGTGGAATCCATGATTTCCTCCTTGCATGCCTCGTCAATTCCTCCTAATGAGGGAATCTCTGCAGGGACTCCAATACTCAAAGAACTTTCCTCCGCACACACGGTGTCTAGCACGGTACTGGGTAAAGGCGGAGGTTCCTCATAGACTATCTCCACTTCGGAGTCTTCCTCGACTTCCCCAGATAGTTCTTCCACCATGGCCTTCAATGTCTCCCAATCCAATTGCTCTAAAGCATAATTATCTTCAACGATAGGGAATTCTGGTTCCTCTTGTGATGGTGAATGTGGAGGTGAAGCTGGTGGTGGTAAAGAAGGTGGTAATGGAGAAGGTGGTGGTGGTGATGAGGTGGCCTGAGTTCTCAATTGTTGGAGGTCCTCTTCCATGCAAAAAAGTGCTTGCCAGTTTGTCATGAGTACTTCAAAATTTTGTTTCATCATGGAGTTGTCAATATTATCACCACGAGTAGACGGTGCAAGGATTAGGCTCATGGTATGTGTATGGAAACGGTTCAATGTAGGAGGGTGGTGGTTCAGTATATGGCTGGTAGTAGGGGTCAAAGGATGGGTATGGTTCATAGTACGGTTGAGGATCTTGGTACGGGTATGGTGTTTGGTGAAGGTTTGAGGGTAATGGTGGCACTTGCATCTCACTGCTTGGTTGATAACCTGCAAAACCATGGAAACTAAAATCTTGGAGACTAAAATTGGGGTTAGTGTCCATGTTAGTCTAGAAAAGAAGAAAAATAAGAGAAGAAAACATGAAAACATGTTGTAGGACGACGAACGGCCGCTCGAGCGGTCCAAGAGCACTAGGGCGCGGCCTGAGAGGGCGCTGGGGCGCACACTGGGCGCTCGCATCGACGCAGAACTTTGTTGTTCTGCGAACAACAAGTTCTATGGATGCAAATGCTGGATGTGATGCAATGTACAGATGAAATATGCGGTATGCTATGTAATGCAATGCAAAAATATTTTTTTTTCTCAAAGAAACAAAGAAAAACGATTATGTACAATATGCACAAATCACACAACTAGAGATTACTTTCATCGCCATTCCCCGGCAACGGCGCCAAAAATTTGATGGTTGTTGTCGTGACACCCATAAATTTAATTATTTATAAAACCAAGTTCCCCTAATATAGTTTAGTGGAAACCAGGGTCGTCTCTTACAAGGAATGACTAAGAAAGCAATACGCAGGACTAGTTGTATGACGGTTGTCACAATTGGGGGGGGGGGGTTTTGTATGCAAGAGAAATAATTTGGAATAAAATAAAGATAATAAAAACAGTGGTTTATGGGGTGGAACATTCATTAGGGTGTTTATCATTGGCTACAAAAGAATGCATGAGTTGATTAATTACGCCGGAGTTAGATCTATTTCCTTTGTTGTGATTCTAATCATTAATTGCCTAGAATGGGATTAATTAGTGAGATCTCACATTTAGTTCCACTCTCAACAATCATTAAAGCCAATCACATTAATCTAATTAAAGAGACTAACCAGCCCATTAATTACTCATTACCAAATCCTAATATGTCATGCATCAATTAATCAACTAACACATAAACATATGTCAATGAATTAGCCTAACTCAATCGAGTAAGCCAAGACAAAGGATTAAACACACAATTTAAGATCTCAAATCATATGCCAAGGTTTAATAATGAAATCTTATGCAAGATTAAGAACAAAGTCTCAATTTACCCCAATGATGTTCACACCCTCATAAACCACCAAGAGACTTAGTTACTCATGGATGAAATAAAAGGGCAGAAAATAAATTGGAAATAAAAGGAATTAAATGACTTGAACAATAAAGAGAGAAAGTAAAGTAATTAAATGCAAATGGAAAAACGAATAACTGGATTAATTAGAAAGAGTAACTTACAAAACCCAAAGGGCTAGACGAATAACGTTCAGAATACAAATGAGGGAGCTAGAGCTAAACTAGAAAAAAGATGAAATCCTAATGGAGAACATAACTCTAACTAAAAGCCTAGGGTTGAAAGTAAGAAACTAGGAAAAGAAAAGATATAAAAGTGGTGGTGTTAAGAGGTCTTGTTTTCTAATGCATTAGCCCTCTTTAAATAGAGTGAGCAGCCTCCAAACCCTAGCCAATTGGGCCCCCAACTCGTCTTGCAGATAGGGTTTCTGCTGTAACAGAATTGCGGCGCGGCGCTGGGGCGCGTATAGCTCGCTAGGGCGCCAGTGTTGTGCACGTGATAGATTCAAGTGGGCCTCGTGCGCTGGAGCGCGCTATGGGCGCTGGGGCGCTCGATGCTGGTTCTGAAATTCACTGCTCCTCTTCTTGCTCAGTTCCTGATGTCTACAGCTCGAATAATACCTGTGACCTGCACTAAAAATACAAAATATCCAAGATCAAGTGCAAAGGTCATCCTTGAATTGCAAAAACATCATAGAACTTGTTACTTTAGCCTTTATTTCTATTAAACCCAAATAAATTCCAAATTGTATTAAGTATAATAAAGGGCTAAAATAGAGCAAAGAAATGCATACAATCATCCAAATTAAGGACATAAAATATTGGCAAAAACCACGTTATCACAAGGAAAGGTGATATACCCCCTCTTCCCGTTTATGTTTAGGATGAGCTCATTCCTAGGGAATCGATGATGTGGAGGATAAGTACAGGAGGGTGGTAGGCCAAAAGAGTAATGCAAAGATTAAAGTTTAAGAGAGCTAGAGTTATATAGAGTGTTATGATATGTTCCTTTCCTTATTGATGTTTAAAAGCACATAGTACACTACACAAAGACCTTTAATTATGGTATGTTATATGTATTAAGTAAAATGAACAAGACACACTTAGGTAAGACGTTCCGGGGAAAGATTGTTTTTAACTTATATCTGAATTGAACTCATTCATATTTCACTTATTTTATAATTAAACCTGGGGCGGCTTCCTCTACTGAGTCACTTCCCAATGCTCACCCTATGTTTTTCCCACCTTTTATAGGAGCAGACAGAGCAGGATGTCGGAGCACACGAGGAGCCCGCGCAGACTTAGTTTGTGGTATAGTCCCTTATATACCAGAGACATGTTTTATTGCTTTATTAAGATATTATGGTTTTTATGCTTCCGCTACATTTATTTAGTTATTATGATTTCAGAGACCGGACCTATGTTAGCCGGCAACTAGATACTGGATATGTATTTATGGTGAAGTCTCATGAGTCACTGTTTGTGGCTTATGAGATAAAACATTGTATTTATTTCATGTTTGTTACTTGATGGGAGTTATTTATATGATGAAGTATTTTCAGTATATATATTTGTATCGCTTATATTATCGCTTATTGTATGCGCAAAACCCTTACTTTCTATTCCGCGAACGTTTACGAAAAATTTACTCCCACCTATTTTCCGCGTATTATATTTTTAAAGTAAAATATAAAGCTATGAAATCAGGACGTGACCTTTTATAAGTGGCCTAAGCTGAATTAAGTATTAAGGGCTATTTACTAGGGGGATACACATCTTGTCCTCTAGTTCCCACGTGAAGTCCTCCAACCTACCTTCATCCCAAGCCACCTTGACTAAGGGCACCTCTTTGTAAGCTCCAGAACCCTTCTGAAAGAATTAGGCATAATTCTCTTAGAGTTATGAAAGTTTTAATGATAACAAGGTAAGCCATAAGTATAAAAATTTTACTTAAGGTTTTGCTAATATGTGCGCTAAGTGTCTCGTGAAAACTTCATTGATTAAAATCAGAAAGCGTTTAAGAAACTCTAACTCAAAGTCATTTTCTTAAAACTGCTCAGAAAGGAACTTTCTCAGAAAGACTAAGTTCTCAGAAACCTAATATTCTCATAAAGCAATTTCCGCTGCAAACTTTAAAATCTACCTTCTGAGTAAAAACAGCTTTCTAAGTAAAAGTTTTAAGAAGTATTTTTTAAAAACTTGCACGATTCAACCCCCCCTTCTCGTGCACACATACACTTTCAATTGGCATCAGAGCTCGGTCCTTAAGGGGTTGAGCACTTCGCAGTGTCAAGGAAAAGATCCACAAGGGGAAATATGAATTCACCAGCTGCATTCATATCAGATGGGGCTTCTATAAACAGACCTCCTATGTTTCTCGGAGACAGCTTCGACTACTGGCGTGACAGGATGACGCTATTCATCAAGCACACCAGTCTGGACTTATGGGATAGGATCGAGAATGGAGACTATCAGCCTCTGCAGACAATTACAGAGGACGCTGTGGTTGCAACAGACGCTGAGCCAGGAGTGGCACCTCCAGCACTCAGAACCTATACAAGACGAGTCCCTAAGGACGAATGGACTCAAGAGATGAAGGAGAAGATACAACTCAACTTCAAAGCCAAGTATATTCTCCTCTGTGCTTTACCCAAGGTAGAATATGACAAAATTGTGTCATGTGATACTGCACAAGAGATTTGGGAAAGACTTCATATGCTGCACGAAGGTAATGACGAAGTCAAGGAAACGAAAATCTCAATGCTCGTACACAAATACGAGTCCTTTAGCATGCAGCCTGAGGAAACTATTGACAACATGTCAATAAGATTTCTCCATATCATCAACCAGCTGAAAGTCTTGGGAAAGACTTATTCAAACGCTGAGATGGTAAGAAAAATCCTCAGAAGCCTTTATGCAAAATGGCGTCCTAAGGTCACAGCAATCCAGGAAGCCAAGGATCTAAACCAGCTGGGTTTGGATGTACTATTTGGTTCGCTCAGAACGCATGAGATCGAGCTGGAAGGGTTGCTCGGAGGACCATCCGCTTCCTCCAGACCTCAGAAGGGACTGGCTCTGAACAGTCAAGTCAGAAAATCTTCCAAAGCTTTCAAAGCTGAAGAAGCTTCTGAGTCTGACAATGATGAAGGCTCAGAATCTGACGACGACGACATCTCTCTCCTAGTAAAGAAAATGAAGAAAGCCTGGAGAAAGAGACCAAACAAAAGCAAGGAATTCACTCCTAAGAAAGGAAAGTCAAAGCCTTCAGATGTCACATGCTTTGGATGTGGAGAAAAAGGTCACTTCAAGACGGAGTGTCCACAAAACAAAGGGAAGAAGAAATTCATCCCCAGAAGGAAAAAGAAGGCAATGGCTGCAACCTGGAGTGATTTAGAAGAAGAAGCTTCTGAAGGAGCAAGTGAGGAAGAAGAAGCTAATGTTTGCTTCATGGCAGGAACTGACTATATTCTGGAAACAGAATCTGAATCAGAAGAGGTACCAAATTCTCCTCCTCTTTCATACTCATACGATGAGCTCTCAGAACTTTATTATAATCTTCTGAAAGACTCAAACGAGCTAGCTAACAGTTTCAGCAATCTCAAAAAATCTTTTAAAAACTTAGAAGCTGAAAATGTAAGACTAACTCAAGAGGTTCAGAACCTAAGGCTTGAAAGAGACGACTTCAAGGGTAGATACCTTGAAAGTCATGACCTGTATCAAGCATTAGAAAGTTTGTCTTCAATCACAGTAGAGAAGGCTGAAAAGGCCATGATCGAACTGCAAAAGACAAATGAACTTCTAACCTCTGACTTAGTTAAGATGGTAAATGGTGAAAAGATGCTAAGTCTTTTGCTTGGGGGTCAAAAACCCTATAAAGACAAAAGTGGTCTTGGATATAAAGAAGTCTTTGAACCACATGATCTTGATCCATCCTTAACCAAGTCACCTCGCATGTGCATTATATGTTTTAAGAGTGGTCATGGTTCTGAAAATTGCCCGATGTTAAAAAAGGGAAAAATCTCTAAGCCTCAGAAGGCTAAGAAGAAAACTCAGAAAGCAAAGCCTTCTAAGAAGACTAACCCCTCTCAGAAGGGTAAAACTTCTCAGAAAGCAAGTACTTCTGAAAAGGGCAAACAAAAGGGTTCTGACTCTTCTAAGAAAAGAAGGCAAAAGTCCAAGAAAGGTAACAAGCAAGGACCCAACAAAGAATGGGTACCTAAATATATTAACTTTGTGACTGCAGGTACATCATCAAGCGCTGCTCCACCACCACGATGAGCAGTGGTACCTTGACAGTGGCTGCTCGAGGCACATGACTGGAAGCAAGCACTGGTTCAGAAGCCTCAAGCCCAAGAAAGGCGGAACAGTGCGATTCGGTGATGGCGCTAAGGGAAGAGTCACTACAATCGGAGATGTTGGTAAGGATTCCTCTCACCAAATCTCAGATGTACTTTTGGTCGATGGTTTAACTCACAATCTATTAAGCATCAGTCAATTTTGTGACAAAGGCTTAAAGGTTGAGTTTTATGCCAAGTATTGTCATGTGATTAATCTCACAAATGACAAGATCATTCTGGAAGGAAAACGTGTTGGTAACATCTATGTTATCCATCTGGATGATCTAAAGGATCAAAACGTGGAGTGCCTTGTCTCTGTCCAAGAAGACAAATGGCTATGGGATAAGAATCTTGGTCATGTCCATATGAGACTTCTTTCTGAACTCTCTCAGAAAGGACTTGTAAAGGGCCTTCCAAGCATTAAGTATCAGAAAGATGCAACCTGCGACTTCTGTGAAAGAGGGAAACAGACTAAGGCTTCCTTTCCCAGTAAAAGTGGTATTTCTACTCAGAAACCACTGGAACTGCTCCACATGGATCTCTTTGGACCAACCAGAACGACTTCCCTTTCTGGAAAACGCTATGGTCTTGTCATAGTGGATGATTACTCTAGATTCACTTGGGTTTTCTTTCTAGCCTCTAAGGAAGAAACTTTTGAAAAGTTCAAAGCATTTGCGAAAAGAGTTTCAATAGAAAAGGATTCTCATATTCAAACCATAAGATCAGATCATGGTGGTGAATTTGAGAATCATGCTTTCGAAAAGTTTTGTGAAAATCTGGGCATTTCTCACGAATTTTCATCTCCCAGAACTCCCCAACAAAATGGAGTGGCTGAGAGAAAGAATCGAAGCCTTCAAGAGATGGCAAGAACAATGCTCTTAGAAAGCGGACTTTCAAAAGGTTTCTGGGCTGAAGCAGTTAACACTTCATGCTACATTCAGAATCGAGTCTTTCTGAGACCAATTCTGAAAAAGACTCCTTATGAGCTATGGAAGAATAAAATACCAAACATTTCCTATTTCCATGTATTTGGTTCTTCTTGTTTTATTCTCAACACAAAGGACAAACTCTCTAAGTTTGATCCTAAGTCCGATGATGGATGGTTCCTAGGATACTCCTCAGTCTCTAAAGCTTACAGAGTATATAACAAAAGGAGTAAATGTGTTGAAGAGACAATCCATATTAAGTTCAAAGAACTCAGTAAGGACATGTCTTGGAAAGATGCAAACTTAGAAGATGAGTTTGAGAAACTCAACATCTCTTCTGAGAAAGCCAAAAGAAAAATTCTTATAGATGATGAGACTGATTTCCAACCCATGGAACAATCATCTCCATATAAAGAAAAACCTAGTAGCATCATCGAAGCTCCAGAACCTAGAAAATCTACTTCTAGAAATGCAATGGAAATTAGATTCTCAGAAGGACAAGCTTCTGATGACTCAGAAAGAGAACCTTCTGTGTCTCCTTCTCAGAACCCTACTCCTAAAGGGATTAGAGGTTCAAGAGACTTGAAGAACGTCTCTCAGAACGAAGTCTTGGGCGATCCAGAACGTGGCGTAAGAACCAGAAGGAACTACACAAATCTTACTATGGTTTCTGAACTTGAACCAGACTCCATAGAAGAGGCGTTAGATGATCCTAGCTGGGTAAATGCCATGCAGGATGAACTTGACCAATTCGAGAGAAATCAAGTTTGGAAACTAACTCAGAAGCCCAAAGGCAAGAGTGTCATTGGGACTAAATGGGTGTTTCGAAACAAACTTGATGAAAACGGTCAAGTCGTGAGAAACAAGGCCAGATTAGTGGCTCAAGGGTACAACCAACAAGAAGGGATAGACTACGATGAAACCTTCGCTCCAGTCGCTAGATTGGAAGCTATCAGAATGTTGCTAGCCTTTGCTGCACACAAAGGTTTCAAACTCTATCAGATGGACGTTAAGTCTGCCTTCTTGAATGGATATCTTTCTGAGGAAGTTTATGTAAAACAACCTCCTGGTTTTGTGAGTAATGCATTCCCGGATCATGTATTTAAGCTTACAAAGGCTCTCTATGGTCTGAAACAAGCTCCAAGAGCTTGGTACGATAGATTGAGCTCTTTTCTGCTTAAAAACGGATTCTCAAGAGGGAAAGTGGACACAACTCTCTTTACACTCTCAGAAGACTCTGGCTTCTTGATTGTCCAGATTTATGTTGATGACATAATATTCGGCGCAACCAATGAATGCCTTTGCAAAGAATTCTCCAAGCTTATGCAAGGTGAATTCGAGATGAGCATGATGGGAGAATTAAAATTCTTCTTAGGATTGAAAATCAAGCAAGAGTCAGAAGGGACAGTTATCCACCAAGAGAAGTATACCAAATAACTTCTGAGGAAGTTTCTGATGGATAAGGCCAAACCCATGAGCACTCCCATGCATCCCTCTCAAGTAATTGACTTGGATGAAGATGGTGAGAAAGTCTCAGAAAGCAACTATCGAGGGATGATTGGCTCACTTCTCTACTTAACTGCCTCCAGACCAGATATCCAACTCAGTGTTGGGATCTGTGCTAGATTCCAGTCTAAACCTAAGCAATCACATTTAACTACAGCTAAACGAATTTTACGATATTTAAGTGGAACTACTAATCTTGGTCTTTGGTACGAGAAAGGTTGTTCTTCTGATATTGTAGGATATTGTGATGCTGACTACGCTGGAGATAGGATTGATCGCAAAAGCACAAGTGGCTGCTGCTGCTTCTTTGGAAAAAGCTTGATCACTTGGTCTTGCAAGAAGCAAAATACGATCGCCCTATCAACTGCAGAAGCTGAATATGTGTCTGCTGCGAACTGCTGTTCTCAGATGCTCTGGATTAAGAATCAGCTACTTGATTATCAATTAAGGTACACCAAAATTCCTATCCTTTGTGATAATACAAGTGCTATCAACTTAGCTAAGAATCCTATTCAGCATTCTCGATCCAAGCACATTGATATAAAACATCATTTTATTCGGGATCATGTGCAAAAAGGCGACATTGAACTCAAATTTGTGAATACTGAGGAACAAATCTCAGATATATTTACAAAGCCTTTACCCGAGGATCGTTTCAATGTTCTGAAAGGACTTCTTAATCTAAGACGTTTCTAAGTACTTTGAAATTAAAAAACTTTTTCTTAGAAACCCCCCCCCCCTTAGTCCTAGTTTAGACTCTGAGACAAACAATAGAACTAAGCTTCAGAGCTAGAAGTAGGAAAACACAGAAAACTCTATCTGAGAAAATTAGTTCTCAAAAGACTCATCCCTCAGAAAGGAGACCTTCTGAAACATTTCTCAGAAGGAGCATTTCTCAGAAGGTCCACTTCTCTCAGAAGGGTACCTTCCGAGAAACAAGTTACCAATGGTAACTTTTGGATAAGCGTCAGAAACGGCTAGTTACAAGTCAGTTCTATAAATACTCATGGCATTGTTCCGTTTGAGCACTTTGAGCTTAAAACTTACCAAAACTCTGCTAAATTCTCTCCTCGCTTTCCAATCCTCATCTTCTTTCTCTCTCTGCTATCTCTGCTCTCTTACATTCTCTATCTCCCTTCATCCCATCCCAAACTTAAACCTTTTTTTCCCAAATGGCCTCCTCTGGAGAAATTAAGGGATTAATGAGAAACAACTTTAATGAGGTTTCAGAAGACATCCTCTACGAGGATGAGAAGATGCAATCCCTATTTCACAAGACCTATCTCCCACGGAATCTAGCCATGGGAAGGGTATTGCCTCTCAATGTCTACAACCAGGTGGACGAACTTCAGCTCACTTTTCTTAAGCAACCTGGATGGCCAGCCATGATGAGCTCCAAGGATGTATGCTACCCAAATGTGGTGAGGGCCTTCTACTCCCAAATCGAAAGGTTCACCAACAAAGGGGTCAAGAGCACGATTGCCGATCAACAAATCCGCTTCTCCTCCTCTGACATCAACAAAATTTTCAAGACCTTGAATGGTGGTGCTGTCATCGCCAACGACCCAGAATGGGTCAAGGAGGTAGATGACTCAGAAGAAGAAGTAGTGACACTTCTGACTGGTAGCAACAGTCTACCACTCAAGGGCGTAAAGGTGCCTCATCTCACGCAAGAGGCCAGAATCATCTTCTCAGTTGTTCAACATACCCTTCTCCCTCGGATTGGAGACATGGGGAACGTCACCACCATGGATGCATGCCTACTGTACCACCTGCTGAAGAAGGAACGAGTAGATTTTGGAAGGATGGTGCTCAACTACATGATGCACCAAGCTCATCCTAAAAGGGCTCTCACAAGTCTACCTTACGGAAGCCTTCTGACCAAAATCCTCAACCATCTCTCCTTCCCACTTGAAGACTACGAGTATGTCTTCAACCACAGCAAATTCACGATGGTCACCTTCAACAACATCAAGAAGAAGAAGGAGGAAGCAAAGCCTTCTAAAGGAGCTGCTGGTCACAAACAGCCCTCTAAGGCCGAAAAAGGAAAGGAAAAGGTTTCCGATCCGTCAGAGAAGAAGAAGAAAAAGCAAAAAGTGACTCATCCCTCTCCAACAAGGGGTGACAAGGAGTATGGCTTCTGAGGAAGCTCAGAAGACTCCTCAGAAGGAACCTGAGGTTGTTGAGGCTGCTGACGACTCAGAAGAAACAACTTCTGAGCAACTCCTGACCAGAAAGAGGAAAACACCTCCAACTCTCCAAGTCCCAGACGTGCCACCAGAAGGGAAAAAGAAACGTGGTCGTTTGGTAAAAGCTTACTCTAAAACTCCACCTTCCTTTCTTAAATCTTCTTCTACTTCAATTCCTGTTTCTGATTCTGTTTCTGGTCTTAAACCCACCAAATTTAAAACTAAGCTCCTGCATTCCTTGAATTATCAGGGAAAATCTCACAAAGGAGTGAGGATAAAAACCACTAAGAAACAGAGCCCGCCGAAGCCGACGGGTAAAGAAATTGTAGCAGTTGCTGCTACTGCTGCCACCACCGCTACTGCTACTGTTGCTGCTGTTGAAGAAGAAGCAGAAGCTTCTCATCACTCCTCCCCCTCTGGGAATGTCTCCCCTACCAGAGAAGACATTCAGGGGCATGGAAGAAATGTTGCTAATTCCTCTTCTGAGGAAGAAGATGCGGCAAGCTTCCGTATTGAGCATCGCACTCCAGATGCTGGAAGCTCCAAGAAAGAGCCCCAGAAGAGACCATCTGAGGTTTCTATGGTGGAACTTTCTGAGGCAACCACAACTGAAGTTGCTACTGTGAATGCTGAGTCATTGGCTCAGACGATGCTTGACTTCCAGAAGGAACTGGATCAACCTTCTGAGACTCCAGAAGCTGCTCAGATGCAGCCACAACAACAACTACAACATGAGGAAGCCTTACTTGAACCAACTTCTGAGGTTGGTCCCCTCTCTTCTGAGATCCCTTCGGAACATGAGGAAACTCATGTCTCAACA
Source organism: Aeschynomene evenia (assembly GCA_013621005.1). NCBI lineage: Eukaryota > Viridiplantae > Streptophyta > Magnoliopsida > Fabales > Fabaceae > Aeschynomene > Aeschynomene evenia. Next base: position 18,425,106 of record CM024270.1, read on the forward strand.
CATGAAGTAGTGCCAGGGACCACCAGTACTGGGCTCAGCTCAGAGGTGGGCACTGACGCTACCATGGCTGCCGGAGTTGCAGCAGTTGAGGCATTTGTTGCCCACAGTTCCTTAGAAGGAACTCTATCTGAGAAGGACTCTTAGAAGGAACTAGCGGTTCCTCCTCTCGATCTCACAGAAGTTCCTCCTCCATCCTTCAATCAACAGGGTCCTACCTTCTCGATTACGGACTCGATGATTAGTCCTGGCTTCCAGTTGGGAAGAATGGTAGTCACACCACCCTCTGTGCAATTTCGGCCTTTCTTTGGTCGAACTGAGAAGTTGAAGTGCATTGAAGCCTTACATAGCCAGATCTCAACTTTCAACCTCTCCGAAGATGCTCAGACTTCTGGTGCAATGGAGCAACCATCAGCTCGGCAACCTTCCGATCAAGACCTTGCTCTAGTTTCTGAGGACACTCAAAGACAGCCTTCTATTGAACTCGCTGCTATTGAACACAAAGCTGTCCAAGAAGAAGAACTTCCTGCATATCAAAAGAGGGATATCATCGATGATGTACTTGAGGCTGAAGTCTCTCGTCCTCCTCCATCTCAGCCCTCATCTTCTCAACAGCCTTCCACTTCCTCTGAACTACCTCCAGAATGCGCTCCGCATGCGACTCAGAGCGAGATTCTCATGGAGATATGCCAGCTGCTACGCTACATTGCTAGAAGGCAGTAGTTCTAAGTCAATGATGGCGTTTATGTCTTAGCCACCCTTTTTGATGTAACAAAGGGGGAGTAGATAAATGATAAAATTTTTGTACAATGGATATACGTAAACACTAGGCTAGGACTTAGGGGGAGCAACAACTTAGGGGAAGCAAAATATTTTGTATCTCTACAAAACCATCAATGAAAAATCATTATTTTGGCATCTCATGTTTTTACTTAATTCTATGCTTATTCTTAATTATTTGGCATCTATTGATTTACTTAGCCTGGTATTTCTGAATTTCATACATATATTCATCAAGAAATACACGTTATGTAATTGATAATCTCAAACAGTAATCATACATTGCATACCTTAACTGTTGATTATCAAAACCTTCTAAGGAAATAACAGAGCCTTCTCTTAGAAAGCAATGTTAAGTTCTAAGAAAGCAAAAGTGCATTCTGAATAAGTTGTGAACTCACTCAGAAACACTTCTGAACTTAAGCAAAATTATTATCTTAAGACTTAAGTTGTTATCATCAAAAAGGGGGAGATTGTAAGCTCCAGAACCCTTCTGAAAGAATTAGGCATAATTCTCTTAGAGTTATGAAAGTTTTAATGATAACAAGGTAAGCCATAAGTATAAAAATTTTACTTAAGGTTTTGCTAATATGTGCGCTAAGTGTCTCGTGAAAACTTCATTGATTAAAATCAGAAAGCGTTTAAGAAACTCTAACTCAAAGTCATTTTCTTAAAACTGCTCAGAAAGGAACTTTCTCAGAAAGACTAAGTTCTCAGAAACCTAATCTTCTCAGAAAGCAATTTCCGCTGCAAACTTTAAAATCTACCTTCTGAGTAAAAACAGCTTTCTAAGTAAAAGTTTTAAGAAGTATTTTTTAAAAACTTGCACGATTCAACCCCCCCTTCTCGTGCACACATACACTTTCACTCTTTACTTCTGAAATTCTTGATGTCGCGGTCAGCTATCCTCACATGGGGCAACTTCAACATCCATTCATCGCTTAGTCGTACTTCCTCCGGCACTAAGACATGACTAGGATTGGAATTGTATTTCATTAATTGTGAGATATGAAAGACATTATGCAAATTTGAAAGATTTGGGGGTAAGGCCATTGAGTAGCCGACTTGCCTGACATGACTCAAGATCTCGAAATTAAAGAACCAATGTACCTAGGACTCAACTTCTTAACTCTCATTGGCACATCCTTTACTTGTTATGGGGGTATAACCCACAAAAACACGTGTTCTCCCACCTAAAACTCCAAAGGTCTCCTCCTCTAATCCCCATAACTCTTTTGGCCGCTCTGGACCACGAGCATCCTCTGTGTAATCCTCCTCACCTACTTTGTCGTCTCCCTCACCAGGTCAGGCCCTAGTACACTCACTTCATCGGGGTTATACCAACACAACGGGGGCCTACACTTTCTTCCATACAATGCTTCAAAAGGTGCCATCTTGTGCCAACTTCTCATATGTTGGATTGAGTAAGTATAAATGTTGGATTGTGTTAGCATAAAAGTTATCACTGTCTTAGTATAGAAGTTAAATTGTCCGAGTATAAAAGTTAAATTGAATAGATGTGAAATGTTTGATTGTAAAAGTTGAATTGTATTAATACAAAAATTAAATTGAGTAATTATAAATATTACATTTAATTAAAAATGGTTTTAAAATATAAAAGATAAATTAGGTATATTCAAAAGTTGAATTGAGCACATGAACACCCTTTTCATATATGAGATTAAAATTTAAAAAGTTGAATGGTATAAAAAGAGTGACAGGTCTGTATCTAATCTTTATATTTTTTTTTAGTTTCCCATGGTATCCCAGCCCGGAAGGCTAAGGACTAATTCGTCGTGAATCTGAGCTCAATTTAAGGATTTGTCGCTGACCAATGAGTTGTTGCGTATACAAGGCGGGATTGTACCCCTGACCCTTGCTTAAGGGAACAACTGAACTAACTACTTCTCGCACCCAAGTTGGTCATCCAATATTTATTTACAGTTAGCACACTGCTATTGCTCATATGAGGTATTCACTCTTGATATAAATAGCATCCCTCTCCAAATTTTGATCTTCTTCTGGTTCTCGTTTACGAGCATCATCTTTCAAGGCGATTCCTCTGCTAAACGATACTAGCTCGCAAAGGGCTGCGATACTAACTTGAAAATCAGTTGTGGAAGCTAAAAAACCCTCTCTTCCTCGTGGTCCATTCAGTCAAAGTCTCGTTATTATAATATTTTCCACAGGTTCCAATTTCAGATCCTTCAGTTCTCCTCTGTAACCACTCCATGTACCACACTACTTAACCCGCTAAGGCTTAAACTCGAATCCAATGACTCCGTTGTTGAAACAATCCCCCTTCTCAAATCCATAGATTCCAGTACAATGAGCAATTACCCACTTGGATCTCAAGGCCCCAAGTCCTTTTACGCATACCCAAAAAGTGACTTCGACTTAGAATCAGGAACCGGCACAAAGCGATCCAGGAAACCTAAGAACCTGTCTTCTCAACCCTTCAGAATGATCAAATCATTTTGGAATCGTTTCCACAACTACTTCAAGCTCCATCCTCTGATTGGCATCTTAATAGCTTTATCTCTTGGGGTCACAGTCCTCATATTTCTCTCCTTTTATGGATCTCAATACAGGACACAGAGTGGTTATGGTAAATTCGATCTCTTTCCAGAGGTTTATCCTTTCTCCAACCTTAAGAACCTTGTGATGGTTGCTGGCCACTCTATTTATACGAGCAGCAGCTGTGGGAAGATTGACAAAGAGGATTCTTGGTTTTTGGAGTCATATCAGAGGAATCCTGGTCAAGCTGCCACTTTTGTGACACATATTCAGGAGGGGATTGAAATTGCAGCTCGAGATGACTCTGCTCTGCTTCTGTTCAGTGGTGGAGAGACTAGGAAATATGCCGGCCCTCGCAGTGAGGCTCAGAGTTACTGGGCTGTTGCGGATTTTAAAGGATGGTTTGGTGAGTTTTTATAAATGTTATTGGCCTTGGCAGCATGTTATCCCATCGTTGAAATTCAATGCCTGAATAATTTCATTGTTTGAAATTATGCACTTTGAAGCATGACCAAAGGAAATAGGAATGGTGTTGAATGATTATATTGTTCTTAATCCTCTGATGCATGGCACAACCTGGTAGATTAGCAAGAAAATTAAGCTGGTATATAGCTCCATTGCTGCAAATCATCTATGTAAGTTTCATGAGAATCATCTAATGAAAAGGACAAATTTTGTAAGTAAAATATCATCTATAACATTTTAGGAGATTTTTGTTTAATATTACTGAAGGTTTGATGGTATGGTAAGTGAGCTATACTTCTCGGTAGAGGACCAAAATTCAGATATTGGATAAGCGAATTGTTGGGAGGGTCCCTATGTCACGATAGTGCTCAAGAAACCAATCTCTTAACGATATTTCCTTAATATTTCATATGTTATACAACTATTCTGTTGTAATACATATCATCAATTCATGCATAAATAGGATTAGTTGATGAATTTGGCATGTAAACATGAAATGTTGCTGAATTCAGACAAAGTAATTTCAATTTCAACATTTAATCTGAATTTTGCATCTCGAGTATTTTCAATTCTGTTTGAGCTGACATTGATTGTACTTAAGGAAGATATACGGGGACAGTGGTTCAATCAGTTTAGATTCTGGTTACTAGATTACACCTCAGATTCACTTAACTGTCGTAGAGACCTAATATACTAGTCTGCTTGCTGTTTTCATGGAGATCCTATCATATTTATTGTTGCCAAAAAAATTAATTACTTATTAATTTATTTTTACTTAATGAATTCCACTTCATTAGCTGCTCATTTTTTCCCATCTCTTGTAAGGTTAGCTTGAGGATTTTCCTCTGCACCATTTACTTGTTTCCTCAGTGTTGCTGATAATGATGGTGACACGAAGCTTTTTGCCTTAAGAGTGTGTTGGTTGCGAGATAAAAGTGGGGATAAAAATTACATGATTGACTTCTACATGTAAAATACAATGTGAAGCCTATCCATATGATTTATCCCATTTTTACCGTTCAAGCAACCATGCCCTTAGTGTATCTGCTCTTTTTAACCGAATTTATCTCAGTTCTTTTGGGTCAATTGTGTAGGAAAAGAAGAAAGTGTGAAATCAAGAGCTCTTACTGAAGAGCACGCACGTGACAGCTTTGAAAATCTTCTATTTAGTATATGCCGGTTCCGAGAGCTTACAGGCGTCTATCCGCAAAATATAACTGTAAGAGTTACTAATTTTCATATCCAAATATGTCGAGATTTTTTGAATTTATCAATGTAAATGAAAAGGTTTCATTAAAAGATGAACAACTCCTCAAATTTTTGGAATGGTGTTACAAACCCCAGGACTGAAGAGAGCACAAGAGAAAACGATCCCATAGGGCCAAAAGGGAAATTACAGCCACTACCTTTTTACTACAGCTGAAGAAAATGAATTAGGGAAAAAGGAGAGGAGGGTACTGCTCTGCCACTTGGTAGGAATAGTGGGCAGGGCGCTTGATCCTAGGGCGATTTTCCTAGGATGAGATGAGAGAGAAAGAATATAGCCTATAGGTGAAAGTGGGGGCTAGGGAGAGATTCATTCTGAATTTGGGAAATAGGACAGACTAGGAGAGAGGCAGGGCTCTCGAATTCCTCTGTTATTGTCACTTTTACATTCTTTTTCTGTCATTCTCAATATATGCTATTTGAAGGAGAAGAGTCACACTGATTCTCTCCATTATTCCATCTATCTATCTGTGTGGTTGCGTTTGTTAGGAGTGGCTCCGGGGGCGGAGGCACTAGTGCCACTGGGGGCAGTGACATTGGGGGCATAAATTTTGTGTCTAGTGTCTCTGTTAGGTGTCTGTTAAAAATAAGAGTACACTATACAAAATATTTTAAGTAGACAATATTACCCCTAATGGGGCGATGGAGACGGGCGACGGTGGACGGCGATGGTGGACAACGGCGGTGGCCGGCGACAGTTGCTGGAGGTGGTGGTCGACGGCGGTGGTCGGATGCGGTGGTCGGTGGTGGTGGCCGGCGGCGGTGGCCGGCTGCGGTGGACGGTGGCGGTGGATGGCAGTGGTGGCCGGCAGTGGAGGAGGGGATAGAATGTGATGGTCAAGAGGGGTAAATAGGTAAATATTTTGTGACTTCAAGTAGTGTTTCCTGTGACTCTACTTTCAGAGTGAACACAAAATGAGAGGGAGACATTGTGTCTCTGACTCTGAAGACACAGTGCCCCCTTTACCAAACAGGTCACAGTAACTATTTTTTCATTGCCCCAGTGTCTCTGCTCTCGGAGTCACCTAAAACAAACGCACTCTGTGTGTGTGGTTTGAGTGTGAGTTAGTACCAGGTTCTTACAAACCAGGGCTCGGTTCTGGGAGCTCTATGAATGGTATCTACCTCCCGTGCTGCGATGGAGGCCAAAGTAGAGAACATGGAGAAGCAGATTGAGGAACTGAGGGAAGCTCAGAAGTACTCATTTGAAGCTCAAAGCAGAGCCTTCGATTTGTTTTCGAACAACTTAATGAGGCTGGTTGAAGAGACCCTACAACAACAACACATACCAAACCCAAACAATAACCCAGAGGGTGGAATGGGTGGAGGAGGAGATGGTGAGGGAGGAGGAGGCGATGGAGGAGATAGGGAGAGAGGAGGAGAGGTGAGAGGACGTCCCTAGCACGGGCGGTTCGAGCCTAGCCGACAACTTGAAATGCCCATCTTTTCGGGAGAAGATGCGAGTGGTTGGTTAGTGAGAATAAAGAGATATTTTAAGGTTGCTCAGGCAACCCCAACTGAGAAGATGGATTTAGCAACCATGGCCTTGGAAGGAGAAGCACTTACCTGGCTAGAATGGTGGGAGGAGCAGACATCATTCAAAACTTGGAGGAGATTCAAGCAGGACCTCCTAAAAAGGTCTCAGCCAAGCGCTGCCCGAAATCCCATGGCCCCATTGTTGGAGGTCAAACAAGTGGGGGAGGTTGTGCAGTACAGAAGAGATTTTGAGGCAACTGTGAGAACCCTGAGAAATTTGGACACAGAGAGATTTTCATGAACGACCTCAAGAAGGAGATTCAGGCAGAGTTAGAGGTCGATAACTTCGAAAATTTGCAGGCTATGATGGATAGAGCACTAGCCATTGAATGGCGAAGTCAAGCTTGGAGGGAGGCTGGGGTTAACCCCAGTGGGAGGAAGATGAAGAGCTTTCTCAGAGGAAGCGAGTCTGGTGAATCAGGTATGATCATTGTGGGGGTATCTAGCGATCGAGGCCCAAATTGGACGAGGCCCATTTCCGATCAAACAAGGAGTGGAATGGGGAGTCGTATGGAGGTTCGGGCTTGTTCTAATAGAGGTCCCCCCAACACTCGGGCAAGCCCAATTGTGTCCCAAATTGGAGGAGGCAGCAACACTAACACTCCTAGCTCCAAGAATAGTGGGAATAGGAGACTGTCCAATGAGGAGTGGGCTGGCAAGCAGAGGAAGGGATTGTGTTTCAAATGTGGGGAGAAGTGGGGCTCGAAAGACATCTGTCCAATGAGGAATTATTGTATAATGATCCTAAGGGATGAGGAGGAGGATCCTGATGGAGCTGAGGTGGAAAATGAAGAAGTGGGCCCAAAAGTTGCAAGAAGTGGAAGTTAATGGGCTAGAGCCCCAACTCTCCTCATACAGTTATTGGGGGCTTACTACCCACAACTTTTAAAGTTAACAGAGATATGGTAAGGCACAATGTCATTGTCCTCATTGACCTCCGCAAACTTCACCTCTCGTCGAGTCGTGAAGAAACTAAAGCTCCCAGTGAGAAGGCTTCGAGAATTTAAGATGGAGGTGGGAAACAGAGCCATCAAGAAGGGGAACAGAGGATGCAAAAACGTAGAGCTGCACATTCAAGGCCTCACTATCATTCAAAGCTATTTTGTGATGGAGTTGGGCAATTTCGAGGTCATTTTGGGGGCTCGATGGTTAGGCATTGGGAAATTTACAGGGATTACCAAGAGCTAACACTGAGCTGGAAGGAATAGAGGATGGAAGTGGGAATTAGAGGAGACCCCTCTTTAAGTCGGTTGAGAGCCTCCTAGAAGAGTACCTTGCATGCACTAAGGAAGGAGGAGGAAGGGTATTTAATTACTCCCATCATCGATTCTGAGAAAAACAAAGGGGAATTATCAGAGGAAACTTTGGAATTACTAAAAGAGTGTCAAGACTTATTTTAGAGTCAAGAAGGACTACGGCTAAGTCTGGTAAAGCTGTGGCTCTTGAAAAACTGCTGATCTTCTTGGGCTCTCAAAAAGCTGCTCTTAGAGAGCCATAATAGTATCGTTTGGTAAAATAATACAAAAATTGCTCTCAATAAGCATAAGTCATCATTATAATGTTTGGTAAAATAGTGTAAAGTGGCTCCCAAGATATAAAATGACCATAATAGACATAATATTAAAAGATATTGTGTAAATAAGGGTCATTTATATATTTTCATTTTCAGAGAGCCAAAACTGGCTCTGAAAAGCTATTCTTGATGGCTCCCAAGAGCACCCCTTGCTCTCAAAAGCTAGGAGCAAAAGCAGTCCAACTTTTTGTTTTACCAAACGCAAAATAGGAGCTCCAACTTTTTGAGAGCAGGAGCACCCCAACGAAAAGCTTTACCAAACTCAGCCTATCACCTCAGCGAGAGAAGGGTCATGCCATAGTGCTCAAGGAATGTGCAGAGATCCCTCACATCATGCCCTACACATACCCTCATTATCAAACAACAAAAATTGAGAAATTTGTTGAGATGCTTAGACCAGTCCCTTTTCCAGTCCTGTGATTTTAGTTAAAAAGGATGGAGGATGGCGATTTTGCATTGATTATAGGGCTCTCAACAGAGTACAGTGGTTGACAAGCTTCCCATTCCCATTATTGACGAATTATTTGATGAGATTGGGGGAGCTCAGGTATTCTCAAAGCTCAACATGAAATCTGGATATCTCCAGGTTCGGATGAAGGAAGAGGACGTACGCAAGACAACTTTCCTGACTCACGAGGGACACTAAATTCTTGGTGATGCCTTTCTGGCTCACTAATGCTCCCTCAACATCCCAAGCTCTTATGAATCAGCAAATCAGGTACTGGGACCTTATTTGAGGAAGTTCGTTCTTGTATTTTTTCACGACATCTTGGTTTATAGTACAATCTTAGATGAACACTGGAAACACCTGGGATTAATATTTGATGTATTGAGGAAATACCAACTATTCCTCAATGGCAAGAAATGCTACTTCGCACAGGAGAAAATTGGGTATTTAGGCCATGTGATTTCTGTTGATGGGGTGGCTGCTGAGCCGAGGAAGATTCAAGATATGGTGGATTGGCCAATTTCCAAGGATCTCAAAGACCTGAGAGGATTTTTGGGCCTAACTGGACATTACAAAAGATTTGTCAAAAACTACGGGAAAATATCTTGGCCACTAATAGAGCTATTGAAAAAGGACAATTTCAGATGGGGGAGGATGCTCAAGAAGCCTTTGAAGCTTTGAACAAGGCTATGGTCACTGTTCCGGTTTTGGCAGTTCCCATTTTCTCCCGTCTTCAATACAGCTGCAATAGAAGTATTACTATTCTCCTTACTTAGTTGGTCTAGTCTCATCGCTTCTCTAAAATTAATTATCTTACAAATTTGTGTGTTGTCCAATAACAAGAGAGAGCACTGTTCTGCATTAGGAACCCATCCCTACTTACATTTAATTTGGGTCTGGCCCAATAGAGTAGGCCAAGAGTTTCCTTGCTTCCAAAATGCTTCTGCCCTCACTTTTCCATCTACAGTGTTCACGAAGCTTCCTATGCAAAGGTATGGTGCCACTGCTTCTTTCTTCTACCTGTCCATCGAGTAACAATCGGGTCTGGGTTGTGAGTTGTGAGTTGTGACAGAGATACACACTTCCATCGTCAACGACTCAACTTGTTTTGCTTTGCTACCGCCAAACGGAGATTCTCTAGTCTATGTTTGTTGCTTTAAATCTGGTCGTTTCGGTTGTTGTAGTCGTGTAGCTACTATGTTCATAGCAACCTTAAGATCTAGCGGATCTGGCGGCGGACATAAGTCGACCACCTTACCCCTCTCGTCGTCAATGGTGTCACCTTGAGCATCATGTTCGAATTGATCTACAACAACGATCTTTCGTCTCCGACCAATACTTTTCTCCTCCCTCTCGTGGTCAACTTCCTCCTGTATCAACATACGCCCTGGCTTGGGCACTACAAGAGTCTCCTCAAATATTACCTCTGTCAGTCTGTTGTTGATTTTTTGTTGATTACCTTGTGATTTGAGATCGACTGATCTGCGATCTCATCTACCTCTTTCACGCCTACTTCTTCTTGCCAAGCCATTTGTTGTGCTTCAAGCATCATCTTGCAATCCATCCTTGTCTTCAACAGTGGCGCTAATGGGTACGACGCCGCAATTGGTTTGAAACGATGGAGCGGATCTTCTTTAAAACGGAGCCATATGTGGAAAGGTGACTGGGCCTCCCACCATTCGAACCGCATCAAGGCCTCTCCCGGGAGACCGAGCACCGCGTAGTCCAATCTTTCTCGCACCGGAATACCAGAGGTGCAGAAAAAGCGATCCTCACGAACCAGCCAATCAGCATTGTCGAAAGTAGGAACCTCCAATATTTGGTTACCGTCACCCCTGTTCGGAGTGGGTTTCGGCTGTGGTCGCCGAATCACCAGCTCCTTGAGGCATGTCATCATCGCCTCCATCATTCCTCCTTGTTCTGTCAATTGTCTCTCCAAGCCGTCGACACGTTTCTCCATGGCATCTGAATTTCGCGTGGTAACCATCCACAGGTTGAAGCCCTGATCGAACTTCTGATACCAATTGTAATGGTATTTCACAGTAATAACAGATAATGGAGAAGAATAGGAAGAGTAGAAGTAGAGAAGAGAGTGAAATAGAGAAAGAGAGTAGAGTAGAATAGTAACAGAGTAGGGTGGAAGTTTATCTCAGTGGATGTATAAACGGAACTGAAAGGAAATATAGAAATGATAGGCTTGGCTTTCGAGAGGCCAAATTCTCTCCCCAAATGTTCACTCCCCTAATTTCCTACCTCTCCAAGACTCTCGTCTTTCCCTATTTATAAACCTCTTCCACTACTAACAAACTCACAACAACTTCCTTTTCCCCAAATATCCTCCAACAGAATTACAATTTATTTTCCTCAATTACCCTTACTTTCTATTTCTCTCCATTTAAACACTATAATGGTACATAACAGTGTGGTTTGAGTGTGAGTTAGTACCAGGTTCTTACAAATGGATGCAGAGAAATAGTCTGAATTTATTGGGAAAATGTAATTAACATTCATCTATGTTGCATGTCAAATCCATCAAGCTTGCATGCCATATAAAATTTACATGGATCTGTATTTAATAGTCCTGCGTTAACTATCAATATATGTCAAATTTCTGAAAAGCAAATTTGAAGTGTTAATTATGAATATGGAGAAGAGTGTTTTGTCATATTACACTAAATAACTAGAATGGAGAAAGCTCCTTACAGCAAGCTCCGATAAGGAAACTTAGGAAAAGACAGAAAACAACACAGAAGCAGTATGCTGATAGGGCTGGGAGGTTTGGAAAAGTGTATGAGAGAAGGAGAGTTAAAATGTAAAGGCCAGCTGGCACCTAGTCAGCTGAATTCAGATTCACAAATACTTGGGGAACAACACTTTTTCAGCCAAAACAGCCAATAAAGCTCATTTAACATTTTATGGCCCAAATAATATTTTAATCATGAGTATATTTTTAATGGGCTTGGTGAATGGTGATTGTGGCCCAAATTCCTATTTATTGGCTGTTTTGGCTGGTTTTTTGTTGTACCTCTAGCAATGTTCATTGAGATTAGTTAAAGGGGTTTGGGAGTTAGTTACTCACTCATAGTCTCATACTTGTATATAAATAGGAATAGGAGGGAAAGGAAAGGGTTGTTGATTCAGTTTTGTTGGTTGCTGTTCTGAGTTCCCATTCTCTGTAATTGTTGAGAGAGAATTTGGGAAGCTCTTCTTGTATTCTTTGTAGGGATTGTGGGACTCTGCCCTCCCTATTCAGTAATAATAATAAGGATTTCCAGTATTAGAACTTGTGTTCTAACATATGCCTTACTACTTTGAGGCCTAAGCCACCCTTCATTCCAAAGTGGTACCTGATACCATCAACACCTCCTCCCACTTCCTCGTATGCAATTCCTCAAATAATTTCACCCCTATCCCTGGTTGGTTGCTAGCTGTCCCTACTGGTTGGCAAATGGCAACCAGTGGTTGCTCTTTTCTGTCGTCACAAATTCCTTCCACTTCTTTCAACCATTGTAATGGAATTTCTCAGCTCCTTGCAGTCCAGTGCTTTGTGACCCAATTTGCTCATTTCTAATCTTCATGTATATACACTACTAGTTAAGGGCCTATTGTAAATAAATGATGATTTGAGATTCTTTGAACAAAATGTATAGATTTTTCTGAAATTTTCAGGATTACTTGAAACATCGTGATTTGCCTTATTTTAAATTTGCATGATGATTTTGGGTCTGATTTAACAAATTTGGGAATCAGGTTGTAAGCTATGATTTCAAGAAAGAGAGATTTGCTCAACTACATCGATCCGCAATTGGCTTTCCGGAGTCTAGGTTCTTCTATGCTGGCACTCCTGCTACATCAAATGCAAAGGCAGCTGCTCTAAAAGGTGAGGAGTTGGTCAGAACTCAATTCCAAAGGGATCCATATGGATGTCGTGGTTCACTTTATCATAAGAAATTAAAGCGTGACCCCTTTCATCGCTCAATTCCTTATCCTAATGGTTGCCCTGAAATTGAAGGTTTATTCAGATATTGTGGACCAACACCTTTTCCTGCTGCACTCCCTTGGGCATAGTAACTGTCACTTGGTCAAAGTATATAAATCATAAACTAACAAACTAGCGATATTTGATACAAATTGTGATGATTTGACAATGCATGAATTTGCTCATAAATGATACGATGGTCAAATTTTGTTTAGTTGCGAAGATTAGTTGTGCAGGTGACATTGTGGGTGAACGATAATATGGTTCCAATAAAATTGGATCATTAAATATACTTATAAAATTTGTAGAGTTATCCTTATTTAAATTATATAACTTTTTTACAATTGTTAATTAATCCATTTTATTTTATTTTATTTGGAATGAAATTTCTAATTAATTATCTCTTTTTCTATTTCATTCAACAAGTTCTTTGTGTTGCGCTGCCAATGTGTGGTTGGAATGGGTCTGATTTAACAAATTTTGGGAATCATGTTGTAAGCTATGATTTCAAGAAAGGGAGATTTGCTCATCTACTTCGATCTGCAATTGGCTTTCTGGAGTCTAGGTTCTTCTTTGCTGGCACTCCTGCTACATCAAATGCAAAGGCAGCTGTAAGGAGTGGATTTTAGGGAGAGAATAAGAGTAGAAGAATTTTTAAATTAAGGGTCAAGGGAGGGAGAAGAGAGAATTCCATTTAGAGCTAAAGAGAGAAAATGATATTTTTATATTCATAATGATTGTCAATAACAAATCCAACTTATCTATTTATACTATTTTTACTAACTAAGATGACTACTTTTTTAATTGGGCCTGAGTTCATTTTTATTCATTACATTACTTTCTTCTTAAAGATAACCTTATCCTCAAGATTATGAAAAATAAAAAGAAAACTACACTTGAAGATTTAATTTCTAAATGTAAATAAAAAAATATTAAACCTACAAGCCTCTTTTTCTTTTATTATTGTCATAATTTAATAACTTAACCACCATGATCTCATATCTTAAAATATAGCCCGTTAATCTTCTTTTTTTTTTGAAAAGCCCATTAATCTTTACCCAATGTGATTGTCTCCATTATTTATATCATAGTGGTTATCTTCGAGACTTTGCAGCACTCTGCCTCTTACAATATCCATCATGATTTGGGCTTTAACTTGGTCCATTAGGTTAACTTTGGGATATAACTTTTTGGTAGGCCAAATTGCCCCTTGCACCTTCTCTTTCACAATGATCGACGGTGGTGCTACGAGCACCTTGAAGATCCCTCCATCATCACCATGGAATGTATTGGCTAGCTGCACTCTCACACCCACCCCAGCCTGCAAAAAATTCACGTAGCCACTTTTAACATACCTTAAAGCTTTACCACATAGCACTACAAATTTAGTCCTTGTTGCCACTGTCTCCTCTGCAAGAAGATTCATCTCTGCGGCTACAACTTCCACCAAGGGTACGAGAATGCTGGTCACCGTTGCATTACCATGACTCTTCCTATTTCGAATATCGCACTCGCGATCACATGGGAACACTGCCGCCATGAGCGCTGGTGGCTTAGCCACAATCGGATAAACACGACGGGACCCACCTCTTCATAGATCTCCGTCGGGGATCGCAACCGCCACCACATGAGGTTTCGATGTTGTATCTCGTGGTTCTCCTTCCCCCATCGCGTAGGCGTCGCCCTCAGCGCCGCTGCTCCGACTGAAACCGCCGTTGAGCAGGTATAGAGGTTTCTTAGCATCCCCAATTTTGTTATTGGATTTGCTTTATCTTCTTCATTTTTTGATTCTGAATTATCCCCTTCAATTATTGGAAATTGATATTTGAATATTTGTTGTTTATTAATTGCGAATTGATTTTTTTTTCTGGATGGATATTTGGATTTGCTACTGAAAGTTGATGATGTGAATTTGTTGCTTGATCTGTTACTTGATTTGGATTTTTTGTTGATGATTCTGGTTCTGGATTTGGAATTGTGGTTGATGATTGAAAATTGAGATCTGAATCTTCTTGTGGATCTTGATCTGTTTTGGATCTTGTTATTTATGTTTATCCGCAATTTTTGAGATCATATTGTTGTTGTGTTCTTGATTCTGAGTTTCTGTTGATTCTTTTTGTTTCTCATATTCCAACAATCTAATTTCAATTACTCTAGCAAACATCTAAGCTACTAGATCAGAATTGAATTTTTTTCCAAAAATTTCTCTATGGATTTGGATATTTAATCCATTGATGAATGGAAGCTTCACAGTTATGTGGGTAAGTTGTGTATTTTGATCTTAACATAATGAATCTCATAGGGGGTAGTGACATTTGCCACGGTCCCATGAGATGTCCTTGACACACATGCTTATAAGTTTGATGCTTAAGAAAATAAGTTAGTATTGGAAGTGTTGGTAACTTTATAATTATGCTGGTAAGTTCTATATTTTGATCTTGAGATAGTGAATGTCACGGTGGGTGGTGACATTTGTCACGACCCGTGACATGTCCTCGACGCATATGCTTGTAAGTTTTATACTTAAGCTGGTAAGTCACTGTTTGAAGTGTTGGTAGCTTTATAGTTATGTTGATAAGTTTTGTATCTTGATCTTGAGACAATGAATGTCATAGGGAGTGGTGACATATGTCATGACTGTTGATGTAAATTCTCTTTTGGTTTTGATAATAACAAAACTAATGTAATAATTGGTTCAGAAGCTTGACATTAAATTGTATATTGTATAAAAGCTTCTTTATATGTTCAGAAAGTATGATGTTTGTAATAGTTGATAGGAAACTATATAAATAGCTTAAAGAAAATTTGTAAAAACTATATTCTATTTTCCTAAATAATGTATTAAGCAAATTAATTTTGTAATGCATTAGATCTATTAAGAAACAACAACACATTGTTCAGAAAGGAAGATGTGGATTCAGAATTGGCTGCATCAGAATTGCTGATTCTGAAATGTTCAGAGTTGTTGTTTTAGAAAGGAACGAGTTCAGAAATGGTGTGTTCAGAAAGTGAACACTTACATAGTTCAGAATCGTGTTTAAAAGTTCAGAAATCTTTAGGACGTTTTAAACATATATTTATTGTTTTATTTTGTTTTAAAGAACACGTGTAAAATGTGATGAAGTGTTCTTTAGATAAGTTTGTTTTTCTAGTTGGGATGCCAGCTGGAAATTTAGCTTTATCATATCTATAAATAGAGATGTTTATGTGTAATTTTACAAGTGTAGCAACACAGAAAAAAACACAAGAAAAATCACTTGAGCAAAGTAAGAAAAAGAGATTTTCAGAGAGGAAAAGAAGAGAAAAGAAAATAAGCTCTGAAAAAGAAAAGAAAGATTCAAACTCAAAAGAAATGAGAAAAAGTGCTGAATTTCAAAGAGTTTGAGAGTATGCATTTCTGATGTGATTTCAGAGATCAACAAGACAATACAAATCAATCACTGGAAGAAATTTCAAATCAAGATTGCTGAAAAGTCCTTGATTGTGATCGAGGCAGGAGAAATCTTTGGAGAGGGGACATCTTCTTGAAGGGAACATCCAAGAAGTGAAAATCTTTAGGAAGGGGACATTTCTGAAGTGGAAATCTACGAGAAGGAGATATTCTTGTAGTGGAAGAAACTTGGGAAGGTTTAAAAATCATATATGGATTGTAATATGATTTGTACAATTTCTGAATAGTGGAACTCAACCAATCAAGGTTGAAGAACTGGATGTAGGCACAATTGGCCGAACTAGTATAAAAATCTTGGTCTTGTGTTTCTCAACTTATCTTTTTATTTTCTTAATTGTTTTACTGATCTTTGATTAATTGAATTTGAATTGAATCAATTGAAATCAAAGTTAACAAAGGAAAGGTAAAAGTAATAGAAACAGAGCACGAGTTGTGAGTTTGAAGATTCATTTGAAAATTAATCTGTTGTGATAAAGATTGTTTGTATTTGATTCTATGATTGTTGATTAACAATTTTACATTGAAAAGAAACCAAAGAAAGGTGTCTTGATTGTTTCTTGAAAGGGTTTCTAAAATCTATGATAAATTGTGTTTCTGAAAGTTGACATTATGAAAAAGCTTTTCTAAAACAATTGTTTGTTATATTTCTGATGAAGTGATATCTTATATTTTGTTTAAAATAATTGTTGAATTGTTTTTGACATTATTAAAGCACATAAGTTTCATTTTTGTATTAAGAAGATTATAACTTCAGAAGTGTGTTACATCAGAAAGTGAATTTAGAAACTGAAATAGATTCTGAAGGTAAATTTGAAGTAATTTCTGAAGGAAGTTCAAATAGGAATTTCTGAAGAGATTTCTGATAAGTACATTATGAAATAAAAGTGTTCTGGAGTTCATAAAGCTTGTGATAAAAATTTTTATTTTGATGCTTTATGTTAAGTGTTTATGATTCTTAAATCCGCTGCTTATTAAGTGTATTTGAGATTGTATAATTTCTGATAAATATTCTGATATCACAAATTGTCTTGATATAATTGTTTTGGAATTAATTTTTCAACAAGTTCAAGAGACTTGATTAATTTCATAATTTCATATCTTGCACCACCACCAACAATTGGTATCAACAGCTCCTAGTTTGTCTCAAGAATTAAATTCTGTAAAAGGAATTGAGAAGATCCACAAGAAGAAATGACGTCTCAAGCAAACTTTCAAATTTCAGAAGGTCAATCAATCAATAGACCACTTGTATTTAATGGAACTGCCTATGCATATTGGAGGGACAAGATGCAACTATTCATAGAATACAATAGCTTGGAACTTTGGGAAAGGATAATCAATGGTGATCAATTTCCTCAAAGCACAAGAACACTTGAAGATGGTTCTGTTGAAATCAAGCTAATCCTAAGAAAAGAATGGACAAGAGAACACAAAGAAATGATCCAACTTAATTCTAAGGCTAAGTATCTTTTAATCTGCTCTCTTACTAAATCTGAATACGATAAGATTATAAGCTGTGAATCTGACAAAGAAATTTGGGACATACTTTCTTTACTGCATGATGGAATAGATGAGGTAAATGAAATTAGAATTGACATGTTTAAATCTAAATATGAAAAGTTTAGTATGGAAGAACATGGAAATATTGATAGTATGATAACTAGATTCTTAGGGATTATTAATTAACTTAAGGATCTCGGCCATGTTATGAAAAATGTTGAACTTGTTAGAAAGGTTTTAAGAAGTTTGCCTTCTAAGTGGTTACTTAAAGTCACTGCAATAACTGAGGCAAAAGACTTAAAAACTTTGAAATTGGATGCATTAATTGGTTCTTTGAAAGTACATGAAATTGAATTGCAAAATCTTGCTAGTACTAACAATTTCAGGGACAATATGGCATTAAAAGTGTCCAAGAGGAGAAAAAAAAAAGAAAGCATTGATTTCAAAAGAAGACTCTGATGAAGATTATGAAGAAGTAAGTTCAGAAAGTGATACTTCAGAAATCAATGAAGAGCAACTGACCATTTTCATTAAGAATTTCAGAAAGATATTCAGAAAGGGAAAAGATAATAGGAAAAATGCAAATAATTTCAGAAAAGGACAAGGGAAAATATGAACAAGTCACTTGTTACAACTGTAATGAGAAATGACATATCAAATCCGAATGTCCAAAGTTGAAGATTTCATCAAAGAAAAAAGGGAAAAAGAAAGCTTATAAAGCTACACTCGGTGATGATGATGATTCTGAAGAAGAAGAAGAAATGACAAACATGTGCTTCATGGCAAATTATTTTTCGAATTCTGAAACTTCAGAAGAAGAAGAAAATCATGAGGTATCTTTTACTGATTCGAGTATTAAATATGATGATCTTTTGTTTCAATCAAACATACTGGCTAATAGTCTTGAAAAACTTCAAAAGGTGGATAAGAAAGTTTTATGTAAGCTTTCTGAAGTTAATAAAGATTTAGAATTTAAAAAAGAACTCAGTACTGAGCTCATAAACTTTAATTCTGAACTTAGCATTGAACTCGAGAAGTTCAGAAACCCTAGCTCAGAATCAATCTTTGATTTTTCTGATATTGATTTAGATTTGGAAAACCTTAGACAAATTAATTTTGATTTTGAGAAAGAGTTAGAAACTTTCAAGAATGCTAATAATGATTTTGTAAATGAAAAACATGTTTTAGAAAATGATATTAACATGCTTAAAGCTTCTAAGGCCAAATCAGAACCTGTTATAATTTCTGATCCTTCATGTTCAAAAATTAAATCAGTTTCTGATGATGGTTCAGAAAGTAAACCTGTTTCTATCAAAGTTCAGAAATTAAATTGCTTTCTGATAAGTGTTCTGATCTTATGAAAACTAATATCTTGTTGAGAAAAGACTTAGAAAAGTTTGTTAATGGTTCTAATAATCTGGAAAAGATTCTAGGATCTCAAAAAGCTTATTTTGATAAAAATGACATTGGTTTTAAACCTAAAAATAGATTTGGAAAATCCAAAACCTCTTTTCAAAAACAGTTCAGAAAGATGAGATGCTTTTACTGTCATAAAATCAATCATAAATCAGATAATTGTTTTTTGATTAAATCCAAGAGTAAGTATGATTCTGAAATCAGAAATCTCAAGAAAACTAACACCAAAGGACCCAAACAAGTTTGGATACCTAAAGTTTACTTGAATCTCATTTCAGAAGTGCTTAAGAGCCAAAACATCAAAACAGAAAAGATGGTATATGGACTCAGGTTGCTCAAGACACATGATAGGGCAAAAAGAGTTCTTTATCCAACTTAAGACAAGAAACAAAGGACACGTACAATTTGCTGATGGTACAAGTGCAAATGTAAAAGGTATTGGAAATGTTGGTAAGACTTCCAATCATTTTATTAGCAATGTACTGTTAGTAAAGAAACTTACACATAATTTACTTAGTGTAAGTCTATTTTGTCATCTTGGATTAAATGTTTTGTTTGACAAATGACATGCACAAGTATTTGATCCTATAAAGTGAAATGTCATTTAGGTCCTTATCTTTACATACGCGAGTCAAATTAGTCCCTCGCTTTTTTAATTTATCAAATTGGTCCCTCACATTTTAAAACGTGAATCACGTTAGTCCCCCACTCACTTTCCGTTTGTCTCCCGTTATAACGGTGCTGAGGTGGCACGTTTAGTGTCAACTTGGCATTCAGACATGGAGACCACTATTACACTGAATCAAATAACTTCCTATCTTTTTAATAAATGAGTCAAATTGGTCCCTCCAACCTTTTTAATAAAATCTAACCCTATCACCCCTATTTCACTCATCCCTAACCTTTTTACCTTTCCTCCATTAATCCTCCATAGCTGAGCTGCGGTTGCTGCCATGACCATGGGTGGCGGTTCTTTTCTTCACCAAAGAAACACCAAGAGTGGACAATCTGAAGGGAGCTCCAATGAGAGTTCACAACGACGTCAAGGAGCAAGAAGAAACAAGTTTCAATGTCATTGTGGGTTGAAACCAGTGTACAGAATCTCATGTACGAGCACAAATTCTAGAAGAGCATTTTATGGGTGTCCAATGTGGGAGGTAAGTTATCAAACTATCATCCCTTCTATTGGTATCTTCCATATTTGAATTTTTCCCTACCAATATTGTCTTTTTTTTTTTTTGTTGCAGGAAGGGAATGATTGTAATTTTTTCTTATGGGCAGATAAACTCAAACAACATAATTTCCTTGGGACTAGTTCTACACTAAACATGGAGATGACTAGCTTGGAAGAATCTAACAATGAAGAATGGAAATCTAATATGGCATTGAAGATTGGGATATTGGAGGCTGAAGTTAGAATATTAAAGATGTTAATGATTGGATGGTTTATTGTGACATTTGTTGTCTTTAGTTTTTGTTGTGTATTTTTATTCAAGTAAAAAAAATTGAAGAAATGATGTTTTTAGTTTTTATTTTTAGTTTTTGTTGTTTATGATGGATTAATATTGTTGTTAGTTTTTGTTGTTTATGATGGATTAATCATGTTAGTTTTTGTTGATGTTGTTTAAAGATGTTAATGTTGTGCATATATGCTGTTTTTCACAAATTCCACTATTTAAGTTACTAAAATGTGCTATATGGCTAAGTATAATAATTGTAAACATACCTGCAATACTAAACATATTCATACATATTCATAATAGTAATACTAAAGTGAATAATAGCACCACATGTCCTAATAGATAATATTCACAATAGTAATACTGAAAGTGCATAATAGCTAATTATATTAACTGTAAAAGTGCATAATAGCATCACCTGTCAAGAATACACAATAAGTAGCCAGATTCAACATTATGGCATCCAACCATGAGTACCATTATACATCATTACCAAAGGATTACATCAACAAAATATGAAAATTCCAAAGATCTGATATATGCAATTCATCAAAAAATTGGTGCTATACTTCACTATTTGCACTTAACAAAATGTAGGTGCTATACTTCAATATTTGCACTTAACCAAAAAAAGTATCCAAAAAATATCCAACACTCCTAATTTTTGCTCCTAGGTGGTATGAATCCTGGATTGGGGATAAATCTCATTAAATTTCTAATTCTTGTTGATGAAGTTGCTCCTTGAATTGTCTCCATAGAAACAGCCTCTGGTGGTGGAGATGACCCTCTTGTCATTGTTGTGGATGTTGCAACTTGAACTGGTGCTGGTGCTTGTAGCATTGGGGTGTGAGTAGAGAGTGTTGGTTGCATTGTTGGTAGGTTGATTGAATTGGTTGGAGCAGCTTGTGTTGGTCTAATTGGGGGAGGTCTGAATACCCTTTCCACATGCATAACAGGTGCAAGAATTGGTTGGACCACAAGCTGAAATTATATAAATTTTTTATAAATCAATTTGAATCAATATAAATATAAATACAAAGAATCAAACTAAAAGAGTACCTCCAAATTAACTCCTGCATCATTGGTTGTATTTCCTTCTCCTCTAGTAGTGGCTGTCACAGTTTCTTGTCCATCAGTGGCTGCCGCAGCTTCTCCTCCATCATCGTTGCCATCCTTATCCTTTGCTGTAGCTGCTGCCGCTGCTTCTTTTGCAGCCTTCTCAGCCCTGAATTTCTTGGCTGCTTCACATCCTCTCTTGTTGTGACATTTTCCACCACATAATTTGCATGTAAATGCTGGCAATTCTTTCCTCACGAACTTGTTCTTCTTTATCTTTCCTCCTGCATTTCTTCGACCTTCCGGGAATTCTTTTTTTTTTTTGTGGTGGTAGTGGTTTTGCAAATGGTGTTTGTGTTGAACTTGAACAGGATTGATATGGTACTGGTATGTGGTATTGTATGAGCCCATGGTGAGCCATGCATGACAATGATCTTCAGGCCTCTCATTCCTATGAGCAATGGCAGCAATAGCATGATAACAAGACATCCTTATAAAAAAAGTTGTTAGTTGTTATTGTTATAACAAGACTAAAAAGTTATATTTTTAAAGGAGAAATGCAACATCTAATATGCAAATAGTGTGAGAACATCACCTGTTAATTGCCAAAATTTGCATGTGCATGTTTGCTTTCCTATGTCAACCACCATATTTGAGGGAAACCCATGCACCTCATATATTTGTTCATTAGCATCCCCAGACCACATAGGTGTCCACCTATTACTCTCTTTCTTTTCCTTTTCAAGTCTACTTTGCTGAGTAGGAGGAAGGTGTCTTGTGTGTTGAGAGAACTTTAGCTTGTTTGTTGCCAATGTTCTCATAATGTACCTCCTAATCTCCTTGGCCATTGTCAATATTGGCTTTGCTCTATATTTGGAGATCTTAGCATTGAAGACTTCACATGCATTGTTACACAACACATCATTCTTTGTGAAGTCATTAAAGTAAGCTTTTGTCCATGACTCCTTTGGCCACTTGTCAAGATATACTCATGCTTTATCATTTATTGCCAACAACCTCTCCATGTTGGCCTTGAATTGGTTGGGAGTAGTTGATCTTGCATACCTCCACAACATCTCTTTTAATAGAGCATCCTTCCATTGTTTGGAAAAGTTCTTCCAAAGATGCCACATACAAAATCTATGAGGCACACCAGGCATCACATCTTGTACTGCTGGTATCAAACCCTATAACAACAATAACTCAATTTAGTCCCTATATTAATCTTCATTAAATCAAATAAGTCCTTATATTACACATCATTAAATCAAATAGGTCCTTCAAATTTAAATATATGAGTCAATTTAGTTCTCAATAGGATTTAATGTTAGTTACCTTTTGCATATCCGAGATGAACTCCCAACCATTCTCCCTAAAGTGTCCAAGATCATTTTGCAATAGTGTGAGAAACCATGTCCAGCTGTCTTTGTTTTCCAAATCCAATATTGCATATGCAATATTGGATATGTGATTGTTGGCATCTTGCCCCACAGCTGTCAATACTTGCCCTCCATAATAACTCTTAATAAAAGCACCATCTACCCAATCAAGGGCCTATACAACCGGCCTTAAACCCTTTTTTGCATGCATCTAAACAAACATAAAATCTCTGGAACTGTGGTGGAGACTCAGGGTTAGGGATCACATTCATTTTCACTGTGGATCCAGGGTTGGTCTTAACTAACTCTCCTGCATAGTCCCACAACCTACCATATTGTTCAGTCTCATCACCCTCAACTACAGCCCTAGCCTCCTTCAAACTTCTAGTGATGATTGTCCTATTAAGTTGGATTTGACATTTCCTTTTCATATACTCAAATGCCTCATTGTGTTGAAGGTTTGGATGCTTCCTAAGTTTGTCAACTAGTTTTTCTACCACCCATTTCCTATTGGCAGCTTTGTTCTTAAACCCTCTACAACAAATATGGTCATTAACAAAGGTTTTGATTTGAAAACAACATCTAACCTTGTTGAATGAACAAAATATTTTCCAAGGACACTCTAGAACCCTACACTTAGCTCTAACCCTAGTTTTGTCATTACTCATCCACCTAATTTGCTTTCCCTCTTGTATGGTAAAATCCCTAAGAGCTTTCTTAAAGGCATCAAGTGTTTGGAATTCCATACCTACTTCAAAGTGGACATCTCCAAAAGCAGCTTGCTCATTGAATGTAGGGTTAACCGTGAGCATATCTTCATCATTATCAGAATTTGTAGGTGTCATTATCACCTCACTAACCCAAGACTTGCCATCCTCGTCAGACATGTTAGCATCAACATCATGATGATCAGCAGGAAATATGTCATTGACATCATTATGACCTGTCCAAAAATCACATTTAAAGATATATTAAATAAACATTAAATAAAATATATTAAATAAGCATTAAATAAAATATATCAACAATAAAGAAATAAAATAAGAATCACATTACCTGCACCAACATTTATCTCAGCAGGGATATCATTATCCTCACTAGAATCATCATCATCATCACTAGAAGGGGGCTCATCAGGTGCTGCCCTTTTCTTCCCTTTCCCATCCCTTTTTGGTCTTGTAGGTTACCCACCATCATCTGATGAAGACTCACTTTCCACCTCCATATCAATTGGAACATGAGGCTTGTATGGCATGTCCTCAGCGCTCTCATATGAATCTGAACTTTCCTCACTATCAGAAACCACAACAGGAGTATTGAGAGTATTGTTTTGTTTGACATTTGAAGATACAAATGCCTTCAACCTAGGAGATCTTCTAATAGGGAGAGTAGCTGCTGTTATTTTTTGCCTTTTTGGGGTACCTATATCAGATTTCTTAGGTGCAATTTTGGTTGGTTTAGAAGTAGGTTTGGAAGAGGAAGGTGGTGGTTTAGGAGTAGGTTTAGAGGAGGAAGGTGGTGGTTTAGAAGTAGCTTTGGAGGAGGAAGGTGGTGGTTTTTTTGGTACCTAAAACAGATTTCTTAGGTGCACTTTTGGAAGGTTTTGGTGGAGGTGGAGGTTTGGAGGAAGATGGTGGAGGTTTGGACGGGTTTTGTTGGGGCTCCTCCTGTGTCTCGGGTAATGGTTCTTCACCACATAAACTTAACACTTCAACAGGCTCTCCAACAACCTCTGGGTCATCTATGATAGGGTGTTCATAGTAAATATTAACCAGTTTGTCACCCTTCCCAGCCTTTCTACACATTGATTTGAAATCCCCCTCTGTCTTAAGCTCCCAAAGCCCATCCTCAGCCAAACCTAACCTAGGGATCCTATACCAACATTTCTCAACATTATGATATCCTAATTCCAAGTAATAGTCCGTCAAGTAACTCACATCAACCTCATCTTCCTTAACACTCAATAGTACTTGTGTTAATCCTCCAACATATCTTAACCCCTCCTCATGGACAAATTTACCACCATGGTAATATTACACAACAGTGAGTGGATCCTGCCCCATCTATAGAAGACAACAAAAATCACTGTACCATGTCACCAATCAAATATAGAAATATAATACACAAACCTAGTAATATAATACACAAACCAATAATTTACATTATGCTGCCACCAACAAAGAAAAAACAATAAAAAATTCCTACTAATTGAATAAAACATCATTTCATTCGTGATCATGTTCAAAAAGGTGATATTGAACTTAAATTTGTAAATACTGAGGATCAAATCTAAGATATATTTACAAAGCCTTTGGGGGTAAGGTGTTTCTGAACCAAAGGTATTTCTGAAAGGGTTTCTGAACCTAAGGTGTTTCTAAGTAAATTACTTGCATAATTTTCATTAAAATATTTTCTTAGAAACTCCCCTTAGTTTTAGCCTAAGTTTTGAGACTAAGCTCTAGATAGCTTCTGAGAGAAATATGTGTGATGAAAGAGAAAATGGATTCTGAGAAAGTAAATTTTTTCAGAAGGATTTCCTTCTCAAAAGAAACCCTTTTGAAAATTTTACTCAGAAGACACCTTTACTTAGAAGGTGATCTCTCACTCAGAAGAGGTTAGTAAAATTTACCGTAACGGTAACTTTTTACTGTAACGGCTAAGTCACTTAACGCGACTATAAATACGCGAAGGTTTGAGACTCTCAACCACTTTGAGCGCTCATACTGCCAAACCTCTGCCAAAATCCCAACTCAATAGTCCATTCATCTCAACCTCATCATCTTTCTCTCATCTCCTCTCCCCCTCTCCCTCTCTTCTATCTTTCCGATCCTCTATCTCATCTCTTCTAAGCTGAATCTATTTGAACTATGGTTCTTTGGTTAGAAGTACACATTGTTGTACACCATAAAGGTAAATATGAAATGAGGTGTGTGATAACGCGGTTTTCTCCAATATTTTATGCCCTTAATTTGAATGATTGTATGCATTTCTTTACTCTATTTTAGCCTTTTATTGTATTTAATACAATTTTGGATTTATTTGGGACTTAATGGAAATAAAGGCTAAATTAATATGTTTTATGATGTTTTTGCAATTCAAGGATGACATTTGCACTTGATCTTAAGTATTTGATATTTTTGGTGCAGGTCATAGGAATTATTGGAGCAACAGACATCAGGAACTGAGTAAGAAGCGGAGCAGTGAAGTCCAGGTTGGGATCGAGCGCCCCAGTGCCCACAGACCGCCCCAGCGCCCGAGCTTCATCACAACCTAGCTCGTGCACAGCACCAGCGCCCTGGCGTGATACCAACACCCTAGCGCGCGCGCCGCAATTCTGTTATAGCAGGGACCAATCTGAAAAATTGAGTTGGGGGCCCAAAGGCTAGGGTTCTGAGGCTACTTCCTCTATTTAAAGCAATGCATAGACATCCATAAACACACCTCTTCAGCCTCCACTTCTCTACATTTCTATTTCCTAGTTTTATCACTTTCCAAACCCTAGACTTTTAGTTAGAGTTTCTTTCTCCATTAGGATTCCATTGTTCTTTTCCTAATTGTTCTTTAGCTTTCTTCATTGTTTACTTTCAACGTTATTCGTCAAGTCTTTTGGGTTTTGTAAGTTACTTTCATAATTAATTCAGTTATTCGTTCTTCAGTTATTTTCCCTAATTGGCATTTACTTTCCATTAATCTTTGTTTTTTGTATTTTTCTCTTTATTGTTCAAGTCAAGTTATCTTCTTCCATTCCAAATTTATTTTAATCCAATTTAATTTCTGCCTTTATTTTCTCCATGAGTAACTAAGTCTATTAATGTGTTATGAGGGTGTGAACATCATTGGGGTAAGTTGAGGCCTTGCACTTCATATTGCATAAGTTTTCATTGTCATTCCTAACATATGATTTGAGATCTTAAATTGTGTGTGTTTACTTTTGTCTTGGCTTACTCGATTGAGTTAGGCTAATTCATTTGGCATGTGTTCATGTGTTGGTTGATCAATTAGTGCATGACATAATAGGAATTGGCATATGATTAATTAATTGGCTGATTAGTCTCTTTAATTAGATTAATGTGATTGGCTTTAAAAATTGTTGAAAACGAAACTAAAGGTGAGATCTCACTGATTAATCTTGTTCTAGGCAATCAATCATTAGAATCACAACAATAAGGTTAGATCTAACTCTAGCGTAATTAATCAACTCCTGCATTCTTTTGTGACCAATGATAAACACCCTAATGAATGTTCTACCTCATAAACCACTGTTTTTATCATTTCCTTTTAATTAATCAATTTTACATTCTTGCATACAAAAACCCCCAATTTGTGACAACCTTCATACAACTAGTCTTGCGTATTGCTTTCTTAGCCATTCCTTGTGAGAGACAACCCTGGTTTCCACTAACTACATTAGGGGAACTTGGTTTTAAATATAATTAAATTTATGGGAGTTGCGATGTGTAACCCCCTACTAGATAGCCCTTAATGCTTAAGTCATTTTAGGCTATTTCATAAGGGTTACCTCCTGTTATCATGTTTTATCTTTGTATTTAAAATATATATACGCGAAAAATTGGCGGGAGTAAAATTTTCGAAATTGTTTACGATATAAATTTAAGGGCTTTGCGGAATACATAACGGTAATAAAATAATCATGCATACATATACTGAATAACCTCATCACATAAATAACTCCCATCAATCCATAAACATAAGCTGAATAAATACTAGGTTTTATCCCATAAGCCAAAGACAGTGACTTATGAGACTCCACCATAAATACATGTCAAATAAATAGCTGCCGGCTAACATAGGTCTGGACTTAAAACAATAAAACAAATAACTGACATAAATCTATAACTGAAATATAACTCAATGTATATAAGTCTGTAAAGCGGAAGACTAAAAATAAACTAAGGCTGTGTCTGCTCCTCCTGTAGCTCCATGATCCTGCTCTGTCTGCTCCTCTAAAGTGTGCGGGGAAAAACGTAGGGTGAGCACTGGGAAGTGATTCAGTAGAGGAAGTCGTCCCGGGTTTAATTAAGAAATAAGTGAAATATGAATGCATTCAATTCAGGTATTAGTTTAAAAAGAATTCTTATCCCGGAACGTCTTACCTAGGTGCGTCTTGTCCATTTTAATTATACAGTTAATACTGCATATATAAATAACGTCTTTGTATGGTGTACTAGTGCCCCTAAACATATACAATGGATAAATCATAAGGTAACATAATACAATTAATCAAACAACTTGATCTTGCATTAATCTTTGGCCTGACCACGCTCCTGCGAACCTCCAACACTGCCGGCCCCTAGGCATGAGCTCATCCTAAACTATGGGGAGATGGGGTAATTCACCTTCCCTTAATGTAACGCCCTACTAGATAACCCTTAACGCTTAAGTCATTTTAGGCCATTTCATAAGGGTTACCTCCTGTTATCATGTTTTATCTTTATATTTAAAATATAATACGCGGAAAAATACATGGGAGTAGATTTTTCGTAAACATTCGCGGAATAGAAAATAAGGGCCTTGCGCGTAAATACAATGATGATATAAGCGATACAAACATCTACTAAAAATACCTCGTCATATAAATAACTCCCGTCAAGTATCAAACATGAAATAAATACTAGGTCTCACCCCATAAGCCAAAAACTGTGACCTATGAGACTCCACCATAAATACAAGTAAATAAATAGCTGCCGGCTAACAAAGGTCTGGACTCAGAAAACATAATAAATGAATAAACGTAGCGGAAGCATAAAAATCATAACATCTGATAAGGAAATAAAACATGCCTCTAATATCTAAGGAACTATATCATAAACTATGTCTACACGAGCTCCTCGTGTGCTCCGACATCCTGCTCTGACATCCTGCTCTGTCTGCTCCTCTAAAAGGGTGGGAAAAACATGGGGTGAGTACTGGGAAGTAACTCAGTAGGGGAGCCGCTCCGGGTTTATTAATAAAATTGGTGTAGCATGAATGAATTCAATTTCAGTTATAAGTTCTAAAATCATCTTTCCCGGAACGACTTACCTAAGTGCCTCTTGTTCATTTTACATCATATATACGTCATACATAATTATATCATTCGTGTGTGTGCTCTACCTGCCACCTAGTCATATAGGGAAACTTAATCATACATCATACTACGTTTACTTAAACTTTACTGTAATACACTTTCATAACATTTTATCTCTTTATTATCCCTTTAGTATCTCTTTTGGCCTATCCACCCTCCTGTAAACCTCCGCTGCACCGATCCCTAGGCATGAGCTCATCCTAACGAAATGGGGAAAAGGGGATATTCACCAACTGCAAGTGAAGGACCTGTAGCGCCGAGGATGCCAACCCCCCTACAGCCTCTCAATCACAAGCCGAAGGCTACTATGTATTATTGCGCCACCCAATGACGTCTTTCTTATCTACGCGCCACCCGGTGACGTCTCAAACAATGTTTATGCGCCACCCCGTGATGTCTTAAAAGTATACATTCGCACCCAGTGACGTCTTAGTCACACACAACATACACATACACATACAACACATAATCCATATAAACATCTTATTAAAATCATGTATCTCATGCAATCAACTCATATCAACATATCATCATCCAAAGAACATCTAAACTCTCATAAAAACCATAATTAACTCATACATATCATCTATACTGGTTGTAGAATGCATTAGGGGCATAAAAGTCAAACAGTTCATTTTCGCACTAACAGCACTGTCGTAATCGATTACACGGGCTGGTAATCGATTACTGTAATCGATTACGTAGCTCTGTAATCGATTACCAGAGGACATCGTTTTCTCCGCGATTGGGATTTCAGACATCGTAATCGATTACGAAGTCGTAGAATACGATTCTTGGGTTTCCAAAACGCGATTTTCAATAGCCATTGGCCAAAAATATGAATCTAACCTCGTCCCAATCGATAGAAAACATTGCCATACCAATATCAAACATGGAAATACGTTTAAAACACTTTTCAATTTGTAAAACCCCGTTCTTTTCAAAACCAATTCATAAATCAACCCTTTCATGAACCCTAATGGGAAAAACAACGAACAACATTCAAAACATCATCATTCATCAACATACATGCAATTATATGACATTTAGAATGCCTAACCCCTACCTCTTGAAGAAACTCAATAAAAACGTAGAGACGATCTTCCCCGGTGAAACCCTCGTTCTAGCTTTCTCTCTCTAGACTCACGAACGGTGCGGTAAAGATATGAATCCTATTGATGAATTGCAATTGGTAGAAGGTGTATCTTTGTGTGAGGATTACAAATATGTGATCGGTTTCGTGAACGGGTAAGTTTGATGTGAGTTTCGTGATTTGGAATGGTTATGGCTTTGAGTTCTTGAGAGAGAGGAAGAACAATGGAGGCACAAGGATTAGAGAGAGTGTTTGGAGTGTTTCTGAAGTGAGGATTAGGGTTTCTGATGTGGTGGCTCGGTTATATATGGTTTAGAGTCTCGTGGGGCCCGAACGACACTTAAACGTACTAAAAACGCACCTCTGCGCACGTCGTAATCGATTACCACGAAATGGAATCGATTACGGTAATCGATTACAGACAGGATGTAATAGATTACCGACAGCAAAAATGCCCAGATATGAAGACCAAAGGGCTGTAATCGATTACCATCATGTGGTAATCGATTACAAGGCTACCAAATAGCCTCAAAGCACCTCAAAAACTCAAAAACGTCCCACTCGTGCTATAAACATCCATACATCATTCCTTACATCATGCATCATCTAAACATCAATTAAAACATATATATGCGCCTAAATCACCCAATATAAAATGAATACACATGAACATACACCTAAATCACATAACACATATACATACACTTAGATCACATAACACATAGTAAACATATATATATATATATATATATATATATATATATATATCACCTAACACGTAATGATTATTAGAAGAAACTTATCCACCCAAACCTAGTTAAATCCTAACCAAGGTCAATTACCCTTAATCTCACTTAATTATGACTTAATGAAAGTCGGGGTGTTACATTTCTCCCCTCCTTAAAAAGAATTTCTTCCTCGAAATTCGACACTACTATTACATTAAAGACACAAGACATGACAACTCCTACGCTCGCGGAGACTCGAGGGAAGACTCACATACAAGCATCTAACCCGAGTGAACAGGTTGTGCGGAAGACAAGTTCAAGAAACAAACATGTGTTGCAGAAACATAACGACAACCGAAATACATTTTCCTTTAAAAAAGCATGATTCCATAATCTTACAAGGAAGGTCGATCCTTATGTTCCTAGGGTCCATGATCCAAAACAAATGTTTTCCTCAAAAAATCATAACATCAGATAAGGAAATAAAACATGTCTCTGATATCTAAGGAACTATATCATAAACTATGTTTGCACGAGCTCCTCGTGTGCCCCGACATCCTGCTCTGTCTGCTCCTCTAAAAGGGTGGGAAAACATGGGGTGAGTACTGGGAAGTAACTCAGTAGGGGAACCGCTCCGGGTTTATTAATAAAATCGATGTAGCATGAATGAATTCAATTTTAGTTATAAGTTCTAAAATCATCTTTCCCGGAACGACTTACCTAAGTGCCTCTTGTTCATTTTACATCATATATATGTCATACATAATTATATCATTCGTGTGTGTGCTCTACGTGCCACCTAGTCATATAGGGAAACTTAATCATACTGATGTAGCTAGAAGCGTCATAAATTCTTTTAGCTACAACCAACTTAGAATTAAAAACAAGTTCCCAAAAAGGTATTGAATTAATTAGCTATAGTAGTATAGCTAGTCAACCCAAGTCGTTTCCCAAAGAGGACTTAAATTGTTGATTAAGTATGTATAGTATATGTAGTGTTGGGGGTTGTGTAAGAAGTAATGTAAGCAATGAAAGCAAGAGGTATTAATAATGCAAAAAGAGTCTTGGTGTTGAGTTATGCACAAAATCACATTTTCCCTATCCTAAACCCACATAGGCATTTTATCAAACACTTATAATGCAATTTACACATGCTCAAGAATTACTAAACCAAATTGACTTTGATCAAAACCAAAATAATCTAATCACCCCAAGCACATGCAAACCTAATTCTTAATCAAGAATTATTCACACTCTCTCAATGATTGAGCCAATGCATTAATCAACACATAGACCCATAAACCCCTAAATGCACTTTAATCCCTTAATCAAGAAATTAAAGTGCATTCATGACATGATAAAAATCAGCAAGCATGAATCCACACAAGCCAACTTTAATAACATTCAAAAGCCCAAGAGAGTGAGAAGCAAGAAAACAATTTAATAGTGGGTTTAAAGAGAAAACACAATTTTGGCATTCACCCAACACCAAGAATGAGAAAACTACTCACACATAATCAAAGATAACAAATGAAATAAAGAAATGAGAACCATAATCATGCTGGAAAATGAAAATGAAATTATATTTAAACTTGGAGAAATGTAGAGTGATGTAATAACAAAGTGCAAAGAACAAAAATGGAAAAGTAAAGTATAGAGAAAATGGAAATTATATTCTAGAGAGAAGAGAGAGCTTCTCTCTCTAAAATAATATAATCTAAACTAAAACTAAAGATAGGTGTAAAAAGTGTTTCAGCAAAATTACAAAAGTTTCATTAATACAAAGCTAGAGGGACCAATTTGCAAAATTATGCAAAATTTGTTGATGCTGTCAAAACTTGGTGGCTAGCGACCAACACAACATTTTCAATATTAAGTTGCTTTCTCCGACTTGCCGATGCGTCCTCTCCTTCGCTCCAAAGCACCCGATGCTTCCAAGACTTGAAGTAGCTCTAACCTAGATTCCTGAAATCCAAAGATACTACCCAAGAGTGCATCAAAGATAACAAGACCGAAATGCCACTAACAAGCCTCAAAAGACATAAAATTGCCACACTAACCAAAAAGTGAAAATATGCACAAACAATGTAAAGAGCCATTATTAAAGCAATAAAGAATGCAAGATGCACATGTAAAGGTAAAGAATGAAAGTGTATGTGTGCACGAGAAGGGGGGTTGAATCGTGCAAGTTTTAAAAATTACTTCTTAAAACCTTTACTTAGAAAGCAGTTTTTACTCAGAAGGTAGATTTAAGAGTTTGCAGCGGAAATAGCTTTCTGAGAGGATTAAGTTTCTGAGAACTCAGTCTTTCTGGGAAAGTTCCTATCTGAGCAGTCTTAAGAAAACGACTTTAAGTTATAATCTTTTAAACGCTTTCTGATTTTAATCAGTAATGGTTTTCACGAGACTTCTTAATTAAAATCGTGATTAAGTTTTTCTCAAAGCTTATGCAATTAAAGAGTAAGGAAGAAGCTTAACACAAAAGTTTTATACTGGTTCGGTTATAACCAACTACTCCAGTCCTCAACCTTCAGTTGAGAGTTCTTAGATATTCTTCTTAATGTGCCTTCCCAGACAACACTGCCCTTTAACAAGTAAAGGACTTCCACCACTTTACAATCCGAAGTGGATTTCCTTGCCTCACACTAGAGGACTTCCTTGCCTTTAACACTTAAGGCTTCCTGCCTCACAACAGAGGACTTCCTTGCCTTAATCAATTAAGGACTTTGAACTTTGCCTCAAACACTAGAGGACTTGAAACTGCCTTCAAACAACGAAAGGAGAAAGGTTTGCTTCGAAATCAACTAAGGTGTAAGACTAGAAGATTTTTTTCAGAAAAGAAGTTTTCAAAAAGAATTTCTTTCAAAAGAGTTTTGGCAAGTTTTTCAAGTTTTTTTTTTTCGTCACATTTGGAAGAATTCATATATAGGCATCAAAGAGCCGCGAAATTAGAAGCTTTCACTTTATGTGGCTGTGTCCTTTTCAGAAACGGCTCCCTGCTACAGTCAGCGCAAATGAGGAACTTTTCAGAACTGCACAGTGCGCGTGTTCCCTTCCTTGCTAGTTGTAGCGAGCTTTCTGAGACTGTTTGCACTCCCTTGAGTCCAGACACTTGGTTGCTTCTGAGTCCAACCTTATAAGAGTTGTACGGACTTCTGAGGCTAACCTTCTGAGGGAAGACCCTTCTGAGAACTGCTAGTCGCAAGGTCTTCTGAGACCTTTCTGAGGCGACAGGGTTCTTTCCTCAGAAACATGTTTTCACCTTCTGCGCTTCTGAGACATCCTTTCTGATATCTTTGGCGCTATGATTTTATCATTGATCTCGAGGCTACTTGATGTATTGTCTTGGTCTTTGCTCATGGCATTGCAATAATTTAAAGCTTTCTGAGACACTTAGCGCACATATTAGCAAAACCTTAAGTAAAATTTTATACTTATGGCTTACCTTGTTATCATTAAAACTTTCATAACTCTAAGAGAATTATGCTTAATTCTCTCAGAAGGGTTCTGGAGCTTACAATCTCCCCCTTTTTGATGATAACAACTTAAGTCTTAAGATAATAATTTTGCTTAAGTTCAGAAGTGTTTCTGAGTAAGTTCATAACTTATTCAGAATGCACTTTTGCTTTCTTAGAAACTAACTTAGCTTTGTAATAGAAGACTTAGTTAATTTCTTAGAAGGCTGTGATAATCAACAGTTCAAGTATGCAATGTATGATCACTGTTTGAGATTATCAATTACATAGCGTGTATTTCATGATAAATGTATGTATGAAATTCAGAAATACCAAGCTAAGTAAATCAGGAGATGCCAAATAATAAATAATAAATGATAAGCATAAAATAAGTAAAACATGAGATGCCAAAATAATGATTTTTCATTTATAGTTTTGTAAAGATACAGAGTATTTGGCTCCCCCTAAGTTGTTGCTCCCCCTAAGTTCTAGCCTAGTGTTTACGTATAGCCAAGTTACATCAATTTATCTACTCCCCTATAAAAAGGGTGGCTAAGACACAAACGCCATCATTGACTTAGAACTACTGCCTTCTGGCAATGTAGCGTAGCAGCTGGCATATCTCCATGAGAATCTCGCTCTGAGTCGCATTCTGAGCGCATTCTGGAGGTAGTTCAGAGGCAGGAAGTGGAGAAGATGAGGGTTGAGATGAAGAGAGACTTCAGCCTCAAGTACTTCATCGATGATATCCTCATATTCAGGAAGTTCTTCTTCTTGGACAGCTTTGCCTTCAATAGCAGCAAGTTCAATGGAAGACTTCCTTTGAGTGTCCTCAGAAACTAGAGCAAGGTCTAGATCAAAAGGTTGCCTAGCTGATGGTTGCTCCATAGCACCAGAAGTCTGAGCGTCGTCGGAGAGGTTGAAAGTTGAGATCTGGCTATGCATGGCTTCAATGCACTTCAACTTGTCAGTTCGAAAATTGCACAGAGGGTGGGGTGACTACCATCCTTCCCCGGAACCAATCATTGAGTCCGTAATCGAGAAGGTGGGACCTTGTTGATCAAAGGATGTAGGAGGAACCTCTGTTATATCTAGAGGAGGAACCTCTGGTTCCGTCTGAGAGTCCTTCTCAGATAGAGTTCCTTCTAAGGAACTGTGGGCAACAAATGCCTCAACTGCTGCAACTCCGGCAGCCATAGCGCGCCCACCTCTGAGCTGAGCCTAGTGCTGGTGGTCCCTGGCACTACTTCATGTGTTGAGACATGAGTCTCCTCATGTTCCAAAGGGATCTCAAAAGATAGGACCAGCCTCAGATGTTGGAAGGCTTCCTCATGTTGTAGTTGTTGTTCTGGTTGCATCTGAGCAGCTTCTGGAGTCTCAGAAGGTTGATCCAGTTCCTTCTGGACGTCAAGCATCGTCTGAGCCAATGACTCAGCATTTACAGTGGCAACTTCAGTTGTGGTTTCCTCAGAAAGTTCCACCATAGAAACCTCAGATTCTGGGGCTCTTTCTTGGAGCTTCCAGCATCTGGAGTGCGATGCTCAATGCGGAAGCTTGCCGCATCTTCTTCCTCAGAAGAGGAATCAGCAACATTTCCTCCGTGCCCCTGAATGTCTTCTCTGGTAGGGGAGACATTCCCAGATGGGGAGGAGTGATGAGAAGCTTCTGCTTCTTCTTCAACAGTAGCAGTAGTAGCGGTAGGTGGTGGCGGCAGTAGCAGCAACTGCTACAATTTCTTTTCGTCGTCCGGGCTCTGTTTCTTAGTGGTTTTTATCCCCACTCCTTTGTGAGTTTTTCCCTGATAATTCAAGGAATGTAGGAGTTTAGTTTTAAATTTGGTGGGTTTAAAACTAGCAACAGAATCAGAAACAGGAATTGAAGTAGAAGAAAGAAATGAAGGTGGAGTTTTAGAGTTAGCTTTTACCAAACGACCACGTTTCTTTTTCCCTTCTGGTGCACGTCTGGGACTTGGAGAGTTGGAGGTGCTTTCCTCTTTCTGGTCAGGAGTTGCTCAGAAGTTGTTTCTTCTGAAGCCTCAACATTCTCAGTTTCTTCTGAGGAGTCTTCTGAGCTTCCTTAGAAGCCATGCTCCTGGTTACCCTTGTTGGAGAGGGATGAGTCACCTTTGGCTTCTTCTTCTTCTTTTCTGAAGGATCGCAAACCTTTTCCTTTCCTTTCTCAGCCTTAGAGGGCTTTGCTTCCTCCTTCTTCTTAGGTGCCCCCGTCTCTGGTACCTTCTTCTTCTTGATGTTGTTGAAGGTGACCATGGTGAACTTGCTGTGGTTGAAGACGTATTCATAGTCTTCAAGAATGGTCGAGGATTCTGGTCAGAAGGCTTCCGTAAGGTAGACTTGTGAGAGCCCTCTTAGGATGAGCCTGGTGCATCATGTAGTTGAGCACCATCCTCCCAAATCCAGTACTTCCATCCGAGGGAGAAGGGTGTGTTGAACAACAATGATTTTCTTGTGTAAGATGAGGCACTTTTACCCCTTGAGTGGTAGACTGTTGCTTCCAGTCAGTGTCACCACTTCTTCTTCTGAGTCATCTACCTCCTTGGCCCATTCTGGGTCGTCGGCGATGACAGCACCACCATTCAAGGTCTTGAAGACTTTCTTGATGTCAGAGGAGGAGAAGCGGATTTGCTGATCAGCAATCGTGCTTTTGACCCCTTTGTTGGTGAACCTTTCAATTTGAGAGTAGAAGGCCCTCACCACATTTGGTAGCATACATCCTCGGAGCTCATCATGGCTGGCCATCCAGGTTGCTTAAGGAATGTGAGCTGAAGTTCGTCCACCTGGTTGTAGACATTGAGAGGCAATACCCTTCCCATGGCTAGATTCCGTGCGAGATAAGTCTTGTGGAATAGGGACTGCATTTCCTCATTGTCATAGAGAATATCTTCGGATATCTCATTGAGATTGTTTCTCATTAAGCCCTTGATTTCTCCAGAGACAGCCATTTGGAAGAAGGGTTTGAGTTTTGAGAAGAGATAGAGAAGAACAAGAGAGAGAGAGAGATAGCGAGAGAGCAGATGAAGATATGAAGAGCGAGGAGAGGATTTGGCAGAGTTTTGGTAAGCTTTAAGTGTAAAGTGCTCAAATGAAACAATGCCATGAGTATTTATAGGCATGGTTTGTAACTAGCCGTTTCCTGCCACTTATCCAAAAGTTACCGTTGGTAACTTGTTTCTCGGAAGGTACCTTTCTGAGAGAGGTGGTCCTTCTGAGAAACCCTCCTTCTGATAGATGTTTAAGAAGATCTCCTTTCTGAGAGATGAGTCTTCTGAGAACAAATTTTCTTAGATGGAGTTTTCTGTGTTTTCCTACTTCTAGCTCAGAAGCTTAGTTCTATTGTTCATCTCAGAGTCTAAACTAGGACTGAGGGGGGTTTCTAAGAGAGAGTTTTTAATTTCAAAGAACTTAGAAACGTCTTAGATTGAGAAGTCCTTTCAGAACATCAAAACGATCCTCGGGTAAAGGCTTTGTAAAATATATCTGAGATTTGATCCTCAGTATTCACAAATTTAAGTTCAATGTCGCCTTTTTGCACATGATCCCGAATAAAATGATGTTTTATATCAATGTGCTTGGATCGAGAATGCTGAATAGGATTCTTAGCTAAGTTGATAGCACTTGTATTATCACAAAGGATAGGGATTTTGATGTACCTTAATTGATAATCAAGTAGCTGATTCTTAATCCAGAGCATCTGAGAACAACAGTTCGCAGCAGATACATATTCAGCTTCAGCAGTTGATAGGGCGATCGTATTTTGCTTCTTGCAGGACCAAGTGATCAAGCATTTTTCCAAAGAAGCAGCAGCAGCCACTTGTGCTTTTGCGATCGATCCTATCTCCAGCGTAATCGGCATCACAGTAACCTACAACATCAGAAGAGCAACCTTTCTCGTACCAAAGACCAAGATTAGTAGTTCCACTTAAATATCGTAAAATTCGTTTAACTGCAGTTAAGTGTGATTGCTTAGGCTTAGACTTGAATCTAGCACAGATCCCAACACTGAGTTGGATCTGGTCTGGAGGCAGTTAAGTAGAGAAGTGAGCCAATCATCCCTCGATAGTTGCTTTCTGAGACTTTCTCACCATCTTCATCCAAGTCAATTACTTGAGAGGGATGCATGGGAGTGCTCATGGGTTTGGCCTTATCCATCAGAAACTTCCTCAGAAGTTCCTTGGTATACTTCTCTTGATGGATAAACTGTTCCTTCTGACTCTTGCTTTGATTTGCAATCCTAAAGAATTTTAATTCTCCATCATGCTCATCTCGAATTCACCTTGCATAAGCTTGGAGAATTCTTTGCAAAGGCATTCATTGGTTGCGCCAAATATATGTCATCAACATAAATCTGGACAATCAAGAAGCCAGAGTCTTCTGAGAGTGTAAAGAGAGTTGTGTCCACTTTCCCTCTGAGAATCCGTTTTTAAGCAGGAAAGAGCTCAATCTATCGTACCAAGCTCTTGGAGCTTGTTTCAGACCATAGAGAGCCTTTGTAAGCTTAAATACATGATCCGGGAATGCATCATTCACAAAACCAGGAGGTTGTTTACGTAAACTTCCTCAGAAAGGTATCCATTCAAGAAGGCAGACTTAACGTCCATCTGATAGAGTTTGAAACCTTTGTGTGCAGCAAAAGCTAGCAACATTCTGATAGCTTCCAATCTTGCGACTGGAGCGAAAGTTTCATCATAGTCTATCCCTTCTTGTTGGTTGTACCCTTGTGCAACCAATCTGGCCTTGTTTCTCACGACTTGACCGTTTCATCAAGTTTGTTTCGAAACACCCATTTAGTCCCAATGACACTCTTGCCTTTGGGTTCTGAGTTAGTTTCCAAACTTGATTTCTCTCGAATTGGTCAAGTTCATCCCGCATGGCATTTACCCAGCTAGGATCATCTAACGCCTCTTCTATGGAATCTGGTTCAAGCTCAGAAACCATAGCAAGATTTGTATAGTTCCTTCTGGTTCTTACGCCACGTTCTGGATTGCCCAAGACTTCGTTCTGAGAGACGTTCTTCAAGTCTCTTGAACCTCTAATTCCTTTAAGAGTAGGGTTCTGAGAAGGAGACACAGAAGGTTCTCTTTCTGAGTCATCAGAAGCTTGACCTTCTGAGAATCTAGTTCATTGTATTGGAGAAGTAGGTTCTCTAGGTTCTGGAGCTTCAATGATGCTGCTGGATTTTTCTTTAGATGGAGATGGTTGTTCCATGGGTTGGAAGTCAGTCTCATCATCTATAAGAATTTTCTTTTTGGCTTTCTCAGAAGTGATGTTGAGTTTTTCAAACTCATCTTCTAAGTCTGCATCTTTCTGAGACATGTCCTTACTAAGTTTCTTTGAACTTAATATGGATGTCTCTTCACACATTTACTCCTTTTGTTATATACTCTGTAAGCTTTAGAGACTAAGGAGTATCCTAGGAAGCATCCATCATCGGACTTAGGATCAAACTTAGAGAGTTTGTCCTTTGTGTTGAGAATAAAACAAGAAGAACCAAATACATGGAAATAAG
>CM024270.1:18465042-18714466 GCA_013621005.1 Aeschynomene evenia
GATGAGAATTCGTGAGCAATGCCCAGATTTTCACAAAAACTTTTCGAAAGCATGGTTCTCAAATTCACCACCATGATCTGATGTTATGGTATGAATGTGCGAATCCTTTTCTGTTGAAACTCTTTTGCAAATGCTTTGAACTTCTCAAAAGTTTCTTCCTTAGAGGCTAGAAAGAAAACCCAAGTGAATCTGGAGTAATCATCCACTATGACAAGACCATAGCGTTTTCCAGAAAGAGAAGCCGTTCTGGTTGGTCCAAAGAGATCCATGTGGAGCAGTTCCAGTGGTTTATGAGTGGAATACCACTTTTACTGGAAAGGAATCTTTGGTCTGTTCCCTTTTTCACAGAAGTCGCAGGTTGCATCCTTCTGATACTTAATTCTGGAAGGCCCCTTACAAGTCCTTTCTGAGAGAGTTCAGAAAGAAGTCTAATATGAGCATGACCAAGTTTCTTATGCCATAGCCATTTGTCTTCTTGGACAGAGACAAGGCACTCCACGTTTTGATCCTTTAGATCATCCAGATGGATAACATAGATGTTACCAACGCGTTTTCCTTCCAGAACGATCTTGTCATTTGTGAGATTAATCACATGACAATACTTGGCATAAAACTCAACCTTTAAGCCTTTGTCACAAAATTGACTAATGCTTAATAGATTGTGAGTTAAGCCATCGACCAAAAGTA
The DNA here is from genome assembly GCA_013621005.1 of Aeschynomene evenia. NCBI lineage: Eukaryota > Viridiplantae > Streptophyta > Magnoliopsida > Fabales > Fabaceae > Aeschynomene > Aeschynomene evenia. The sequence continues at coordinate 18,465,730 of CM024270.1, forward strand.
CATCTGAGATTTGGTGAGAGGAATCCTTACCAACATCTCCGATTGCAGTGACTCTTCCCTTAGCGCCATCACCGAATCGCACTGTTCCGCCCTTTTTGGGCTTTAGGCTTCTGAACCAGTGCTTGCTTCCAGTCATGTGCCTCGAGCAGCCACTGTCAAGGTACCACTGCTCATCGTGGTGGTGGAGCAGCGCTTGATGATGTACCTGCAGTCACAAAGTTAACATATTTAGGTACCCATTCTTTGTTGGGTCCTTGCTTGTTAGCTTTCTTGGACTTTTGCCTTCTTTTCTTAGAAGGGTCATGGTTCTGAGAGTCAGAGACCTTTTGTTTGCCCTTTTCAGAAGCACTTGCTTTCTGAGAAGTTTTACCCTTCTGAGAGGGGTTAGTCTTCTTAGAAGGCTTTGCTTTCTGAGTTTTCTTTTGAGCCTTCTGAGGCTTAGAGATTTTTCCTTTTTCCAACATAGGACATTTTTCAGAACCATGGCCATTTTTAAAACATGCGATGCACGTGCGAGGTGATTTAGTTAAAGATGGATCAATATCATTTGGTTCGAAGATTTCTTCATAACCAAGTCCACTCTTATCCTTGTAAGGTCTTTGACCACCAAGCAAGAGTGTCATCATTTTTTCACCCTTGACCATCTTAACTAAGTCAGAAGTGAGAAGCTCATTTGTCTTTTGTAATTCTATCAAAGCCAGTTCGGCTTTTTCAACAGTTACAGAAGACATTGTTTCTAAAGCTTGATAGAGGTTGTGACCTTCAAGATATCTATTTTTAAAGTCATCTCTTTCAAGTCTTAGGTTCTCTACTTCTTGAATTAGTCTAGCATTTTCAGCTTCTAAGTGTTTGAAAGACTTTCTTAGTTTGCTGAAATTGTTAGCTAATTTGTTTGAGTCTCTCAGAAGCTCTTCATAGAGTTCTGAGATCTCATTGTATGAGTATGAGAGAGGAGGAGAGTTTGGTACCTCTTCTGACTCAGATTCTGTTTCCAGAATATAGTCAGTACCGGCCATGAAGCAGACATTAGCTTCCTCTTCACTTGCTGACTCAGAGCCTTCCTCTTCTGAGTCACTCCATGTAGCAGCCATTGCCTTCTTCTTCTTCTTGGGAATGAACTTCTTCTTTCCCTTGTTCTGAGGGCACTCCGTTCTGAAGTGGCCCTTTTCTCCACAGCCGAAACATGTGGCATCAGAAGGCTTTGACTTTCCTTTTCTAGGGGTGATCTCTTTGTCTTTGCTTGGTCTTCTCTTCCAAGCTTTCTTCATTTTCCTTACTAGAAGAGAGATGTCATCTTTATCGGAATCTTAGTTTTGATCGTTTTCAGACTCAGATATTTCTTCAGCCTTTAGGGCTTTTGAAGTCTTTTTGATCTGACTTTTCAGAGCCAGAGCTTTCTGAGGTCTTGAGGATGAAGATGGTCCTCCAAGCAGTCCTTCAAGCTCAATCTCATGAGTTCTGAGTGAGCCAAACAATACCTCTAAACCTAGCTGATTTAGATCCTTTGCTTTTGGATCGCTGTCACCTTTGGGCGCCACTTGGCAAGAGAGGCTTCTGAGAATTTTCCCTCACCATCTCAGCGTTGGAGTAGGTCTTTCCCAAGACCTTTAGCTGATTTATGATGTGGAGAAACCTTATTGACATGTTGTCAATGGTTTCCTTAGGTTGCATGCAGAAGGACTCGTACTTATGTACGAGCATTGATACCTTGGTTTCCTTGACTTCATCATTTCCTTCATGCAGCATGTGTAATCTCTCCCAAATTTCTTGAGCGGTGTCACACGACACAATCTTGTCGTATTCTACCTGGGCAAGGCGCAGAGAAGAATGTATTTAGCTTGAAGTTGAGTTGTATCTTCTCCTTCATCTCTTGAGTCCATTCGTCCTTAGGGACTCGTCTTGTATAGGTTCTGAGTGCTGGAGGTGCCATTCCTGGCTCAGCGTCTGTTGCAACTACAGCATCCTCTGTAATTGTCTGCAGAGGCTGATAATCTCCATTCTCGATCCTATCCCATAAGTCCAGACTGGTGTGCTTGATGAATAGCGTCATCCTGTCACGCCAGTAGTCGAAGCTGTCTCCGAGAAACATCGGAGGTCTGTTTATTGAAGCCCCATCCGATATGAATGCAGCTGGTGAATTCATATTTCCCTTCGTGGATCTTTTCCTTGACACTGCTAAGTGCTCAACCCCTTAAGGACCGCTGATGCCAATTGAAAGTGTATGTGTGCACGAGAAGGGGGGTTGAATCGTGCGAGTTTAAAAAAATTCTTCTTAAAACTTTTACTTAGAAAGCTGTTTTTACTCAGAAGGTAGAATTTAGAGTTTGCAGCAGAAATTTGCTTTCTGAGAAGATTGAGTTTCTGAGAGCTTAGTCTTTCTGAGAAAGTTTCTTTCTGAGTAATTTTAAGAAAATGGCTTTAAGTTAGAATTTCTTAAAAGCTTTCTGATTTTAATCAATAAAGTTTTCACGAGACTTCTTAATTAAAATCGTGGTGAAGTTTTCCTCAAAGATTTATGTAAGTAAAGAGTGAGGGAGAAAAGCTTAACACAAAGAGTTTTATACTGGTTCGGTTATAACCAACCTACTCCAGTCTTCAACCTTCAGTTGAGAGTTCTTAGATATTCTTCTTAATGTGCCTTCCCAGACAACACTGCCTTTACCAAGTAAAGGACTTCCACCACTTCACAACCCGAAGTGGATTTCCTTGCCTCACACTAGAGGACTTCCTTGCCTCCAACACTAGAGGACTTCTTTGCCTTAAACTCTAAAGGACTTCCTTGCCTTAATCACTTAAGGACTTTGAACTTTGCCTCAAACACCAGAGGACTTAAAACTGCCTTCAAACAACGAAGGACTTAGCGTTTTTCGGAAAGTTGTTTTTGCTTCGAAAACCAACTACTAAGATTAAGTTACAAACTTAATTTGACCCTTAGTAGACTTCTAGATTTAACTTACAAATGTATGAATTTACACCAATTCAGAACTAGAAGATTTTGCAAAGTTAGAAGAAAAATTTCGTAAAAATTGTCTTTCTGAGAAAGTTCTAAGTTTTCGCAAAATGATTTTCAATTCAACAGAGTTTTGGCACGTTTAATCAAGAGTTTTAGCGCAAGAGTTTCGTCACATTGCTCTGGAATTGAACTCTTATATATAGGCATCAAAGAGCCGCGAAATTAGAAGCTTTCACTTTGCTTATGTGGCTGTGTCCTTTTCAGAACGGCTCCCTGCTACAGTCAGCGCGAAATGAGGAACTTTTCAGAAATGCACAGTGCGCGTGTTCCCACTTCCTTAGCTAGTTGTAGCGAGCTTTCTGAGACTGCTTGCGATCCCTTGAGTCCAGACACTTGGTTGCTTCTGAGTCCAACTTTCTGAGAGTTGTACGGACTTCTGAGGCGAACCTTCTGAGGGAAGACCCTTCTGAGAACTACTAGTCGCAAGGTCTTCTGAGACCCTTCTGAGGCGACAGTGTTCTTTCCTCAGAAACATGTTTTCACCTTCTGCGCTTCTGAGACATCCTTTCTGATATCTTTGGCGCTATGATTTTATCAATTGATCTCGAGGCTACTTGATGTTTTGTCTTGGTCTTTGCTCATGGTATTGCAATAATTTAAAGCTTTCTGAGACACTTAGCGCACATATTAGCAAATCCTTTAGTAAAATTTTTATACTTATGGCTTACCTTGTTATCATTAAAACTTTCATAACTCTAAGAGAATTATGCCTAATTCTCTCAGAAGGGTTCTGGAGCTTACACCTTTTTGGTTGTTGTTGATTTCATACACTTTAGCCTTCCTCTCTAGAAATCTTTATTTCTCTGTTTCTCGCTACTAGCATATTGAGTTTCAGAAAAGCATCAAGGTGAGTGTTTGACACTCAGAACTGCTGTGTGGATATCTCTAGGCCGTTGCTACACTTGCAACAGAAGAGTTTGACATAGCTCTTTATGAAGATTCAAGAATTCAAGAATTGAAGAGTTCAAGATTTGAAGAGTTCAAGAGTTCAAGATTTGAAGAGTTCAATATTTGAAGACTTCAAGAATCGAAGAGTTCAAGAATTCAAGATTTCAAGAGTTGAAGAATTCAAGAACAAGAACTTTTGAAGAACTCAAGAACAAGTGTTGTTCGCAAATTGTATTGCGATAACGCTTCAACAGGTAATTCATAGATGAATCATGTTCATTCACATGGGTCCTTGGGTGGGAATTGCATAAAAATTTTTGTTTTCCGCTGCACCTTTATGCGCAATTTCCCAACAGTGGTATAAGAGCCTCTTGTGAAAACATGGTTCTTTTGAAAGAACTATCTGTTGTTTATATGATAAACACGATTTTTGTTTTTATGAAAGAAGCGATTTTGATCACATGATGATGTGATTTGCGCAATATATATGTTATGAGATAACATGGTTTTGTTTCTTTGCTGATAAGGATTCACGAAAAGGTTCAAGAGTTGAATCCTTGTTGAATTTTGCCGATAAGGATTTGCGAAAAAGATTCAAGAGTTGAATCCTTGTTTTTTGAAATCCTTGTTTTCGAAATTCTTGTATTCGAAACTAATCCTTATTTTCGAAGTTCATACTTGTTTTTCGAAAAGTTTGGTGTTTGATCCTCTTTTTCGAAAATTTCTTGTTGTTTTCCGAAAATGACATGATGGATGGCTAGGATTCATTTGATTTGATCTTGTTTCCTTTTTTAGTGACAAATAGATGTGATATGTTGATATCATATCTTTTTTCAAATTTGGAAATCTTTTAATTAATGAGATTAATTAAGAGAGAATATGTATATCATATCGTTTTCAAATTTGAGAATTTTTAATTAATTTGATTAATTAAAATTCGAATATATATATTTATATGGGATATATTTTTCAAATTTGGAAATATTTTAATTAATGAAATTAATTAAGGGATATTTGATATCATATCTTTTTCAAATTTGAAAATCTTTTAATTAATGAGATTGATTAAAAGGGATATGTGTATCATATCTTTTTCAAATTTGGAAATCTTTTAATTAATGAGATTAATTAAAGGGAATATATGTATCATATCTTTTACAAATTTGGAAATCTTTAATTAATATGATTAATTAAATTTCGCATATATATAAATATACCATATCTATATTTCAAATTTTGAAATCTTTTTAATTAATGGTTAATTAAATCGCATACATATATATGAGATATATATGTATTTCAAATTTGAAAATCATTTTAATTAATGAGATTGATTAAATCGAATTGTATACATATGGTTTGTCTGTCACGGATTCAAGAGTCATTTCAATAAATTGTTTTATATTCCAAAAACGTTTTGTGCTTAGAGCAATAAAATCATTTTAAATATAAAGCATTTGTTTTAAAATAGATAAAATGATTTAAAGTATTTCTTTTAACATGTCATGGGATGCATGTTTATATGTCCTCATATGCTTTATTCATTTTATTCTATCATATTGCATTTACATGTTATACATATATGTATGAGATACATATATGGATGTTATGTGTTAAATGGTTTAACACTACATGGTGAGATCAATTTATGAAAACCCCTCATTGTAAAATATTAAGTCATGATAGCCTTCCGATGCATAGCACTCGTCAAGACTGTTATCGATGTAGTGTGGGTCTGCCAAAGCAGGGAACTCTTATCTATGGCAGTAAGGCGCGATAGGACAAGCAAGTAATGTCCGACTGCTAGCCATTGGGTTTGACTTAACTAAGTGAGATTCAATAGGATTGAGAGGCTTAGAGGCAACGACAGTTGGGCTTTAATTCATAAGATGAATTAGAATAAGGTGTTATTCACCCAACTATCCAAGAATTGTATAAGATACAATTGGAAAGAGTTTCCTACCTAAATAGTCGAAACTTTAAGCGATCAACCAAAGTTGACTTAAAGCTAGATGAAATATGGATCTTGGCCCACTATAAAATATTCCAAAGGAAAATTTTACGAATCAATGTAGAGGGTCATTGGTTTGAGTAAAATAGTGGGAGCAATATTTAATTAAAGTCCTAATTAAATATTATATGTCATGATTCTCACTCTGCATATTATCTTTCTGTGGTTTACCATGACATCACACACATTAAATAACCTGTCATTGCGATCTATCCTTGAGAAGGATAAGTTGTATCCTTGAGAAGGATAAGTTGTCTGGAACAAATTTTCTAGACTGGTATAGAAACTTGAGGATTGTCCTTAAGCATGAAAAGAAATGTCCTCAAAGGAATTGTTCCTAAGGAGACACCAGCTGCAAGTACTTCTAGGGCTGACAAAGATGCTTATAAGAAGCATCAGGATAAAGTCTTAGATGTTTTGTTGTCTTATGCTTGCTACCTTGACCCCTGAGTTGTAGAAACATCATGAGAGTCATGAAAGCATGGAGGCATATGGTATGATCATACACCTCAAGCAACTCTATCAAAGGGAAAAGGCAAGGTCATCTTGATGGTTCAAGATGGAAAGAGCAAAAGAAGCAAAGCAGCAAGTCCAAGGGCAAGGACAAGGCAAAGGGCAAGGGCAATGAGATTCCCAAGCTGAAAGCCTTGAAGCCTAAGGGTGATGTATCTAAAGAGGATACCTGCTTCCATTCCGGTAGGACCGGACATTGGAAGAGGAACTGTGCAAAATACCTGGAAGAATGAAAGAATAACAAAGGAAGTGAGACTTCCAGTTCATGTATGATTGTTATAGAGGTCAATTATCTACTTCTGCATCATGAGTATTAGATACTCGATGTAGTTCTCACTTGTTTATTTGTGTAAATGAGATTAGATCATTGACGAAGGGTAAAAGTCGACCTACGAGTTGGAAATGGAGCAAGAGTTGCTGCATTGACTGTAGGAAGTTATGATTTGACTTTGCCCATTGGCTCATTATTCAGTTACAGAACTATTATAATGTATCTGCCAATAAAAGAACATCGTTTCTAATTCCAGTTTGGATAAACTTGGTTTTAGTTTTATAATGAAGAACAAATGTTGTTCAATTTATTATGATGATGTCCTTTATGGTAGTGCACCTATGATTAATGGACTTTACGTTCTTGATCTTGAAACGTCCATCTATAACATTAATACTAAGAGGTTCAAATCAAACGAATTGAATCCTTCTTACCTTTGGCATTGTCGTTTAGGCCATATAAATGAGAAGCGCATTTCAAAACTCCATAAAGATGGATTATTGGACTCATTTGATTATGAATCATATGAGACATGTGAATATTTTTATTGGGAAAAATGACTAAGGCGCCATTCACTCAAAAGGGTGAAAGGGCCACTGAGCTTTTGGGCCTTATACATATCGATGTGTGCGGACCCATTAGTACCTCAGCCAGAGGTGGTTTTTAATACTTCATCACACTCACTGATGACTTCAGTTGATATGGATATGTGTATCTCATGAGACACAAATCAGAATCCTTTGAAGAGTTCAAAGAATTCAAGTATGAAGTAGAAAGCCAACTTGGCAAGAGTATTAAAATCCTTCGATCGGATCGAGGATGTGAATACTTGAGTCAAGAGTTTGATGACTATCTGCGAGAGTGTGGGATATTATCTGAACTCATTCCTCCTGGAACGCCACAGTGGAATGGTTTTTCTGAGAGAAGAAATCGAACATTGTTGCACATGGTTCGATCAATGATGAGTCATGCAAACCTTCCAAATTCTTTCTAGGGACAAGCTGTGTTGACAACAACACTTACACTTAATCGTGTTCCAACCAAGACGGTAGAAAAGACACCATATGAGATGTGGACTGGTAGACGACCCAATATGTCTTTTATGAAGATTTGGGGTTGTGAAGCTTATGTGAAACGTCAGGTGTCTAATAAGCTTGAACCTAAATCTGAAAAGTGCTTCTTTTTGGGGTATCCTAAAGAAACCATGAGATACTATTTCTACAACCAATCTGACAACAAAGTGTTTGTTGCGTGAACTGGTGTATTCCTTGAGAAGGAATTCATTGGAGCCAGTGGGAGCAAAGTAGAAATTGAAGAAATACTTCAACCACAAGAAGAAACTTTACTGGAGGTGGAACAAGAGCAGAGTACACAAGTTGTTGTAGTACAAGAGCCCACTCAAGTAACACAAGAACCACGTAGGTCAGAGAGAACACGTCACCTGCCTAAGAGATATGAATTGCTCATGACTCAACAGGGTGATGTGCTGCTCATGGATCAAGATGAGCCTGTTACCTATCAGGAGGCCACTACTGGACCTGATTCTGAAAAGTGGCTAGAAGCCATCAAATCTGAGATGGATTCCATGTACACTAACCAGGTGTGGACCTTGGTTGATCAACCTGAAGGGGTAAAACCCTTAGGTTGTAAGTGGGTTTTCAAGAAGAAAACTGACATGGATGATAATGTGATTGCCTTTAAAGCAAGTTTGGTTGCAAAGGGTTTCAAGCAAACTCATGGTGTAGACTATGATGAAACTTTTTCACCTGTCGCTATGCTTAAATCCATTCGGATTTTACTTGCTATCGCTGCATACTACGATTATGAGATATGGCAGATGAATGTCAAGACTGCTTTCCTTAATGGAAATCTCCTTGAGGATGTGTACATGACACAACCCGAAGGTTTTGACATCGGAGACGATGCTGCAAAAGTATGCAAGTTACAGCGATCAATCTATGGATTGAAGCAAGCTTCTAGGAGTTGGAATCTTCGTTTTGACGAGACTGTGAGACAGTTTGGATTCGTTAAGAACGAAGATGAACCTTGTATTTACAAGAAGGTTAGTGGGAGCACAGTTGCATTTCTGGTCTTGTATGTGGGTGACATACTACTCATTGGAAATGACGTCCTGACATTACAGTCTATTAAGACTTGGCTTGGGAACTGATTTCAATGAAGGAATTAGGCGAAGCAACTTACATATTGGGTGTAAGGATCTAAAGAGATAGATCAAACAGATTGCTTGGCCTAAACCAAAGTACATACATAGACAAAGTGTTTAGACGCTTTAAGATGCATGAGTCAAAGAAAGGGTTCTTGCCTATGTCACATTGTGTGACACTCTCAAAGGCCCAATGTCCCCTTTCTCAAACCGATAGAGATCGGATGAGTAAGATTCCATATGCATCTGCAATTGGATCTATCATGTATGTTATGTTATGTACACGACCAGATGTCTCGTATGCTTTGAGAATGACGAACAGATACCAGTCAAATCCCAGTGATGGTCACTCGACAATCATCAAGAATATCCTTAAGTACTTGAGAAGAACTAATGATTGATTCTTGATATATGGAGGTGAGGAAGAACTAGTTGTAAAGGGTTACACTGATGCTAGTTTCCAAACCGACAAAATCAGGTTATGTGTTTTGTCTTAATGACGGGACTGTGAGTTGGAAGAGTTCCGATCAAGAGACAGTCGCCGATTCTACTATAGAGGCCGAGTATATTGCTGCCAGTAATGTAGCAAAAGAGGCCGTTTGGGATCAGAAAGTTCATTACTGAACTTGGTGTGGTTCCGTGCATCGAGGACCCTATGGCTCTCTATTGTGACAACAATGGAGCCATTGCACAGGCTAAGGAACCTAGATCTCACCAGCGATCCAAACATATACTCAGGTGCTATCATCTTATTCGAGAGATTATCGATAGAGGAGATGTAAAGATATGCAGAGTGCCAACTGATGATAACATCGCTGACCCACTGACCAAGAAACTTCCTCAGCGGAAGCATGATGGGCATACTAGATCATTAGGCATTAGAGATATGTCGAATTGGCTCTAATGCAAGTGGGAGTCTGTTGGGATATGCCCTAGAGGGCCAATCATAGTTGCGTTTTTATTATGATATTGTGACATTTTATTTTATATATATATGAGGCATTGTTTTCATTAATTGTTTAATTATTTATTTTAATAAACATTATGATGTCCTTAGAATGGAATAAAGATTAGGTACATAACCTCATAGTGAGACTCCATTCTTAAATGTCCCTAGTCAAGTATTACTGCAAACAACAGGACAACAGTAATACGTTGAGACTAGTATGTGTATGGACTGATAACCTTTTCTCACAGGTTATGGATATGTGATATCAAGTCTGCACATAGGTATATATGGTGATATATATTGGACTGACCCGCCATGAGAACACCACATGGATAGTAATGTGAATGTCATAAGTGATTCTCATAGTGATGTTGGTACATGTAGTCCTTTGACTTGAAGTTACTGGGTTCCGCTGCATGAGGAGTTATGTGCCTTGATACTGTCAAACGTTATCCGTAACAGGGTAATTATAAAGGCGGTCATTAGGCATATCACGAGTCATGTGGGCGGTGCGAGTAACGTAGATAGAATTTGTCCCTCTCACATTACGAGAGATATATCTGTGGGCCCCTTGATGAGTAGGACTGGGTAAAATGTATGGCCATACTGAAATGAATTAATGTGTGACATTAATGTCATTTATTTTATCAGTCTACTCAGAGATCAAGAAACTAATGATTTAACTATACAAGATGACTAATTCCATGCTTGTGTTAAATCTGGATATTTGGACAAAGGGACTGAAATGTACGGTAATGTAACATCCCAGTTTATTAACTATGTCATGGACATAATTAACACTTTGCAATGTTACATAACACCCAAAAACCCCATTTTTTTTTGTAGCATACACGTAAAATATATTTTCGCAAACCCCTGTGTACAATAAACCGGTATCGAGACTCAAAGCCATGACTCAGGTAAAACTGTAGTTCGTTAGATACATATACATGCCAAGATGGTAAAATCCCACGCAGGGGAACAAAAGGCTCCATATAAATAATAACTTATAGACACAAGAAAAGATGTCAATGGTCAGCTGCACATCGGTCAGGTTGGTCACGATCGGCGCCTCACCTGCTGGCGCTCCCGGCATCCTCACTCATAGCTGACCCTGTGGCAGAAGAAGACGCCTCAGACTTTACCATGATGTAGTCGACATCCGTCCAGAAATCAGCCGAATCCTCACTTGAGTAGCCCTCGTCCTCCACTGGGTCCGACTCTGTCGACTCCGAGACCGGAGATGGTGGCGGAGGTGGCGGCGGAGAAGCAGAGGCCTGCGCTGGGGCGGGAGCTGGAGCAGGAACTGAGGCTGGAGCTGGGGCAGGAACGGGACCATGAACGGGAGTAGGGTACCTCACCAGAAGCTCTGGGATGAAGAAGCGGTGTACCCCGGAGATAGTCGACGCGACAGTCACCGCACCGGTGGCCGGCGTGTAGCTGGACCAAGAGAAATCATAGGTCTCGTGGCGCGGTGGGGGCGGCAGCGGCTGGTCCATCTAGAATCGAATCATCAAGAAAAGAGAGCGTAAGACGAGGTCGTCTTAGTGAGTTACCTTGAGCACACGGATCTACGTGCCCGATGTTATCGATTCTAGCTAGTCAAAGTAATACTTGTATCAAACGGGACTTGTATTTTCTCAAAAACTCACTTTGACTAGAACAAACAACTTAATGATCCGTTTCTAGAGGGGGAACCTATGAGTCTTTCTAAGTTCTCGCGGTTCTCTCAATGTACAATAAATGCTCACCCCTCTCACATACCATTACAGTCAACCAAGCGTCAATTTCGTACTTGTGGTAATCACCACATCAAGTTCTAGCAGTAATTTTGCATAGTATGCAACAAACCATCACTTTCACATTATTCGTATTAATAAACATGCATGAGAACATTTCAAATAACAGATTAACCTTGAGGCGTATCCGAATACACCCACCTCCCAGATACTCTCTAATGGCATATTCGAATACACCCACCTCCCAAATAGCCACATCGGCATACTCGAATACACCCAAACTTCTAAGTAGTCGGCATCAGCGTACTCGAATACACCCAAACTCCTAAGTAGCTGGCTTCAGCGTACTCGAATACACCCAAACTCCTAAGTAGCTGGAAAAGGCCTACTCGAATCCACCCAAACTCCTAAGTAGCCATATAATACTTCAATCTTCCAAATCAACACAACCACACGAAACACGTACAAGTTTCTACAAAAATCAGCTTAATAATAAATTTCATTCCATATCCCTCATATCTTCATTACAAGCATGAAACTTCGTCATATTGTTTTCACATACTCATATAACGCTTTATCATCAAATGTAATATTATGCAATTACACACAACTTACATCATATTGCTAGTTCAGATATATTTCATTTTCATGCTTCAAGTTCACGAAATGGGAATTTTGCCCCTAGATTCTGTAGAAATCACAATCTGCTGAAATCCCCAGCAGAGGTCGCGCCCTGGCGCGTTAGGGGCGCTGGGGCGCCCGAGTTCTGCCTCCTCACACAGAACTGCGTGTTGGCCTTGACCAACCACGTCTCTCCTTTTCCTCGCACTTTCCCCAGTCATTCATAAGACACAATCCAAACTCAAAACATTTATCAACATAACTTTTATTTCAAAATTTACCGCATACATTCAGGGTATTTACTTATACCTCATTTCAAAATAGACCACAAATGCATACTTAGACCATTTCATATATATAAAGCTCTATTCATACACATATGCTATATAAGCTTCACATCCAATCATTAAACACTTTCCATTAATTATTCCCTTTAACATACTTACACATTCATCAATTTCAAACATAGCAATTTAGGCATCTAGCATGTTAACACATTACACAAACAATCCATATCAGAAATTGGCTAATCAGTTACTGTAGATGGCAGCAGGAGTCGCTGGAGCGCACCATGAGCGTTCAGGCGCTCGAACACGCGCTGGGGCGCTCACAGAGCGCCGGGGCGCGCGGTTCTGCGACAGATCTGCAGAATCAGAAGCAACCTCGCCTCCAGCCCTCCCCAATCATCTCCAACCTCAACCCCTTTTTGTTTTACACATCAGAAACACTAATTCACTCACCCACACACACATGCAACAACAGCCAAAAATCAGATTCATTCACACACACATCCACACTAGCAAAAATCAACATGCAACATCATCCTCTCACACCATCATTTACCATAGGTATGGAAGCTCAATCAGAACAGAAGTGGAGCTCAGATTCTCAGTGATTACCAGCAGCAAGATCACATGCAAGGAAGAAAAATAATGTACCAAGATGTAGTAAGAGCAACTCACCTCAAGAGGAAGGAAAATCAAGAGAAATGAGGGTGTTGGTGGTGTCTTCCTTGCTCCCAAAGGGGCTGGCCGAGGATGGTGAGTGAGGGGGGAGAGTGTTTCTGAATGTGTGTTCTTTGTGAAATGAGATTGTGATTTGGGGGAAAGAGTTTGGCCGAGAGTTTATAGGCCAAGTGGGGTGGGTGTGTTTAATTTGTGTGTTGTGATAGTGTTAAAATATCTCTAGGTAGTGAGTATGAGTATGTGTTTGAGTATGATTGAGTAAGAAAATGCAACTAAGAGTTACGATGAGAGTTAAATAAATTTTGGAGAGCTCAGGGTCCTAAAAACCTGCTCAGGTTGTGTTTAGGATCTAGCTCAGGCTCGCTCTCAGGTTACTCAAAAACTCGCTAAACACTAAATTTTCAAAATAAGAAAATGATATGTGATCGTTATGAAAATTTCCTTAATATTATGAGACTCTCAATGAGTCTAAAATAATTATCTCATATTATTATTAATTTCACATTATTTATATATATAAATAGGATTTTCTTCCTGAAAATCGTAAAAATGTGAAATATAATAATAATAGCCTTAAAATCATAACTTTCCAATATTGGTGAGAATATTTTCCAAATATTTTTCGAACACCAATTTGGGGCTTAAATTTTAAATATTAAGGTCCCAAAAATTTTTTTATAACGATCATTACTCCTCTAAGGGGTTCTCTAACTCATACAATAATAATATTAAGTCTGCCTTGCTTCTCAGCAACTTAAATTATTATTATAGTAACTTATAGTATATTCACAAAATTTAGTCACATAAAACAAATGCATATATATATATTTATGCACCCATATACATAAATAAATATATATACAACTTATTTTAAATCATGAGACATAAAATATGTTCCCTTACACATATATACAAATTTTATTTATTCCCACACAAGCACCTTAATATATCAAGCATAATTATATGTATATATATGCACGTCACTACTGCAATATATATATAAATAGATTAAACACCTCATGAAATATCACCACCTATAAAATATACATATATATAACTCTAAGCTGCGGGCACCAAAATCCGCACCGGCGACTGAGAACACACAAAACAATAAAGTCCCGAATCACGGGTGTTACAGGTAACGTCAATCACGGAAAGGTTATGTCAAACCGTTGACTTTCTTATAACTTGGGTAGCAGTGATGTGTTGCTAGATACCGCTCATTGTTTATATTATTTAAATGGGATTTAGTAATATTGCTAACGTTGTAAGAACCTATAGGGTCGCACACTAAAGCAGTTTTATATTGATGCTAAATTAGAATAAATAAGTGTGACTAATTTAATTGGGCTTCATGAGATGGACCTAATAAAATATAAGATTAAATTAGTGTGACTAATTTAATTGGGCTTTCATAAGATGGGCCTAATAAGGATTAAGAGAAGGTAGTGTGACTAATTGGGCTTCCATGAGATGGGTCCAACAAGGCTTAGGTTTAGGTTAAGTGTTGGCTATAAATAACACACCTAAGGAGCCTGTTTGGTTGTTGTTGATTTCATACACTTTAGCCTTCCTCTCTAGAAATCCTTATTTCTCTGTTTCTTGCTACTAGCATAGTGAGTTTCAGAAAAGCATCAAGGTGAGTGTTTGACACTCACAACTGCTGTGTGGATATCTCTAGGTCGTTGCTACACTTGCAACGGAAGAGTTTGACATAACTCTTTATGAAGATTCAAGAATTCAAGAATTGAAGAGTTCAAGATTTGAAGAGTTCAAGAGTTCAAGATTTGAAGAGTTCAAGATTTGAAGACTTCAAGAATCGAAGAGTTCAAGAATTCAAGATTTCAAGAGTTGAAGAATTCAAGAACAAGAACTTTTGAAGAACTCAAGAACAAGTGTTGTTCGCAAATTGTATTGCGATAACGCTTCAACAGGTAATTCATAGATGAATCATGTTCATTCACATGGGTCCTTGGGTGGGAATTGCATAAAAAATTTTGTTTTCCGCTGCACCTTTATGCACGATTTCCCAACAAGAACCTTTTCTGCTATGGGTATCATAAAGAGCCGACTCCGTAATCGTATGGGAGATGAATGTTGAATGATGTTTTGGTAGCATACATTGAAAGACATATATTTGATTTGGTTGATAATGAAAAAATCATTCAACGTTATCAAAATATGAAAACGAGAAGAGAACAATTGTAAAATGATCTTTTATAGATAAGTTTTTATGGTTGATATATTTTAAATATTTAAATATTATTATGAGGTTAATTTCACTGATGTAATTTCTTTATATTTTATTTATGCCCCCATAGCCGAAACTTTCTGAATCCGCAACTGGGCACAGCTAAGGAGAGAGGGAAGGGAAGAGAGAGCGTCACAGTTATCATGGCGGTGGGAGAGAGCACGAGAGGGAAGGAGACAAGAGGGAGGAAGCTGCACGTAGAGACAAGCGATGTTGCCGTCGCTGCAAGTAAGGGAGGCCG
The DNA here is from genome assembly GCA_013621005.1 of Aeschynomene evenia. Classification (NCBI taxonomy): domain Eukaryota; kingdom Viridiplantae; phylum Streptophyta; class Magnoliopsida; order Fabales; family Fabaceae; genus Aeschynomene; species Aeschynomene evenia. Next base: position 18,481,356 of record CM024270.1, read on the forward strand.
CGACCTCGAGGCACCATCGCCATCGCGAAGGGAGAGAGAGAGAGCGCAGGGGAAAAGATGGAGGGAGCCTCGCCGGTACTGCTGCAGAAGACGCGATTGAGGGAGGCAGTGGTTGTGGCACAGCGGAAACTAGAGAGGAGACGGCAGCGGCGAATCGAAGGGCGGAGTTACTGCTTGTCACTGTTGTTGTTGATGTTCGATGATGGTGATGCTTACTGGGGTTATATTCGTCCTTCTATACTATTAAACTTGCTCACTTTGTAATTCAAATCGCATTATTTAATCGGCATCTTTCAATAGTCTAACACTCAATTTCAACTATGTACTCACATTGTAACACGTTTTGTCTTTTAATGCAGACAAATAAGTTTGTCTTTACATGAGAATCCCCGATATGACACATACCATTTGGTATGTACCAATAGCAATACTCATCATGGATTAAGTACCAAGTTGTACCCACCACGCGTATCCTATGAAGTAAGTACTCGAAAGGAGAAGTTTTTGAAAAATTGTTTATCTATGTGCTTGAGAGATGCTAATAGATTTGCACATGTATGCCCAAATAGGCAAATCTAGCAATAAGAATGGAACTTGCCAGCTTGATTGGGTTTATGAAAGAAAATTAAATGTATGGTTATTGTATCCAAGTCAAAATTAATTAAGATACAACATTTAATTTCCAGAAGTTTTTAGGCTCCACATGCTCAATCTACAGCATTGCATATTGAGGCATTGGCATAGAAAACCTGAATGTATAACATCTAACTAGTGTTTGGCGAAAAAATATATTTATGTATATCTATTATTTATTATTTATTTATTAATTGTGCATTATTTTAGTTTCATGTTGATTATGATTCTAAAAATAGTAATAATTTGGTAGAAGGATTAATTTAATCAGAAATTGATTATGCTTTCGATCCAAATTGTCCTACATAGAGAAATATATTGAAATAAATTAGATGAGACCCACACTAAGAAAAGATAGTAGTGAAATTAAAATTAAATAATTTTAAAAATCAAGAAATTAAAGAATTGTTATAGTTCTAGTCACACTACTCATACATTTGACCACAACAATAGTGATAATAACTAATGGAAGATTAAAAGTTAAGAGTAGTTACAAACAATTTATAATTTAAGGAATATAAAGACAAGTCACATTAGTCATTCAAGAAAAAAAAGAGATAGAAGAGTAAATTTATTATTCAATGTATTTATAATGGAAACATACAAAATATATTGAGAACATACAAAATATATTTTTTGTCTCGTTGAAAGTTGCTTTATATATACATTCCTTTGGCACTTTCAATAGTGAAATTTGAGATTACATGTGTATTGCCTTATTCAAATTGTTCTTCAAATTAAATAGATAGACATGATAATCTCAGTAAATCCTATCATGTTGCTTGGTTACAATTATAAGTAAATATTTAATCAAACACTAAAAATAAGTTGATTCTATTTTATGAAGAACAAATAAAAATAATGAATGAAAATTGATTTCATATAACAAACGAAAAATTATGTGTATGAACGAAAATATTAAGAAATACAAATAATTTGAGAAAAAAAATAAACAAACACTAATATTGAGAATATACTTTTTCATTCATACATCAAGATCATTTCAATGTTACACTTGTCTTTTTTTCTCATTCCATGATTATCCTGCTCAAATCCTTATCACCCTAATCATCATCATCCAATTTTTTGTCATTGGGAATTTAATACGAAGCATTGATGATTAATTATATGATTGTTAGTGATTTGATATTGATTGATTATATGATTGTTAGTGATTTGATATTGTAGTTATAGGGGCTGATATACTGATTTATTGTTGCTGATACTGATTTGTTTCAATTAGGAATGTATATTAGTATTAGTATCATGTGTAATTTAGGCTAGTTGATTGAGATTACAATGAATGGTAGGCAACAATCATGCGCTACCCTTCACCTCTTGTAAATATATATATTTTTTATTCACAATGAGGAAGATAGATGATTGGAACCAAATATATTTTATTATGGTATCAGAGCAAGTCACGCTCTGATACCCGACAAACACGAAACACGAATAGGAGAGGACCTGTACGACCATGGCAGAGGAACCTGAGAATATAGAGAATCCGGAAGCTTCAGGAGGGAATGTCAAGAAGACATACTCGTCGTACGCCCTCAACGCGAGTGACAATCCCAGAAATGTGATTACGCAGGTACAACTGCGTGGAGAAAATTATGACGAATGGGCCAGAGCAGTCAAAATCTCGCTCCGAGCTAGACGAAAATGGAGTTTCGTTGACGGTACTCTAAAAAGGCCAAAGGAGGACGCACCTAAGATCGAGGATTGGTGCACAGTTTAGTCCATGATTGTCTCGTGGATTTTGAATACGATTGAACCCACTCTATGTTCCACAGTGGCATACGTGGAAGACGCACATGCACTCTAGGAGGAGATTAAGGAGCGTTTCTCAACTGTGAACGGGCCGAGAATCCAACAGCTGAAGGCAGAATTGATAGGATGCAGATAAGAAGGAATGAACATGGTGACATATTACGGAAAGTTGAAAACTTTGTGGGACGAATTGGCAAACTATGAGAAAATGCCTACATGTACATGTGGTAGGTGCAAATGTGGAATTGTGTCAAAGCTCGAGAAAAGAAAGGAAGAAGAAAAGGTTCATCAGTTCTTAATGGGACTTGATGATGCAAGTTACAGCACGGTACGATCAAGCATATTGGCAACAGAACCCTTTCCATCTTTGAATCATGCTTATGCCATGTTGGTTCAAGAAGAACGAGTGAGAACCATCTCTCTAGCAAAGGAGGAAAGGAGCATGCACGTTGGGCTATCTGTGCAAGCCAGAAACAAGGGAAGAGGACGCACCAGTTATGATGAAAGAGCTTCCGCAACATGTTCTCATTGCGATAAGGGGGGGCACAATGCAAAAGAATGCTTTCAACTAGTAGGATACCCGGATTGGTGGGGAGATCGACCTAAGAATGGAGGAAGAGGCCAAGCACGTCAAGGAAATTGTGGAAGAGGAACACCAATTCGTGCTAATGTAACCCAAACACCCCTTGAAGGGACTACTGACTTATCCAATGAACGATGGCAGGTACTAGTGGATATGATCAAATCCTGAAAGCCGAATGAAACAGAGAAAATGACCGGTAAGAAAATTTGGGATTTATGGATAATTGACAGTGGTGCGTCCAATCATATTACCGGGTCACCCCAAATTTTGTCTGATAAGAAAACAATTCAAGGGTGCCCGGTGGGATTGCCGGATGGTGAACGTGTAATGGCGTGTAAGCAAGGAACGGTGATTCTTGAGGGAGGTTTAACTTTGAAAAATGTTTTATATGTGCCTAAACTGAAATACAATTTGATGTCTATGCCCCAATTGACTGATGAAGAAAACTGTACCGTGAAATTCACTGATAAATTGTGTATTATGCAGGACCGTACTTCGAGGACGCTGATTGGAGCGGGTGAGTGGAAAGATGGACTCTGTTGGTATCGTGGGGTGAACAAGGCTCAAGCCTATCATGTTGAAGTTGAAAACAAATTGGAGCTTTGGCACAAAAGACTAGGACATCCTTCTTTCAAAATTGTAAAATTGCTTCCCAATATGACAGATAATTGCACAAGTAATGGAGGTGATGAAGTGTGTGAGGTTTGTGAGAGATCGAAACATGTAAGAGACAAGTTTTCTTTGAGTAATAATCAGGCTGATAATGTTTTTGATTTGGTTCATTGTGACGTGTGGGGCCTTATAGAACTCCATCATCATGTGGAGCCTCTTGTTTCTTAATGATTGTTGATGATTGTTCTCGTGGAGTGTGGATATACTTGTTAAAAGATAAGAGAAAGGTGGCTTGCACATTGAAAAATTTTATCACATTTGTTGAACGACAGTACAATAAGCGTGTTAAAATTATTAGATCTGACAATGGAACTGAATTCACATGTCTGAATCAATATTTCTTACAAGGTATTCTTCATCAGACTTCATGCACAGGAACACCACAACAAAATGGGAGAGTTGAGGGTAAACATCGGCATATTCTCAATGTTGCTCGTTCATTACTTTTTGAAGGGAATCTTCCCATTAATTTTTGGGGTGAATGTGTTTTGGTAGCTGCGTATTTGATTAATATTACTCCCTCATCAATTTTGAAAGGAAAGACACCTTATGAGATTATTCACGGGAAAGCACCAAGTTATGAACATCTACGAATTTTTGGTTCTCTATGCTACGCCCATAATCAAAATCGTGGAGGGGATAAATTTGCAAGTCGTGCACGGAAATGCGTGTTTGTCGGGTATCCATTTATTCAAAAGGGATGGAAACTTTTTGATTTAGAAAAAGAAAATTATTGTCTCAGGAGATGTCGGATTTATTGAAGGAGTTTTTCCATTCAAAGAAATAAATAAACAAGGCTCACATAGTGCACCTGGGCCCACTAGTGCAGCACTCAATTATGGGCTTGAATTTGAGCCCATTGAGCATTTCACACCTCATGGAACCCTACCTAATGTTGCTAAAGAAAGAGACTTCTCTTCCTCTCCCACATATCACAGCAGCGGCGGCCAAGGGAGTGTGAGCGGCATCCTCACCACAGACCACACACCAGAAGCAGGCGACGCCGACACCTCTGCAAGCAGGTCCATCGCCGACACTGTCCCAGTGGCAGCAGAGCCACTCGATGCCGCAGGGAGCTCCTTCGCAGACGCTGTCACAATGGCAGCGGAGCAAAACGCGAACAGCTCCAATCCGTCAGATATTGAGGCGGTCGACGCGTCTGAAGACCCACCTCCATCAACTGCGTTGGGCTACGGTCATCGTTCCAAGACCTCCTCTGTTCACCTCCGTGATTTCGTCACATATGCCACGATACTACAGAGTCCCTCTTCCCAGTCTTCGCTTCCATCAACGCCCTCAGGTACGTCCTATTCTTTACACGATTTTGTGAATTATGAATCTCTTTCACCACAACATCGTTGTTTTTTGGCGGCCTTGCACACAGAGTAAGAGCCTCTATATTTTTCTCAGGCGATGAAAGATGAGCGTTGGCGTACAGCGATGTCCAGTGAAATTGAGGCACTTGAGAATAACAATACTTGGGTTCTCACCACTTTGCCACCAGGAAAGAAAGCTTTGGGGAGCAAGTTGGTCTACAAAATCAAACACAATTCAGACGGGACAGTGGAACGATTTAAGGCTCGACTTGTGATTCTTGGAAACCACCAAGTAGAGGGCTTGGACTATAACGAGACCTATGCTCCAGTGGCCAAAATGGTCACCATTCGTACTACTCTGGCAGTGGCAGCAGCAAGAAACTGGGAGCTTCACCAAATGGATGTTCACAATGCCTTCCTTCATGGTGACCTCTCCGATGAAGTATACATGAAGCCCCCTCCTGGATTCCATGTGTCTCAGAAAGGACTTGTTTGCAAACTTCATAAGTCCTTGTATGGCTTGCGGCAAGCACCACGTTGTTGGTTCGCAAAACTGTCTTCTGCACTTGCTAGGTACGATTTTCAACAGTCCCCAAAGGATTACTCTCTTTTTACTCTTCTACAAAATGGGCTGTAATTGGTTGTTTTGATTTACGTGGATGATCTTGTAATTGCTGGGAATGATAGTGGCGCGATTCGTAATATCAAAGATTATTTGCACAAATGTTTTCACATGAAAAATTTAGGGCGACTTAAATATTTTCTGGGCGTCGAAGTCGCACAATCACCAGCTGGGATTCAATTATGTCAGCGCTTGGAGATTATTGCTGAAGCTGGATTACTTGGAGATTATTGCTGAAGCTGGATTACTTGGGGCTAAGCCCGCATCCACGCCATGTGAGGAGAATCATAAACTCGAGACTGCTGCTGGCCCCCTCATGACTGACCCAAGTCCTTATCGTCGCCTTGTGGGGCGACTCATTTATCTTTGCTTCACCCGGCTTGACCTTGCCTACAATGTTCATGTCCTATCACAATTCATGCATCAACCCCGGGTTGAACATTGGCAAGCTGCCTTGCGAGTTGTGCGATATCTCAAAGGGCATCCCGGGAAAGGTATTCTTCTACCAAGAAACAACGATCTAAAATTATACGAGTGGTGTGATTCTGATTGGGCCAGCTGCCCACTTACCCGTCGGTCGCTTACGGGATGGTTCATTCAATTAGGTAATGCCCCAATTTCTTGGAAGACGCAAAAACAATAAACTGTCTCCGCCTCTTCAGCTGAAGCTGAGTATCGCTCAATGGCTAAAACCACTCGTGAGTTAAAATGGATCAAGGATTTACTATCTTCTCTCTGGGTGCCTCATACACCACCTATTCGACTCTACTGTGACAGCCAAGCCACACTCCACATTGCCAAGAATCTTGTTTTTCATGAACGAACTAAACACATTGAGGTGGATTGTCATTTTGTTCGGGACGAGATTATTGAAAACAGACTTCTACCGTCCTATGTACCCACAGCTACCCAATTGGCCGACGTTTTCACTAAGGCACTCGGTGTTTGATTGTTCAATACACTTCTGGGCAAGCTGGGCATCCACGACATGTATGCTCCACCTTAAGGGAGGGTAATACGAAGCATTGATGATTAATTATATGATTGTTAGTGATTTGATATTGATTGATTATATGATTGTTAGTGATTTGATATTGTAGTTATATGGGATGATATACTGATTTATTGTTGCTGATACTTATTTGTTTCAATTAGGAATGTATATTAGTATCATGTGTAATTTAGGCTAGTTGATTGGGATTACAATGAATGGTAGGCAGCAATCATGCGCTAACCTTCACCTCTTGTAAATATATATATTTTTTATTCACAATGAGGAAGATAGATTGGAACCAAATATATTTTATTAGAATTCCTTTCAATTTGATATCCTTGACAAAATTAAATTTTGAAGCTACATTGGTAGAGTATTCTCAAGGAAAAAAAAATGCAAACTAACAGAGATATGTTCAGGTGAGTGGTTGATGATGATATAATAGTTATAATTTATAGTAAGTAAATTTTCATTTTTTATTTTAATATCTAAATTGATTACTCTTAATGAAAATATAATTTAATTAAAATCTAATAATCAATTAATAAATTTTATAAACTTCTAAGACAATTGATAAATTGCCAAGCACATATTTGACTTTATGTTTATATATAATTTAATTTGTTTACACAATATTTGTTATTTATTCAGTTAAAGTAAAAAAAAAAATATAGAGAGATGTATTAATTTTAGTGTAAAGTAAAAGTGTTATAGATTTTAAAACTTAAAAATATTTATATTAGCTATATAATGTTGATAGAGCACAATTGTGAGTGAGGATTGTTATGCTAAATTTATTGTTTCTTTTTTGGAAAAATCAAAATACTAATAAATATGTGGTGTAGTGGATCATTAGGAAATTAAAATACATAATGATAAAGATAATATGAAATGTTACAAAATATGAAAGGTTTAAAATAAAGATTGACAAATGATTAATTTTCATTTCAATTATAAATACAATTAATATGAATATTAAAACTCATAAATTACAAATATAATTAATACGTAACAATCTAATAATGCTCTAAATATTTATGCTAATGAGTAATTATTAGATTTATTTATGGTGGAGAGCTAAAATAACTACATATTTTTAGGATTATTTTTAAATATAATAATATTATTATATTACTCCATACAATTTATTTAAAATATTCTATTATATCATTGATCATTTCAAATAAATCATTTTAAAAAAAAAATCAAAATACTAAGGGAAAAAAATCCTAATAATCATTAGGTGTAGTGGAGCATTAAGAAATTAAAATTTATAAAGATAAAGATAATATGAAAGCTTATAAAATATTAAAGTTTAAAATAAATATTGACAAATGATTAATTTTTATTTCAATTATAAATAAAACTAATATGAATATTAAAAACTTATAAGTTATCAATAGAATTGATAAGATGTGACAATCTAATAATGATCTAGACAATTATGCTTATGAATAATCATTAGTTTCATTTATAGTGGAGAACTGAAACAACTATATATTTTTAGAATTTTTTAAATATAATAATATTATTATATTACTTTGTACAATTTATTTAAAACATTATATTATAATAGTGACTATTTCATATAAATCAACAAATTTAAGTTTTTTAATTTTTATTTTCTAGAAAAAATCAAAATACTAAGAAACAAAATATTAATAAATATGAAGTGTAGTGGAGAATTAGAAAATAAAAATATATAAAGGTAAAGATAATATGAAGCATTAGGAAATTAAAATATTTAAAGATAATACGAAAGATTGTAAAATATTAAAGGTTTAACTTATAAACATAAACATAGAGATGACTCATCATCACCATTGAACATAACAAATTAAAAAAAAAGAGTTGCGAGAAGAAAAAATATCACTCTCTTCAAAACCTCTTTCATTCATTCAGCATCATCAACAATACTTTCAACACTAATCTACAAAAAAATTAGAATTAGAACAAAATAAATAAAATTGAACATAAATAAAAACAAAGAAGAACACAAAGAAAACTCACCATCATCATTAAAAAGAACAAAAAAAAAAAGATAGAGCAGAAAAGTAGTCAACCTCCTTCATTCTTCATTATCAACATCACTTTTACCACCAATCTACCAAAGAATCAGAATAAGAAAAAAACAACAAAAATAAGAATAGAGAAGGACAAAGAGATAACTCACCATCACTATTAAACATGGAAAAAATAGAGTAGAAAAGAAAAAATATTACATTTATCTTCAACCTCCTTCATTCAACATCATCAATATCACTTTCACCATCAACCTATAAAAGAATTATAATAAGAACAAATAAATAAAATAAGAATAGAGAAAAATAAAGAGAGAGCTCACCATCACCATTAAACAGAAAAAAAAAAGAGCAGAAATCTAAAATATTACCTTTATCTTCAACCTCTTTCATTAATCATCAACACTTTCACCACCAAGCTACAAAAAAATCATAATCAGAACAAAATATGGGAATTATTTGCACCACTATGTTTATTTTCATGAATAATGTCATTACATTTTTTTGTCGCGAAAAATAGTTTCAGCTAACTACTAGCCGAAGAAACAACAACGTAATGATCCCTTTTACTATAGGCGATTACGCCGAGAACGGGAATCTTGTCCTCAGCTGTAAGTTCCCCAAATATCTTTAAGAAAGGAATAAGATTTTAGGTGGGAGAAGATAACACAAAGAAATATGGACGAAAGAAGATTGAGAATTGAATTGAATTTACTATCAACAAACTTGCAAATACACCAAAGATAAGAATGAAATCTTTAACTACATCTACTCCTAAGAAATTGAAATAACGGTAAGATAAAGACTGAAAATGAATAACAAGATTGCTATGTTGATTTTTCGGATCCCTAATCCTAATTAACCGCTCCCTTTATATAGCCCTTATCATCTGACCTTCTTTTACGCTTATCTCGGCTCCACCTCTTGCATTGTGGCTTAGTGCCTCTTCAGCCCTCTTTTTTCTGCCTCATTTTCCTCACCTGTATGCTCATTTCCCACTACTTTAGTTGCTCTCCACAAATCTCGCAACCGCCTCAACAATCATTCTTCATCCGTTCTTCCTTCTAGCCGTAGCCGAACTCATTCCGCTGTAATCATCAGTTTGATCGGCTAACAACCATTTCGACTATTCCTATTCGGCTACATGTCCTCGACTAACGTCCCTTTTGCCTACCAGCTATTTTCTTAGGATAACATAATGCCCCCTTTATATTAATCAGTCGTATCCATTCGGCTGGTTCAATATAATCCTCTTACTGCTCTTGCCGTTTCGTTTTTGTTGCGAAAAATGACCGTTAGTCACATCATCCCTCTTTTCTCTTAAATGGTATGTCAGCCTTGTCACATCAATTTATTTTACCCTTTCTTCTCTTCTTCGATACCTTTCATCATTCTTGGCTTTCTTTCTTCCCGCCTTCTCTGCTCTCAACAAACCTTTTCCCTCAAGCTTTCTAATCAACCCCAACTTTAGCTATGGCGATTTTCCGACCGGTCGACCTTGACAAGAAAATCTTTACCTTGGGTCCATGTTCCGACGAGTCGCCTCATAACTCGGAAGATATCTTTACCTTCCTATTCCCCCATCACATAGACCTTCCTATCCATTCCACATCTTCCACCATCGCCCTTTGCCCAGCTACTTTCCATTCTTGGCCCCGCTATGCTAATGATTACCACGAGTGGTTCAATCGGCACCAGTACCACTATGGTGAACAATGGTCTACCTAGAAGATACATGACATGCTCAAACTCAGCCTCATCACCAATCCTTGTTCCCCTTCTTTGATCTATGCCCTAGCTCAATTCTGGAACCCTAGGGTAAACGAGTTCATCTTTCCTTTCGGCATGCTTACCCCAACCATCATGGACGTTGCAGCTATTTTGGGACTCCCCTACCATGGTGCGGAAATTCCTCCCATTTACAGCTCATCCACCGTTTCATTGGGCATCACTTTCCAGAAGGCCCAGGCCTCTTACTCTTCATTCATCTTAACCAACATACAGCCTCAGCATCGTCAGCCGAGATTGACATAGCACAAGGCCTTTCTCCTTTACTGGGTCTGTAAGTATTTCGTTTGCACCAATTCCTCTGCTGTGGTGTTAGATTACTCTTTTCTGGTAGATGCCATTATGTCTGATCGTTGTGTAGACCTAGCTTCTTATTTTCTTTCTTGTCTGTACAAATCTATGAGTGATATTGTGGATTGTCTGAACTCCAATACATCTTTCAATAACGTTCAAGGTCCTTTGTGGTTTCTAAATCTTTGGACCACCCTGTACCTTCCTGAACTCCTTCCACCTAGCTAATCTCACACAACACCCCTCTTTTTCTATTTACGGCCAAAAATTCCAAATTCTGCCCAATTTTTCGTCTCCTCCTTTTGATAACATCAACACCATCTTTAGTATTAGTCGTCCTGACCCTTTTTCATTCTTTCCCTATCGTCACCGATTGGGTTCGTATTGACCCATCTTCTGCTGATACTTCTGAGATAGCCTTTCTTGAATCCTTTCTTCCATCTGTGCTGGTAGCCAGAGATCTCCCATCCAGGATTAGGCCCACCTCACGCAACAATAAATCCTCAATGGAACCATATCATCCTCACTGGTTCTCCCGCCAATTTGGTCTTCTTTAGAGTGTTCCCATTTTGTTCGAATCTTTGGTGATTCTTGGAAAAAGGCCACTGCTGTCTGTAGATGACTTGAGTCAGTTGGCTTCCTCTTTTGAAGACATCCGTTCTTCCTTTCGACTGTCATTATTCACTCCCTCACCTTCATCTGATGTGGAGTATGACAGCTAGTGGTCGAACCTTCAACATATTGTGTTCCCTTCGGAGCCTGACTTTTATATGTCCAAGTTCTTAGTGGAAGATGACCCTCCAACCACCAAACGGAAAGCCCCTGAGTCAGGTCATCAAAAGAAAAAGAAGGCCAAAGGTACAAAACCTTGTTCATTACTTTTCTCTCCTTTTGCTATTGCCGTAAATTTATCTTCACTCTTATTTTTCCACAGGTTCGGCTAAACCAGCCGACCAGACGGCTAGCCGTTCCTCAACCAAGCAAGAGCCCATAAAGCCTGACCTGACCCAGGAAGAAGAGGAAGAAGAAACAGAGGAAGCCACCATCCCTTCGTCCAATTTGCAGCCCCGTCGATGATTCAGCCAGAGGGTTCGGTCTTAGGTTAAGGTATGTATCCTTCTTTTCTTTACTTTTCACTTCATCTATCCCCTTCTTATCCACAATGACCTTTTCTTTCTCTTGTAGGCTTCACAACCACAATTAGGCTCCACCAGCGCCACGGTCATACTTGATGAAGAGGCCACACCTTCTCCTTCTCCAGAACCATCGCCTTCCAAATCCAAGTTCATAGTATCCACAGCGGTTCCTAGCCCAGAGAATCCTCATCCAAATACCCTGGACGTATCTCCTCTTGAAATGGTGGCTGTTGAGGATGATAAAATGGACGAATATTTCTCTGCCCCATTTATTCAAGAGACTCCAGGGTATTCTTCTTCAACACGGCTGATGACAAGAGTTCAGACCATTCTGTCAGCCGCTGATCTCCCAGAACCCTCTGTCCTTGTTGAGCACCAGAACAGTTTAGATGCATTAATCATTTCAGAAGAGATCACAGCTGAGTTCAAAGATTGGTGTGTCCAGCTTTCTCATGAATTGGTCCCATTGCGCTATCAGGCAACAACGAGCACAAAATTAATCTCTTCCCGTCGGCAACGCTTGGATCGCTTGAAGACTTTAGAAAGTACCAAAGCTGAATTGATTCAAGCTTATCTCGCTCGCCGTGAAGCAAAAGATCAGGCAATTCAATCCCGGGACAAAGCTATGGACCGTCAAAGAGAGCTTCGTCTGGAAGGAATTAGGTCCCCAAATCTCTCAACATGAAAAAGAAAAAGAACTCCAACTGGAAGCTCAAAGGGAATTATATGTTCGAGCTGTTGAGTTGGATCTTGAAATTAATCAGCTTCAAAGGGAAAAAGCTCGGCTGAACACAGAGTTTGAAACAGGGCAAAAGGTACTTGCTGAAGTCAAGACCAAGTGGGTGGGACTCAACAAGACTCTTCCCGCTGCTCAGCCAGAATCCCCCTCTGAACGACCCTCTTCTCCTTCGGAACGAAAAGGTATTCTTTTTCCCCTTCCTTTTCTTTTCCTTTTTCTTTTTTACTCTGATATTTTCCTTTTGACACCATGTCCTTTCAGCCCTGGATTTCTCAGATGACGCCATGGATAGTTATATAAACCAAGAGGCAGAAAATCAATCACTGGCTGCTCCCACTGATTCAGCTATTCCTTTCTCATCCACGGCTCCGGCAGAAGACGATCCTCCCACTGAGGTTTCCAATATCAATCCAACCCAAGAACAATAATTTTCTCTGAACAATTATACATTTTGTTTTGCTATTAAAGGCTGGCATGTAGCCGAATGTACTTTCTTACCCTACTCCTGACTATTCCTTGGTTGTTGATACTTTTCCTTTCTTTGCCCATGATTCCCAAATACTGGGCTTGAACTTTTTTAGATATTGGGCATTGACACATTTTGGTAACTCCTTACCATGCATATCTCTTATACAATATGCTCCTTTTCCTAACACTCGGCTCACAATAAAGGGTCCTTCCCATTTTGGGGACCATTTTCCTTGACTATTATCTTTGAATCCAACTGGCAAAATTGTAACACCCTACTAGATAGCCCTTAACGCTTAAGTCATTTTAGGCCATTTCATAAGGGTTACCTCCTGTTATCATGTTTTATCTTTATCTTTAAAATATAATACGCGGAAAATAGGCGGGAGTAAATTTTAAAAATCGTTTGCGGTATAGAAAATAAGGGCCTTGTGCATAAGTACAACGATAATAATAAGCGATACAAACATCTACTAAAAATACTTCATCATATAGATAACTCCAATCAAGTAACAAACATGAAATAAATACTAGGTCTCACCCCATAAGCCAAAAACTGTGACCTATGAGATTCCACCATAAATACGAGTAAATAAATAGCTGCCGCCTAACAAAGGTCCGGACTCAGAAAACATAATAAATAAATAAACGTAGCGGAAGCATAAAAGTCATAACATCTGATAAGGAAGTAAAACATGTCTCTGATATCTAGGGAACTATATCATAAACTAAGTCTGCACGGGCTCCTCGTGTGCTCCGACATCCTGCTCTGTCTGCTCCTCTAAAAGGTGGGAAAAACATAGGGTGAGCACTAGGAAGTGACTCAGTAGAGGAAGCCGCCCCGGGTTTAATCATAAAATAAGTGAAGCATGAATGAGTTTGATTCGGATATAAGTTGAAAATCAATCTTTCCCCGGAACGTCTTACCTAAGTGCATCTTGTCCATTTTATTAATTCATATAACATACAATAATTAGAGGTCTTTGTGTAGTGCGCTAAGTGCTTCTAAACATCAACAGAACATATCAGAACATATATCAGAACTTTCTTTCAGAGCATCTTATCATTAACTTTTACTTTGAAGCTGTCAGACATGGCAAAGCCTCCCTCCCATCCTTACTCCTACAATCCGGCCCCTAGGTATGAGCTCATCCTAAAACATACGGGGAAGAGGGGGTACAGTTCACCTTCCTCAAGTGAAGGAGTTGCAGCCGAGGATGCCACCCCTCCCTACAACACTCATCACAAGCTGAAGGCTACAGGGTATTTTAATCTTTCAGAGTATCAGAGATCTTTCAGAACGTCTTTTAATTATCACAAATCTTTCAGAGTTAATAGAGATATTTCAGAGCATCAGAGTATCTTTCAGAACATCTTTTAACCTTTACTAGATGACAGAGTTAATTCATTTAGAGCATTTCATCACAATATATATATCATTACCTAGCATACACATCATGTAATCATTCATCGTAAACATCTCATACAATAATTATATATACATCATAGCAATTAAATATACATGCAACTAGTAACATTACATAATGAATCATATATAACATGCATTATCATATAATTATCCTTTTATATTATAAATACATATAAACATATTTTATAACTCATATTATCATATATAAATCATGCATAAATCATATATAACATTTATACAAGTCGTAGAACGCATTAGGGTACATAAAGGGTCAAAGCAGTTAATTTTCGTAAAATCTGCAGTGCTGTAATCGATTACAACGGGGCTGTAATCGATTACACAGACCTTGTAATCGATTACCAGAGAGCCATGTTTTCTCGCGATTGGAAATTCTCAGCTCGTAATCGATTACGAACCTCTTGTAATCGATTACGAACGCGAAAACTCAGATTCTAGAGTTTCTAAAACACGTTTTTCACAAGCCAATGACTAAAACTTTAATATAGAATCATCCCAATCAATAGAAAACATAGGTTCACGAAAACTCATTAATAAAACATGATTAGAAACACTTTTCAATTCATAAAACCCCTTTCCTTTGAAAATTAATTTCGTAAGACATAACCCTTTCATGAACCCTAACGGGAAAATCGAACAACAACAATAATCTCATCAAAAACACCTCATCAAGCATGAAATTACAGAGAATAAAGAATGCCTAAAACCCCTACCTCTTGAAGAAATTCAAATAAAAGCGTAGAGACAATCCTTTCCCGGTGAAACCCTCGTTCTAGCTTTCTCTCTCTAGACCCACGAATGGTACGGTGATGAATACGAATCTATTGCTGAGTTGCAATCGGTAGAAGGGTGTATCTTGGTGTGAGGATTACAAATATGTGATCGGTTTCGTGAACGGGCAATATTTGATGTGAGTTTCGTGGTTTGGAATGGTTATGGCTTTGAGTTCTTGAGAGAGAGGAAGAAAATGGAGGCACAAGGATTAGAGAGAGTGTTTGGAGTGTTTCTAGAGTGAAGATTAGGGTTTCTCACGTGGTGGCTCAGTTATATATGGTTTGGAGTCATCGTGGGGCCCATACGTAACTTAAAACGCACTAAAAACCCTTACTGCGCAGTCTGTAATCGATTACCACGAATCTGTAATCGATTACAGCCTGTCAAAATGCACAGATTCGAAAGTCTATGCAGTGTAATCGATTACCAGCCTTCTGTAATCGATTACTGGGCTGCAAAATAGCCCCAAAACACTTCTAAAACGTTCCGACTCGTGCTATAACCTCTACATATCACCCCTAACCTCAACCATCATAAAAAACATACACATAAACACATAATTCACATAACATACAATGCATACACATATCCATACGCTTAAGCCACATAACATGAAATACACACACATAGATCGTATAACACTTATACATACACTTAGATCACAAAACACATAATGATTTACTAGAAGAAACTTATCCACCCAAACTTAATTAAATTCTAACCAAGGTCAATTACCCTTAATTTCCCTCGATTAGGACTTAATGATAATCGGGGTGTTACAAAAATCGCTTTCCACACATAATCCCCTAAAGAAAACTGGTTTAATCTTACCCTTTTATTGTATGCCCTGACCACTTTCTCTTTGTTGGCTTGAATGTTTTCCAAGGCCTGAAGCCGGTCATTATCCAGCCGATCTAACTCCATAAACATAGCTTGATTATAGTCATCGGCTGTCAGCTGATTTTGCTTAGCTACCCTTAATGATTTCACATTAATTTCTAAAGGTAACACTGCATCCTGGCCGTAAGTCAGCCGAAATGGAGTATTACCTGTGGCTGTAGCCTTAGAATTTCTATATGCCCATAGTGCCTCAGATAATGTTTCATTCCATTTTCTCGGCTGATCTTCGATCATTCTTTTGATAACATCAATCAGAATTCTATTTGTAGCCTTCGCCTGTCCATTCGCCTGGGCATAATATGGTGACGAGTAGATCATTCTAATACAATATTGTTCAGCAAACGCTTTTACTTCCGAGCCTGTGAACATCGTTCCTTGATCAGCCGTGATGGTTTCAGGTATCCCGAGCCGATGTATAATTTGATTCTGAATAAAACGTATCACATCGGTTTGTGTTACCTTAGTCATTGGTTGCGCTTTAGCCCATTTAGTAAAATAATCAGTGGCCACAATAATAAAAGAATGATTCTTTGATGACGTGGGGTATATTTTCCCTATCAAATCCATAACCCATCCACGGAACGGCCAAGGTTTTATGATAGGATGTAATTCCTCAGCCGACAACCTCTGAATTGGCCCATGTTTCTGACAGTCTTCACATCCTTTGGCGTACTCAAAACAATCGGTTGTAATGGTTGGCCAATAATATCCATACCTATGTATTAGCCATCTCATTTTCAATCCTGATTTATGAGCCCCACAAACTCCTTCATGCACTTCCCCCATTATCTTAAGTGCTTCTTCATTATTCACACACCTCAGAAGCAATCCTTCCTGGCTCCTTTTGAACAATTCATTATCCAGGATGACATAATTGAGTGCTTTCTGTTTAAAACCATGACTGACATTGCCGCTAGGACTTAACAAATATTCCACTAACTCCCTTCGCCAGTCCATTCTCCTTTGTTTATCTACATTTTCAATCTGCACTCCCCCACTAATAACCTTATACCCACAAGCATGCTGGGCTAACATATTAGCTGTGTCATTATCTTCCCTTGGGATATACTCAATTGTCACCTCCGACATTTGGGACATTAAGTCAAGAGCTTCCTGCCGTAATTCGGCTAACTCCGGACTATTACACTTGTACTCCCCTAACAATTGCTTAATGACCAATTGCGAGTCTCCCTTTATAGTCACAGCTAATACTCCCATAGATGTTATCATCTTAAGCCCGGTAATCAACGCCTGGTTATTAGAGCAGTTAATGTCTAATCGGCATGTAAAAGCCTCTTCTGCTCCATCAGGGCTTGTCACAGTTATACCTGCTCCGGCTCCCTCTTTGTGTTTAGACCCATCAAAAGTCATTACCCAAGGAGTTAGCCCAACATAGGCTTGGTATTCTTCAGCCGGATCAATTATGTCCACACTTGGATGATCGGCCAAGAAATCAGCAATAACTTGTCCCTTAACGGCTCGCAATGGGAAGTATTTCAAATCAAACGCATTTAGCTTAATCGCCCACTTCATCAATCGACCTTGAAGTACGAGTCTATTCAATAAATATCTAACAATGTCAACCTTGCGCATGACCCACACCTCTCTTGGAAGTAAATAATACTCTAGCTTTGTACAAGCGTGGAACAAAGCCAAACACATTTTCTCAAGAGGTGTATATCTCGTCTCGGCTTCATTTAAAATTCGACTCAGATAATATATCGCTCTTTCTCCCCCTTCTTCACCATCTTGGGCTAATAAGCTACCGATACTGTCCTCGGCTGCCGAAATGTAAAGCTTTAGGGGTTTATCCATTGTTGGTGGGACGAGTACTGGAGGATTTGCTAGACATTGCTTAATCTGATCAAAAGCACTCTGCTGTTCTTTCCCCCATATAAACTCGTCCGTCCCTTTACATTTCAACAAAGGGGAAAACACCTTCATCTTTCCAGCCGAATTTGAAATGAACCTTCGTAGGAAATTGATCTTCTCGATTAAACTTTGCAACTCTTTTTTATTTCTGGGGGACTGGCTTCTAACACAGCTTTAGCTTTATTACCATCCACTTCTATTCCCTGCTGATGTACCAGGAAACCCAAAAAGTTACCAGCTGATACTCTGAATGCGCACTTAGCCGGATTCATCTTAAGCGAATATTCTTTCATTCTCTTAAACGCTTGCTCTAAATCAGCTAAATGTGCATCAAAGTCGGCAGACTTCACCACTACATCATCAATATACACTTCCATACAAGTGTCAATTAAATCGTGAAAAATAGCGTTCATTGCCCTTTGATAGGTTGCACCGGCATTTTTGAGGCCGAAAGGCATTACTACCCACTCAAAAATGCCAATAGCACCAGGGCAACAAAAAGCTGTTTTATGCACATCCTCTTTCGCTAAGAAAATTTGATTGTATCCAGAATGGCCATCCATGAAAGTTAGGAATTTATTATTAGCTGCGGCATCGACTAACATGTCGGCCACCGGCATTACATACTCATCTTTAGGCGTTGCCTGATTTAAATTCCTAAAATCTATACAAATGCGTAGCTGGCCATTTTTCTTAATTACAGGTACTATATTCGACAACCAATCAACATACTTAGCGGTTCTAATGAATCCTGCCTTCAACAACTGCTCTATTTCTACTTTAATCTTAGAGAATATTTCAGGATTAACTCTTCTCGGCGGCTGCTTGTATGGCTTGAATCCTTCCTTGATTGGCAGTCGATGTTCTACTAAAGCTCTTGACAATCCTGGCATCTCATGATAGTCCCAAGCAAAACATTCTTTGTACTGGTTCAGCAGCCGTATTAACGCTCGGCTCGCCTGACCGTCTAGTAATCCACTAATTTTAGTAACTCTGGGCTTTTCTTGTGTTCCGAGATTGACTTCTATCAGCGGATCTTGGGCTTGGAAACTTAGTCATTTCTGCTGAATGGACACCGACTCCCCCTGTTCTTCAATACCTGCAATATTAACACATAACCCATCATCTCTTATTTCTTCTATATCGGCTGTCATCTCTAATTCAGCCGTTTCCTGAATAACAGTCTCGGCTAAAGAAGATTGCAGCCGTTGATAAGCTATTTCCCTATCAATCATAACTATTATTAAAAATAGTATCTACAAGCCGTGGTTCGGCATGCAAGATTACCTCAAACCCATTGTTGGTGAAGTTTACTGCTTTGATTTCCTCTTCTTTCTCTTGAATCAAAGTAGCAATCGGCATGAATCCTGGGTCATAGTAGACTGCGTCCGCCATTCTCATATCCGCCGAGAAAGGTCTCTGATCGGCCTCCACTACTTCTCTCTTATCACCATTCCACATGATCAATTTTTGATGCCAAGTAGATGGCACACATTCGTTAGCATGGATCCAATCCCGGCCTAACAAAAGAGAATAATTGGTGCGAGCTTCTACCACAAAGAAGATGGTGTTAGTGGTTTTAGACCCCACCGTTAAAGTTGTGGTACTCCCTCCAGTGAAATTGGCGAAAGTCATATTTGTTTCTTTCAGGTCTTCCTTAGTCTTCCCCAACTTTCTAAAGATCACCCTAGGCATGATGTTCATAATTTCTCCACCATCTACGAGCACTCTGGTCATAGGGCGACCCTCCATATGCACCTTAATATATAATGGCTTCAGATGGTATTGGATGTTCCCACGTTCGAACTGCATGATTGCCTTTGTATTTCGAGATGGTAACTCCGCCGTGGTTTCGGCAAATGACTCCCACTCTGTTTCTTCGACGTACACATCTCCCTCTAAACCAGATTGTTGTCCTCCGTTTCTTTTGAATTCTACTAGCAACAAACCCACCATAGCCATCATATTATCAGGACTGTCTACCAATTCTAGCAGATCATCATCTTCCAGCAGACTATTGAGTAGACCAGAGTCGGCAAACTCATCACTAATGTTCAAGTTCACTAGATTTACCGCTTCTACTTCGGCTCGTGCAACTACAGGTGAAGGTTCCGCAATTGTAGCCGAAGCTTCCGTTTCAGCCGTTATTTGAACAGCCGTAGCAACTTCATCTGGTTCGGCCGTTATTTGAACAGCCGTAACAACTTCATCTTCTACTCTCATCTCCTGCATATTCATTTCTTTTACCGCATCAAGGTGGTCGGCCAGTCGTTCGGCCAAGCCCTGACCTTTTCTAGGACTCGTCACCTCTTCTCTTTCTACCACCTTCGCCTTCTGTAACATATCTACCATTCCTTTTAGTTTCTGGTAAGCCCTTTTTCTTTGGAGTCTCCTTTTCTGTGACCTGGAAAGGAGAGGCGCCTCATCTGGAATGGTCCTTTTTCCTGAATTCATTTGCCAATACTCCTTAGGTTGCCCCCTAGGCTTGATCATACGTCCTATTTGACTGGAATCTTGATTAGTGATCCGGAGGCTTTGCCCGTTCTCGGGACAACTTACCTCCACCACTTTCTTTCCCTTCTCTGGAAGAACATCATCTTCTATTACCGGTACATTGCGAATTGCATAACCCCGCCTAAAAGGTTTTCCTCCCTGAGGACGGTATAATCTGTCAAAGACACTCAACCGTGGTTCGGCTGGTTTCTCTGTCGCTTTTTCTTCCTTCTGTACCTCATTTATACCCTTCCTCACCTAGGTATTCTGCACCAACCGTGGTTTCGGCTGTTGATTCCCATGTCCTGGTCTATAGGTATTCTGTATCAGCCGTGGTTTCGGCTGATGATTCCCATATCCTGGCCCATACCACAAATGCTCACCCGGACCTGGTCCCCACCTAGGTGGTTTCCACTCCAAATATCCCCTAGAATCTATTCTCCTTGGGTGTGGGTTTTCGAGCCTTTTGACTATTGTTACCTTTGAATCGACTTTATTAATCTCTGTCTTTGGTTTCTAGACCTTTCCGCGAAGATTTCTGTTCATCATCCTCTCCTCTGAAACCGATACCATATTAATACTAACCGCAGGGAAGGGGTTGGATTCCACATTGACAACCGGTTGAACACGGTCAGCAAGTTTAAACCTCCCTTCCTTTAACCCCTTCTGAATGGCATTTCGGAAGACCAAACAATTTGTTGTAGGATGGGTCCAGGAGTTGTGCCACTTGCAATATTTAACTCCTTTTATTTTCTCAGCTGGTGGGATTTCATGACCCTCAGGTAGTCTCAATTGTTTGTCTTTTAAAAGAAAGTAAAAAATTTGCTCCGCTTTTGTGATGTCAAAAAGATATGGCTCTTTGCTACCTGGTTTAACTATTTCCTTCCCTTTTGCAGCCGTGAGGGCAGGACAAGAGTATACTTCATTCTTTTTCAATAGCTCGGCCACCATTACTTCTCCAGCCGTAGATTCTTCCTCATAAACTACCTCTTCATCTGATCCGCCTTCAACCACGTTGATATTATGAGGAGGTTTATTGATTGCAAAGCGACCCACTCTTTTCAGCTCTTTCTCTTGGATTAGCCGTTCATACCTTATGGCTTTCTCGGCTAATTGCCCAAAATCAGAATAATCTCCAACTAACAACCTTTCTCTCAGTTGAGGATTCATGTTATTCACTGCAATGGTCGTACATTCTCCATCTGATATCTGGGCACTGCAGATTCCTCGAATCTTTCTGAATTTTTCAAGGAAATCTCTGACTGGTTCCTGCCCTTTCTGCTTAATGGCAATCAAATCTAACAATGAGGCTTCTGGTCTTGTTTTATAGAAACGATCATGAAAAGCTCTTTCCATATCAGCCCAGCTGATGAGTGTGTCGTGTCAACCATAAATTTAATTATTTTTAAAACCAAGTTCCCCTAATATAGTTTAGTGGAAACCAGGGTCGTCTCTCACAAGGAATGGCTAAGAAAGTAATACACAAGACTAGTTGTCTGACGGTTTGTCACAATTGGGGATTTTTGTGTGCAAGTTAATTAAATTGGAATAAAAATGAAAATAATAGAAGCAGCGGTTTATGGGGGTGGAACATTCATTAGGGTGTCAATCATTGGCTACAAAAGAATGCAAGAGTTGATTAATTACGCCGGAGTTAGATCTAACTCCTTTGTTGTGATTCTAATGATTAACTGCCTAGAATGAGATTAATTAGTGAGATCTCACCTTTAGTTCCACTCTCAACAATTATTAAAGCCAATCACATTAATCTAATTAAAGAGACTAATCAGCC
This sequence comes from Aeschynomene evenia, assembly GCA_013621005.1. Lineage (NCBI taxonomy): Eukaryota > Viridiplantae > Streptophyta > Magnoliopsida > Fabales > Fabaceae > Aeschynomene > Aeschynomene evenia. The sequence continues at coordinate 18,503,670 of CM024270.1, forward strand.
AATTAATTACTCATTACCAATTCCTAATATGTCATGCATCAATTAATCAACTAACACATAAACATATGCCAATGAATTAACCAACTCAATCGAGTAAGCCAAGACAAAGGATTAAACACACAATTTAAGATCTCAAATTATATGCCAAGGGTTTGATAATGAAAACTAATGCAAGATTAAGAACGAAGCCTCAAATTACCCCAATGATGTTCACACCCTCACAAACCACCAAGAAATTTAGCTACTCATGGCAAGAAATTAAAAGGCAAGAAATAAATTGGAATAAAGAAAGCAATTAAGAACAAAGCAAGAAATTAAATGCAAGTTGGCAAGATGGAAAAACGAATAACTGAATTAATGATAAAAGAGTCACTTACAAAACCCAAAGAGGGTTGGACGAATAACGTTGAAATGCAAATGACTGAGCTAGAGCTAAACTAGGAAAACGAAATCCTAATGGGAAGAAAAATAACTCTAACTAGGAAAAGAAAATAAGTAAAAGTGGAGGTAGTGAATGGTTGGTGTTTCTGATGCATTAGCTCCCTTTAAATAAGATGAGCAGCCTCCAAACCCTAATCAATTTGGGCCCCCAACTCGTGCAGATAGGGTTTCTACTGTGACAGAGTTGCGGCGCGGCGCTGGGGCGCGTTACGGGCGCTGGAGCGCCAGTGCTGTGCACGTGACAGGTTTAAGTGAGTCACGCGCGCTGGGGCGCGCTACGGGCGCTGGAGCGCTCGATGCCTGTTCTGAAATCCACTGCTCCGCTTCTTGCTCAGTTCCTGATGTCTACAGCTCCAATAATACCTGTGACCTGCACTAAAAATACGAAATATCCAAGATAAAGTGCAAAAGGTCATCCTTGAATTGTAAAAACATCATAAAACTTGCTATTTTAGCCTTTATTTCTATTAAGCTCAGATTAATCCCAAGTTGAATTAAATACAATAAGAGGCCAAAATAGAGCTAAGAATTGCATACAATCATCCAAATTAAGGGCATAAAATATTGGTAAAAACCGCGTTATCAAATATCCCCACACTTGAACAATTGCATGTCCTCATGCAAAAGCAATGATTCCAAGCATCTCTCAAAGCATTGGCTAATACATCTAACACCTAAGCTAAGTCCTAAAAGAAAAATAAAATCTACGGATGATGGAAAGTTATTCAAAACAACACACCTTGGTCAGATTTATACAATACCCTTGACATGTTATCAATTGGCATCAAGAAAAGTTTATCAGTTAGGAGAATCAATTCATGTTATGCAAAGTTGGTTGATTTGGCCCTCACTAGTGTATTTCTCTCTCAATCACTCAGTGTTTTGGCTTAGCACTCAATTTGAATAATTCACACAAGTATTTACATTCCATAAATTTGCTATACTCCTAACATTGCAATTTTTACAAACATGGTGCATCAAGAGGTCTTTTCATGGTTGTAACGGGGCTTGGGACAGGTGTGGCATATATGGGAAGTGGACTCAATTTCCAAAAAACTAAGACTTCATGGTTTGATCAATCTTAGATGACTTCTATCACTACAGAAAAGATGGAGAGAGAAGAGATGGAGAGAATAGAAATACCCAAGATCAACAACCCATAAATTCTTACAATTAACATTCCCAAGGTTCTCAAATATTTCCATATCAATTCACAGGAACCCAACAACCTTTATTTGCCGTATTCACATTTTTTTCTTGATTTTTCTGTATTTTTCGATTTCTTTTTTGAATGCCTCATCTCAATTCCTTTGGTAATTAAAATGAGGTGGAAAAGAAAATAACAAAGGACCACTTATGTACAAAAGCTACCCTTACAACATATCCCAATATTTTGCACTCTATACCAGTGCTCAACTTAACCCAATTTCCCCACACTTAAGACCTTTGCTCAATAATCAAACCATGTCCTCCTAGTTTCTCAGAGGGGATTTTTCATTGTTTTTCTGTCTTTGGCTTGTAATGAGCTTAGTAACAAAAAAGGGATAAAGGCTCAAATTGGCTACAAACAAATGGGAATTGTGTATGGGTTGGCTATTTGGCTAAGTGGCTTTTAAATGTAAAAACAAAATTATGCCTCAATCACATGCAACATGTATAAAATGCAAAACAAGAATCAAGCAAATTCAAGAATAACAAATACAAGTGTGTGTGTGCTCACAGAAAGAAAGTGATTAGTTGATACATGTAATCACATTTAAGGCTCAAATCTCACAGGAAATCCAACTAACCAAACAGAGATAACACAAACAATTCAAACTCATTAGATTATCATGCCAACATTTCAGAGTTAAATTAAAGGGCAAAGCACTTTCAGACAAAATGTGCTATAAAGAAAACTACCCAATCATCTACCTAAAAACACATAAAAATAAAATAAAATAAAGGAAAAGAAAAAAGAAAAAGAGTTAGGCATGCCATTATTTACAAAAGCCAATTTTATCTACACCCTCCCCGCACTTGCATGAGACACCGTCCCCAGTGTCAACAAATTAAAGAACAGAGAGAAGGGTATATAAAGGACCTACGGAGGACTCAATCGTCCTCTGAACCATCATCATCCTCATCACCATCCTCCTCCTCAGCCTCATCATCTTCATCATCATCGTCGTCCTCGTCCTCATCGACATCAATAAGAGCCTGGGACTGTCCCGGAGCTCCATAACCGGCGGAGAAGCGCTGGTCGATGTAGGATCGGAAACCGCTCTGCATCTCAGCGATCCTCTGGTCATAATGAGTCTGCATGGCCAGGTACCGCTGATCATGATAGCTCTCAGCAGCAGCGAACTTCTGATCGAAGTACTCCCTCATGTTGACCTCCATCTGGGTCAACTGTGCAGAGAGGGAATCTAGGGGGTTCCTTGCTGGCTGGGTCTTGTTCTGAGCGGCTGCATCCCTGGTAGCAAGACCGGCGGTAGTGATGGTGGAATGTGGCCCTTGCCACTCGTCGTCGGCGTACTCTGGCACACCACACTGGATAGCCAAAGAGGTGATCAGAGAGGGATAGGGAAGGCACCTGTAGGGCTCAATGTGGTGAGCCTGATGCATGGTGCGCTGAAGACGAGTGGGCAAGTCTACCCAGTGGCCCTCCATAATGCAGTAGAGGTGGAGGGCCTGCTCTGTGGTGAGCTCGGAGATGTGGGAGACTGGGTAGATATGGCTGTAGTAGATGTGGGACCACGCTCTGGCCTCCAGGTTGAGCGTGTAGTTCTTCAGAGTGCGGGGGAGCATATTGGCTCCCAATGTCCAGCTGCAACCCGGCAGGCAAAGGCGGTTCCTGATCACGTCCAAGCTCGTGGCAGCCATGGTCTGGTTGGCGTCCGGCTCTCTAAATGCATAATCGGGCTCCGGGGCAACCTGAATGTACGTGGCTATGGTCTCCACGTCTACCGGAATGAACTTGCCCCGGAGGAACACCTGAGTGGCGGTGCAGTCATGGAAGTTGGCATAGAACTCCCGCACCCACGTGATGTTTGCCCTGACGGGGGCACTGAGAAGGTAGTGGGCCCACCCCCGCCTCTCGATCTCCGCCACAACCATGTCGAGCCGTCCTTGGCCCTCGTCATGGAATTGATACCCCAATTCAAAGAGGGGTTTCCTCTTATGAATTGTGGCCTGGAAAGCCATCTTGGCAGTGACGTCGAGGAAGCGTGCAAGGTCGTGAGGCTGATCGTAGGAGTGATCATCCTCCTCTGTGGTGCGTACTCTCTTCCCCTTACCGCCTCGAGTTCGTGGTGTCATGCCTGAAAGAATAAGACCAAGACAATTAAGTTCCAATATACAGTCCAGTTTCTTGGCTAGTGTCAATTCTAGTCATGCCATAAACAAATGCAAATGCAAAACAAAGTATAATAGAGCAGTTAAACATGTCCAATTCTAGCAAACAGTAAGGCACAACTTTCGGCCCAAATTATGCAGCAGACCGGCGCCGGAGCGCGTAGAGCACACGACCTGCAACGGAACGAAAGCACCTCGCGCTCGAGCGCGTATAGCGCGCTAGAGCGCACGAGGGTTTCGGCGACAGTACAGAACAACGCATAACAGCAAAAACAACATCCCAACTCCAATTTTCTCAACATTCTAACCGATTAAATCGCTAATCATGCAATACTAACCGATTAAATCTTCCCCAAACAATCAAAAATCACATTTTCCATCAATTAATCAAACAAAACCGGATTTCTACCAAGAACAACGAAAAGATTGAGTTTTAGACCAATGTACCTTGATAGGATTCAATGCAATGACAAGATGAACAAATGTATGGATGATTTTTGAGAGAAAAAAGTGAGAAAAATGGTGGGAGATGGGGAGAGGGAAATCGCGCCGCTGGAGCTGCAAGAGGGCAAGAGTGCAGAAATGAATCTGCAATTTGGGCTTTTAGGGTTTTGAAGAACCCCACGCGCGCTAGAGCGCGCTGAGCGCGCTGGAGCACGAAGCCTAAACGCGACGTTTCATTTAAGCGAGACGCGCGCGCTGGGGCGCGTATATGGCGCCCGGGCGCGGCCTCCTGATGCAGAATCAGTGTTTTACTGCTATAATTCCTAAAATGCATGAACTATCCTAATTAATTTAAATGCATGCAAGAATTTAAAGATGCCAACAAAATACAGAAAATAAAATACGGAATTGAAATATTGGAATTGAAAAACGAAAAATAAAATACGGAATTTAAAAATACTAAAAAAAAAAGAAAATCGGTGGGTTGTCTCCCAGAAAGCACTTTGCTTTAACGTCCCTAAGTTGGACGGTCGACCGTTTTGAGGCTACTTTGGTCCAGACTGCTCAGCACCAGCTGCTCCGGTCATGATGTGGATGGCACTCACATTCCCTTTGGGATTGGGAACTGTTTGAGATGGGATCTGTGAGTTGCCAATTGTTCACAGGCTTGTGTGGCCGGATTTCCCCTCATTTGATTGACCTCATTCTGCAAGTTCAGCATCATCCTTTGTTGCTCCATGAGTAGCTTCATCACATCACCGATTGTTGGCTCGTTGGGATTTGGAGGTGCAGGCAGAGCCAATTGTTGCGGTGGTGGAAGCAAGGCCATTGGAGCCTGATATGGAGCCTGGGGTTGCCTTTGATGAGGAGGTTGGTACCGAACCTGTTGAGGTTGCTGCACTTGTTGTGGCTGTGGATTGTTATTCCACCTCAGGTTCGGGTGGTTCCTCCAACTTGGGTTGTAGGTGTTCCCCGTAGGTTGATTGTGTGGCTGAAATTGAGGTTTCCCGGGAAAAGTATTTGCAGCTGCCACCACTGTTGCCTCTTCTTGGAGATGTGGGCATTGGTCAGTTGGATGAGTCTCCAAAGAGCATATCCCACACACCATTGCTTGGCTAGATGTTCCCGGCTTGGCTTGGTTGATGGCCAATTGTTTCATGAAAGTAGCAATCTCATCCAACTTTTGGTGTAGGCCACCACTCTCCTGTTGAGCTACCTCATTCACCCCTTTGGTTACAGCGGTTGCCCTTGTGCCAAACTGCTGTGAGTTCACAGCCATGTTTTCGAATAGGAGTCTAGCTTCTGCCGGAGTCTTGTCCATCAGGGCCCCACCACTGGCAGCGTCAATCATGCACCGGTCCATACCCGTCAGACCCTCATAATAGTATTGGATCAACAATTGCTTTGAGATCTGATGGGTAGGACAGCTTGCCACCAATTTTTTGAATCTTTCCCAGTATTCATGGAGAGACTCTCCGTGCAGTTGGCGGATGCCACTAATGTCCTTCCTTATGGCAGCTGCCCTTGAAGCTGGGAAGAATTTCTCCAAAAAGATCTTCTTCATGCCAATCTAGGTGTTGACAGCTCCATTGGGCAGGTTCAGGAACCATTGCTTCGCCTGACCGTCCAGAGAGAACGGAAAAGCCCGAAGCTTTACATGTTCCTCGTTGACTCCTCTTGGCTTGAGAGTTTCACACACCACATGAAATTCTTTGAGGTGCTGGTGTGGATCCTCTCCGGCCAAACCGTGGAATTTAGGGAGCAAGTGTAGAATAGTTCCCTTGAGCTCGAACTCAGTGTCCAACCTTGGGTAGGTAATTCCCAAAGGTTGTTGGCTGAGGTCCGGAGCTGCAAGTTCCTTCAGGGTGGGCTGATAGTTTGCCATAATCGAACTTGCACCTGAAACACTAACAGACAAATCAGAAAGTTCAGGACCAGTGAAAATTAAGGCTTCAAATGGTGGACCTTCCGGTTGCCTCCGAGACTCAATAAACCTTTTCCTAGCTTGCTTTATTTTTCTCAAAGTGTGTTCGATTTCAGGATCAAAAACAGCAAGCTGGGGATTCGGTTGGGATCGAGTCATGCGCGGTTGCAACTTCGCAGTCGCAGTCGCGCGCTGGGGCGCTGTATACGCGCTGGAGCGCGAGTATCAGCAGCAGGCTCAGCTGTTCGTGGAACAGCGAGTCTGGGAAGAGTAAAATTAAAAATAATAAACGAAAATAAAATGCAAAATAAAAGAAAATCTTTTTGTTGTTTTTATTTTCGAAAGAAACAAAAAAAAAATTAAAAGAAACGATTATGTACACTATTCACAAATCAAACAACTAGTGAAAACTTTCATCGCCATTCCCCGGCAACGGCGCCAAAAATTTGATGACTGTGTCGTGTCAACCATAAATTTAATTATTTTTAAAACCAAGTTCCCCTAATATAGTTTAGTGGAAACCAGGGTCGTCTCTCACAAGGAATGGCTAAGAAAGTAATACACAAGACTAGTTGTCTGACGGTTTGTCACAATTGGGGATTTTTGTGTGCAAGTTAATTAAATTGGAATAAAAATGAAAATAATAGAAGCAGCGGTTTATGGGGGTGGAACATTCATTAGGGTGTCAATCATTGGCTACAAAAGAATGCAAGAGTTGATTAATTACGCCGGAGTTAGATCTAACTCCTTTGTTGTGATTCTAATGATTAACTGCCTAGAATGAGATTAATTAGTGAGATCTCACCTTTAGTTCCACTCTCAACAATTATTAAAGCCAATCACATTGATCTAATTAAAGAGACTAATCAGCCAATTAATTACTCATTACCAATTCCTAATATGTCATGTATCAATTAATCAACTAACACATAAACATATGCCAGCGTTGTGCACATGACTGGTTTAACTGAGCCACGCGCGCTGGGGCGCGCTACAGGCGCTGGAGCGCTCGATGTTTGCTCCGAAATCCACTGCTCCACTTCTTGCTCAGTTCCTTATGTCTACAGCTCCAATAATACCTGTGACCTGCACTAAAAATATGAAATATCCAAGATCAAGTGCAAAAGGTCATCCTTGAATTGTAAAAATATCATAAAACTTGCTATTTTAGCCTTTATTTCTATTAAGCTCAGATTAATCCCAAGTTAATTAAATACAATAAGAGGCCAAAATAGAGCTAAGAATTGCATACAATCATCCAAATTAAGGGCATAAAATATTGGTAAAAACCGCGTTATCACCAGCTATTTATGGAATTTGGCGGCAATGAAGAGTACCATGAAAACGCTATCCCAGTCAAGGATGACGGAAATAACTGAAGCCTTAGATACTCGTTATGCCCAGCCTCGGCACATTGTACTGTAAAATGGCTGATATGTTCCATAGTAGACTTTCCATCCTCGCCTAAAAAGGTAGTGAAATCTTAAGCCCAAAACCCCCTAGGAAATGGGATCCTGTCGAGCCATTCTGGATACGGCTTCCGATACAGAGGCCTCTCCAATGGCCTTAGTTGCAAACCAAAATGCTGTCGTAGCACATCGGCAATCATATTAGGGTCGCACAATTGAGGCTGAACCGGGTTCCTCGGCAACATTCCTTCTTCTTGTTGATAAACAGGCGCTTGAGGATTACCCATAAAGCCTTGTACTCCTCCATGAGGATCTGTCCAGAAATTCGGTTGCGGCTGCCGGTTTTGTGCATACGGCGTGGGAGGCCTAATACCAACAGGACGGGGCATGCCCCCTTGCTGTTGATATGCTTCCCCGCTATACGGCATACCAATGTTCCCGATGGCCTCTTCTGGTCTCCTATGAACATAAACCGATCCGTGATTCAAAGTTGCAGCTGGACTAGCTGAACTCCCGCCTGCTCCTCTGAATGTTGCCCCATATGGTGGCGTACCCAACGTGTTACACCCTTGATTATTGGCAGAAAACGGCAAAGGTGTAACCACTAGTTGAGCCATGAATTCCACGTTACTTTTAGGCATGGCAATGTTGTCCGCTCCACTAACAATTCCTGTAACCAACCCTCCTATTCCTTCGGTCGCAAAAGGAAGTGGCTGAGGCATCATCTGTGGGGCACTGGACGCAACAGCTTGAGGATGGTACCCTTCAGTTTGTAATACATTACGAACCATGGGTCGTACGATCTCACCCATCTGCTGTGACACTTGATACATAAGATCATGCATTCCTTCTTTGATTTGTTGCCTGATAAAGGCCACAGAAATTGTCGGAGTGTTTCTTGATGACGAACCACCAGCTGCCGTTGTAGTATGGATTATAGGCCCTTCACTACCTATTCCAGATGTCACGGCGCTAGAAGCCGCATCCGCTTTGCCCTTAGGCTTAGGTGTACCAGCGTTCGTCGATGAGTTCATTTCTGAAAATCGCCCGGACCTTAACTGCATCCGCCAAGGATGGTCGAGGCCTATCTTTTCTGTGATACTCCCGTGGGTCCCACCGGGCGTGCCAATTATGTTGTCGCGAAAAATAGTTTCAGCTAACTACTAGCCGAAGAAACAACAACGTAATGATCCCTTTTACTAGAGGCGATTACGCCGAGAACGAGAATCTTGTCCTCAGCTGTAAGTTCCCCAAATATCTTTAAGAAAGGAATAAGATTTTAGGTGGGAGAAGATAACACAAAGAAATATGGACGAAAGAAGATTGAGAATTGAATTGAATTTACTATCAACAAACTTGCAAATACACCAAAGATAAGAATGAAATCTTTAACTACATCTACTCCTAAGAAATTGAAATAACGGTAAGATAAAGACTGAAAATGAATAACAAGATTGCTATGTTGATTTTTCGGATCCCTAATCCTAATTAATCGCTCCCTTTATATAGCCCTTATCATCTGACCTTCTTTTACGCTTATCTCGGCTCCACCTCTTGCATTGTGGCTTAGTGCCTCTTCAGCCCTCTTTTTCCGCCTCATTTTCCTCACCTGTATGCTCATTTCCCACTACTTTAGCTGCTCTCCACAAATCTCACAACCGCCTCAACAATCATTCTTCAATCGTTCTTCCTTCTAGTCGTAGCTGAACTCATTCCGCTGTAATCATCCATTTGATCGGCTAACAACCATTTCGACTATTCCTATTCGGCTACATGTCCTCGACAAAGGTCCCTTTCGCCTACCAGCTATTTTCTTAGGATAACACATTTATCATGAACTTATTAGTTTTTCTACTTACGATGTAACCGAAAAATAGTAATGAGTTAATCAATTATTTAAGTTCTATTCATCTAAATGTTACTACTTATTATTTGTGAGTATTTGAAAAAATAGTTATAGAAATTCTAAATGTTGCTGCTTATTTGTGAGTGTTTCAAAAAATAATTATAGAAATTAAAAAAACAAATTATGGAAAAAAGATTGATAACATTCGTTAATTATATATATATAATTCTTTTTTTTCGATCAATTATATATATATATAATTCTATTTTCTATTCTTAAACTTATTACTATAATTTTATTATTAATAAGTATATTATGATAGACATATTATGTGAGGTAAAAATAGTGGACAATTGTTGCTATAATAAGTATATTTTCTATTCTTAAAATTGTTACTATAATTTTCTTATCAATATTTAGTAAAACTGATAATATTATGATGTAAAAACAGTGAAGAACCAAATGAATTTGGTTTAATATATATATATATATATATATATATATATATATATATATATATATAAAAGGGTTGATAGAATGTATTAATATTATTATTAATTAATTAATCAAATTAAAAAATATTGAGAAGTGGAACAATTTTATAAGAAATAATATGAAAATATCTAAGTATATCACATCATCAAGTATAAAATGAGAATAAATGTAAGTGTGTCATCTCATATGTGTATAACTCAATGCATATAAAGGTCAAAAATTTTAATGCTTTATTAAATATTGCATGTTTTATATTTAATAGTGATTATAATATTAAAGTAATTAGAATAAAAAATAAAAAATTATATATAAAATGAATTTTATAAGAAAAATACCTAAGCATGACACATCATCAAATTTAACATGCATGAGAATCAATTTGGGTGTGACATCTCATATATATAACTTAACTTTAGTATTATATATATAAGATTATGTGCTTGTTTTGCATTAAAGTGGCTAAGGATAATGATATTATTATATTTGTTAGTCACAATCAAAGAAGCTTCACTTGTGAGGGAAGTGTGTTTGTGTTGAGTTGTATTGTGTTGTGTTACGTTGGATCTTCAAAAAGTGATGATAGAAAGAATTGACAAAAATACATTATACTACTTCAAAGAATAGATTGCACACTCAACACTCAATACTACAACACTTAATTATGTGTGCCGCGCGCCACTCTGTATTGACTCTGTGGTTTATTTATCAATAATGTTTGACATACAATAAAAATACGTCCAATTTGTATTTAATGTATATTATTCATGTTATATGATGTGTATTATATGTATATGTGATATACATATAGTATACATTCTGCAATATAGATAGCACATGTTGGATATAAGTTAGACATATTTTTGTTGTAAGTTAAACATTACTGTTTATTTAGTGTGAAGATCCCTTCCTTATTGTTTATGCTAACTCAACCAACCCATGATCAACACCTAGAGTAGGCACACTGTCGGTAGGAAAAAAAAGGAAAGAAAAAAAAAAATGAGGGATAGGAGTAAATGTTATGTTTCCTTAAAATTATATTCGTTGTTCAAATTAGTCATATTTATATGGCATGTTTAATTTTATGGTTTTAAAAATAGTTATTCTAGAATCATTTCTAGAGAAATTATCAAATATAAATCACTTCACTTTAAAACTAATTAGGACTAATTATTTTAAATTATTTTTTATAATTTTAGGTACTAAATTGATACTTTTAAAATTTTATAAATTAGAGTGGATCACTGTATATGCAATTTTAGGAATCAAATATAACATCTACTAACCCAGGGAGTGTGGTTGAGCAGTAGGGGCTCATCATCCCTTAACCAAGTTTCGAGGGTTCGATCCTCGCCTTGGCCCTTGGATATGGAAAAACTTTAAGGGGGCGTTTGGCACATTACCGTGGAAGATTACCTGTAACACCCTACTAGATAGCCCTTAACGCTTAAGTCATTTTAGGTCATTTCATAAGGGTTACCTCCTGTTATCATGTTTTATCTTTATATTTAAAATATAATACGCGGAAAATAGGCGAGAGTAGATTTTTCGTAAACAATCGCGGAATAGAAAATAAGGGCCTTGCGCGTAAATACAACGATAATATAAGCGATATAAACATCTACTAGAAATACCTCGTCATATAAATAACTCCCATAAAGTAACAAACATGAAATAAATACTAGGTCTCACCCCATAAGCCAAAAACTGTGACCTATGAGACTCCACCATAAATACGAGTAAATAAATAGCTGCCGGCTAACAAAGGTCCGGACTCAGAAAACATAATAAATGAATAAACGTAGCGAAAGCATAAAATCATAACATCTGATAAGGAAATAAAACATGTCTCTGATATCTAAGGAACTATATCGTAAACTATGTCTGCACGGGCTCCTCGTGTGCTCCGACATCCTGCTCTGTCTGCTCCTCTAAAAGGGTGGGAAAAACATGGGGTGAGTACTGGGAAGTAACTCAGTAGGGGAGCCGCTCCGGGTTTATTAATCAAATATGTGTAGCATGAATGAATTCAATTTCAGTTATAAGTTCTAAAATTATCTTTCCCGGAACGACTTACCTAAGTGCATCTTGTTCATTTTACATCATATATACATCATACATAGTCATGTCATTCGTGTGTGTGCTCTACGTGCCATCTAACCACATAGGGAAACTTAATCATACATCATACTATGTTTACTCAAACTTTACTGTAATACACTTTCATAACTTTTATCTCTTTATTATCTCTTATGGCCTATCCACCCTCTTGTAACCTCCGCTGCACCGACCCCTAGGCATGAGCTCATCCTAACGAAATGGGGAAAAGGGGGATATTCACCAACTGCAAGTGAAGGACCTATAGCGCCGAGGATGCCAACCCTCCTACAGCCTCTCAATCACAAGCCGAAGACTACTATGTGTAACACCCTAGAAATTAGCCCTTAATGCTTAAGTCATCTTAGGCCAATCATCAAGTGTCACGTCCTGATTTCAAAGCTTGCTCCTTTCTTTTAAAATAATATACGCGGAAAATACGTGGGAATTTATTTTCGAAAATACAATATCGTGAAATAGGGCAATCGTCATATATATATAAACGCTAGATATAACCATACATAATATATCTATGTAATATATACATGCAATGCAACTTTAACTTTAAACATACATCACAAATATTCCCAAATACATGAATCATAACAATTATTTAATATAATATATTACTAATATAAATATCGCCGACTAACAATGATCCGACTTTAACTAAGGATAAAGCACATAAGGGAAAAACGTATAAAACAACGAAAGCTCTAAGCGTCGTCGCCTCGGCTACAGGTGTCTTTGACGTTGGAATGACGGCTTCCTCCAGCGGTTGATCTTCTAAGCTCCTTACGAACGGAGGGACCCTCAGGTCCTTCGACATCCTACCAGAGCTCTCCATCTAGAGATGGTACGGAAATAGGGGTGAGAAACTATAATTTCTCAGTAGGGTATGCACACATAAGTGTCATCGTATCCATCTCCGCCACTTCGAGTTTATTATGAAAAATGTGATCATACATAAAGACTTGTTCAATTTTAAGTTAAAAATTCCTTTAGTCAAAGTAGATGACTTTTAATCATGCTTCTTAATAACATAATAAACATGCTATGCATTGAACATATTCATAATAAAAATTCACATAATAACTCATTCATAAGACAGTTAGTCACATAAACATTTTCATGACATCTTAGTTCTTTCTTGTCTTTAACTTTACTTTAGCTTTAACTTTAACTTTAACTTTAACTTTGTTTTACTTTACTTTAACTTTAACTTTAACTTAGTCCATATGGACCTCCCTCAACTTCTTTCTTTCTTGGTAATGAGCTCATACCGTGGCCGTCGCCACCTTGGGTTCCCTTTCGGGAGAGGGGTACTTTTGAGAGTCACCTTCCCTTACCGAAGGATCGTCATCATCTTGGCGAGTCACCTCCCCTTACCGAAGGATCATCTCTTTACTTTTCTTATAATCTTTAATTATGGGGTACTTTTGAGAGTCACCTTCCCTTACCGAAGGATCGTCATCATCTTGGCGAATCACCTCCCTTACCGGAGGATCATCTCTTTACTTTTCTTATAACCTTTAATTATGGGGTACTTTTGAGAGTCACCTTCCCTTACCGAAGGATCGTCATCATCTTGGCGAATCACCTCCATTTACCGGAGGATCATCTCTTTACTTTTCTTATAACATTTAATTATGGAGTACTTTTGAGAGTCACCTTCCCTTACCGAAGGATCGTCATCATCTTGGCGAATCACCTCCCCTTACCGGAGGATCATCTCTTTACTTTTCTTATAACTTTTAATTATCTTTACTTTAATTATACATAAACTCGAAATGCAATCATCATCAAACATGTAAAATATACTCTTTATTAACATCATGAAATAAACATAAGACATACACTTACTTACTCTAACATCATGGAGAAATAAATAAATACAACTCCTTATCAAATAAACATAATATATAACTACTTATAAATATTATTCTTAGTGCTTCTATACCTTTCATGTCATTTGATCTCATTTATTTTATTATTATTTCATACTTTGTACTTTATTCTAGTTTTACTTGTACTTTTTACTCTGTCCTTAAGTATCTTGTAAACTCTTATATTTTATTCATCACTAATCTTGTCTTCTATATTATCATTACTATTATTTTCTCTCTTTACTATCATCATTAATACTATTATAATAATCGGTACTATTATATTCCCTATTTAATATTCTATTATATTATTATTCTTAATGTTATAATGTTAACAACTTAACAATTTCTACTATCTTATTACTTTTATAACTATTGCTTTGACTTTTTATCAATATCATTCTTAGTGTTGACTTACTAATATTTTTCTTTTTATATACTTTCAATATTTTAGTATTGTCTATACTACTAATGTTATCATTCATGATCGCCGTTATTATTACTATTGTTATTATAATTATTTCTCCTATTACATTTCCTATTGACATTACTATTACTACCATATTATTATTATTTTTATTATATCTACTATCTTTATTATCATCACCATTTTATTATTTTATTTTTCTTTTTATACGTTACTTACCCATACAGTATACTAACCCATATGTTCTAATAGCTTAATCCATTAACTCAAAATATATATGCTATACCACATTTTCAAACCATATTCTTATCTATTGTGTTTTCAAGATTTAGTCACTGACACCTCTTTATTATTATTATTATTATTATTTTCATAGCTACGTATTTGACTTAGAAGAATTAATTCAAAAGTTTAAACCCTGCACCTATAAAGCCATTCTACTTATATATATATTATGTCAATCTTGTAAATTCTACTTATATATATATTATGTCAATCTTGTAAATTCTGATTTTTGTTTCTATTCTTTTAGGACCCAGATCTTTCTATCATCCTTACCACTATTGTTATTATTATTATTATATTTATTAACATGTATACTATCTTCATTATTCTATTACCCAAACTTAACACCGTAAATAAACATTCTACCAAAACTAGATTTTTGCTTTGAATTTAAAAAAGAATAAGGATTCCGGTGTACGTATCATTTACTTTACATCTTAACACTTCATATGCAAATGTAAATATCAATTAACATAATAGCATTATATGATTCATTCTCAACACATATCATTATTTGATCACGAAGAAGACAATAAGTATAATTCAATAAAGCATTAAAATGTGAGAATATGCATTAACATAGAATCATATAATAAAGCACAAAATTTCCCTACCTCAAAAGCTTGAAGATGTAGACAAAAACTCCTAGACAAAAGCTCCTAGACAAAATCCCTCTTGTCTCTCTTTCTCTCTTTTTAGTGTTTAGAAAAACTCCCCTACTGACTCTTCCTATGAGTATTTAAATAGTGAAGTGATGGGTAAACTTTCTCTAAAAAAAATTAGGGTTTTGATTTAATTGGTGGAGTGATAGAGTTGATTAGTATCCATTATAATCCTACATTATTTCTATTTATAATCCTACATTTTTTCTATATATATGTATCATATCAATTATCTATATATATCTAACCTATATATAACTAACGTACATATATAAAATCTATATTAATTAATATTATTTCCTTCCTAATTACAATTTCTATATATGCATATATATTAACTACATATCGTACATACATATACGATTTCTATATATATATATATATATATATGAAATCTATATTATTCCTTTCCTAGTTATATATATATATTACGATTTCCATATATCTATATTACGATTTCTATATATGTATATATATTAATTACCTAACGTACATGTTTATATATATATATATATATATATATATATATATAATCTATATTAATTAATATCATTCTTAAATTACATCCTAAAACAAGGACGTTACTTCCTAAATTACAGCAGCTACAAATCCTCCTAAATTATATATTATTGATACTATATATAAATAGCTATAACCCCTAATAATATGCATTATCACTAATTAGATATAATATACAATTAGACATAACTATCCATTAATATTATTATTTTTATAAACACTAAAAACTAATCCTACGGCACCTATATATTTATAAGATATAATGATGAACAATTACTTTATTATGATTTTACGTTCTCTTATATGGATACTAGTTATTATTATTATTAGTACACTTATTTATCAATTTTAACATGTAGAGTTTATTAGCACAAAACACAACTTATTTTGTAAATCAACTTAATGTTATCACAATAAAATAAATCAACTAAGAGTCCTAAAATTGAGGATGTTACACTATGTATTTTTGCGCCACCTAGTGACGTCTTTATTAACTACGCACCACCCGGTGACGTCTCAAACAATGATTATGCGCCACCCCGTGACGTCTTAACAACATACATGCGCCACCCAGTGACGTCTCAGTTCACAACACATAACATACACATACAACACATAACTCATATAAACATCTAATAACATCATATATCTCATGCAATCAACTCATATCAACATATCATCATTCAAATAGCATCTAAACTTGCATACAAACCATAATTAACTCATACATATCATCTATACTGGTTGTAGAACGCATTAGGGTGCATAAAGGGTCAAAACAGTTCATTTTTGCACAAACAACACTGTCGTAATCGATTACACGGGCTGGTAATCGATTACTGTAATCGATTACACAGACTGGTAATCAATTACTGTAATGGATTACGCAGCTCTGTAATCGATTACCAAAGAGCAGCGTTTTCTCGCGATTGGAAATTCAGACATCGTAATCGATTACAAACCCGTGTAATCGATTACGGAGTCATGAAATACGATTCTAGAGTTCCAAAAACACGATTTTCAATAGCCATTGGCCAAAATATGAATCTAACATCATCCCAGAAAACATTGCCATATCATTATCAAACATAAAAATACTTTTAAAACACTTCTCAATTCATAAAACCCCTTTCTCTTTCAAAATCAATTTCATAAATCAACCCTTTCATGAACCCTAATGGGAACAACAACGAACTGAAGGTAGTGAAACGTGAGAAGGGGGGTTGAATCACGTTGAAACTTAGCCTATAGACAAGGCTATAATAGATCTTGAAAATATATTTACTTTCAAGCTCTTCTAAATGATAAAGGTTAAAACTTTAGCCTTCAACACTTAGACAAAAGATGATGATGATTTCGCAATATGCTATATGATGTGTATGCAATGATAAATTGTAAAACAATTAAATAAAGAGTAAGGGAAGAGAGAAAGCACACACAGAAATTTTATACTGGTTCGGCAACGTGCCTACTCCAGTCCCCAGGATTCACCTGAGAGTTCACTATCACCACCACAACTAGGTGGACTTTCTTGCCTCTGCAACACCACAAGGGACTACAACCTGCACCTTCACCAAGGTGACTCACTGCCTTTGAAAACCACAAAGGACTTCACTTGCACCACAACTAGGTGACTAACTGCCTCTGGCAACTCCAAAGGTGATGAGGAAACGACCAGGGGTGAATCCTCTGAAGTTGCGGATTGTCTCAAAGGAGTGTCCTTCGAGGTAACAAATGGTAGCTTCTCAAGATATGCAGCGGAATTGGATGTTGAAATCAGATTGCACAGCGGAATTGAACTTGAAGAAAGGGTTGGCTTACGGATTAGATTAAAAAATGGAAATGGTTAAGAATGATAAGACGCCACTCAAAAGGAGTTGAGATAAGTCTTGGGAAGACGCCACAAAGGATGTAAAACAACCTTTGATAAGTCTAAAATGTTCTTGAAAGAACAAAAAATAGATAAACTCTCAATAATATGAAAAGACCAAATTCTGGTTATTTTATTTTTTTATCAGAATACTTACATATATAGTGCATACAATAAGCTCTAGAGTAAGTAGTAATAAATGACACATTTACTAACAATGAGTGGTGAGTTTTTGTAACTCCTTAATAATGTGTCACTAACTACTTAATTCTATTTGCCACATGTGCTAATCCATACCAAAGGACATAAACACAAGTTATCTAAATACTAGAAAATAAACACCAAAAACTAAAATAGGCATGCAATTAAATCCTAAGCACCCTACACTTATTACAAATAAAAATCAAGCATAAAATTAAAATAAAAACTCATCAAAATAATCCCAAATTTCGTGTAGTCTCTTCCTAGACCATAATTCTTCATTCCTTTATTCATTTTTTGTGGTTCTTGAGCTCAAAATTCATCCTTAGGTCATAGAACAACATGAGCTTCTTATTTTTAATTTTGAAAACATTGTTGACCCCCTCATGATCACATCAGACTCTCCCTCTTGAAAGATGATTTGTCCTCAAATCATGTGCTTCTTATAATGAATCCAAGCTCCTCCTGGATCAAAGATAAGATTTTGTCGCTCATTGTTTTGCTGAGAATCATGACGTCTTGTTTTCCCACAACCTTGAAGCCTCATCATAACACTTTGTTGGACATAATTCATTCCATCCCAATTCACAAAATTTGCTTTCTGCATATTCTTTAAAAATATTGAATTAGCAAAAATATTTAAGAATTCAGAATGTGTATTCTCACCATTCCAATTTTGTGAAGTTCTGATCAATTTATCAAACAGATGATCATTTGGAGTTTGATTGAGCTCAATTTTTGTAAGCATGTTGGAGATTTCAGAATCCACAATCTGAACCACTTGTTTGTCAAATTGTGATTCTAATTTCTGCAAGTTTTCTTCATTCTCCACAATTTGTACAAATTCCTCAAAAATATGTGTTGTTGAGATCAAATGGGTAGTTGGAGAGTCATTTGTGGTTTGGTTGATCTTAAATTTGGAAAACAAATTTGGGGCTTCTTGATCTTTATTCCGTATGATTTGCTCATCCGGTTCTTTTTCAAAATTCTCAAATTCGATCTTTGGAGCCAAAGAATCTTCATGAGTGGAAGAAATGGTGTAGGTGCCTCCACTACTTTTGGTTGCTCTATGGAAATACTCTTTATCCTGCTGGAATTAGAATAAGAGGAAGAAAATGTTTTTCTTGTTTTCTTCGAAACATGTCCCCTTCTATCCATATCTCTGAATACTTTGTCAAATGCAGTTTAAACGATATGATCTATCTGATCAAGTAATTTCTGGAATGATCTGTCTGACATCGTCATCTCAGTATATTTTTGTTTATAAAATAAAATTAAAATAAACTCACAGATGTTTCCTTCAGAAATCCTAGGGGAGCTCTGATACCAACTGATGAGGAAACGCCACAAAGGATGTGAAACAACCTTTGATAAGTCTAAAATGTTCTTAAAAGAACAAGAAAGAGATAAACTCTCAATAATATGAAAAGGCCAAATTCTGGTATTTTTATTTTTTTATCAGAATACTTACATATATAGTGCATACAATAAGCTCTAGAGTAAGTAGTAATAAATGACACATTTACTAACAATGAGTGGTGAGTTTTTGTAACTCCTTAATAATGTGTCACTAACTACTTAATTCTATTTGTCACATGTGCTAATCCATACCAAAGGACATCAACACAAGTTGTCTAAATACTAGAAAATAAACACCAAAAACTAAAATAGGCAAGCAATTAAAACCTAAGCACCCTACACTTATTACAAATAAAAATCAAGCATAAAATTAAAATAAAAACTCATAAAAATAATCCCAAATTTCGTGTAGTCTCTTCCTAGACCATAATTCTTCATTCCTTTATTAATTTTTTGTGGTTCTTGAGCTCAAAATTCATCCTTGGGTCATAGAAGAACATGAGCTTCTTATTTTTAATTTTGAAAACATTGTTGACCCCCTCATGATCACATCAAAAGGACTTCAATCCTTGCCTTCAACACCGAAGGACTTTCTACCCTTGCCTTAGACCCTCTAAGGACTTCTTGCCTTACAAAAATAAGAACTTTGTATAAAAGATGTGGTTTTTACCAATCAAGAACTTAGATGCAACTAAGTTGGAACCTTGATGGATTTTTCTCTCAAAGAATAACTAGGATAAACAACAAAAGCTCACTCTTTTAAGATTTACAACCTTTACCCAAATAAAAATAAGAACTTGAGGTTTAGAGGTTGAAGATGAAGAGAAATTAGGATTAATTTCGACAGCGTTTTGGCACTTGTAAGCATAGGTAGTCTCTTGAATTCTTGGGCAACGAGGTCTTGTATTTATAGGGAAAATACACCCTCATTTTCGAAATTCATGTGCATGATCTCCACCCTTGGTTTGAATTTGAAATCTCTTGATCCAATGGTGAGAATTGCTTGATATGATTTGAAATTTGATCTTCCAAAAATAGAAAATCAAATAAGAGGAAGTTTCATCTTGGCCATTGATTCAAATAATTCCCTTTAATCTAAAGGTTATTATTTAATCTTAAATGTGGAAACTTTGTATCCAAGAATTAGAAAAGAGGAAACTTCATCTCAGCCCTTGAATTTGAATTTGTGCCTTGATCTTGTGGTGTGCATTGCTTCATCAAATTTTCACATAATCTTGCAAAAATGCAAGCATGTTTGCGCCACTTTTAGGAGAGAGAAAAGCTAGGGTTTTAGCTTTTCTTGCTCCACAAGTGTGCCTCCATGTTGGTACGAATTAGGATTTCACAATTTCTCATTTTTCAAAATCCTAAAACACCAAACATGGTCTTCCAGGGAATCTTCTGAATGTAGATTCTTGAATCTTGAATCTTGAGGCTTGAGATTCTTCTGGAATCTTGAGATTCTTCGGGATCTTGATAGAATCTTCGGGAATCTTCTGGAATCTTCACAGAATCTTCGGGAATCTTCTAGACTTGAGAATCTTGACAGAATCTTCTGAGGTCTTCTAACTTCGTGTAGAATCTTCAACAGAATCTTCTGGTCCCGCATGGAATCTTCAGGGAATCTTGTAGATTCAAATAGAATCTTTAGGAGGCTCACAGAATCTTTTTAAAGTGTCCGTAAAAATATTCTGTTACTTAAATGCAAAATATATTCTAGAATAAATTCTAGATAATTATTTTTATTTAATAATTTGCATTTAAATCTCCATACAAGATCTTTCTAGATTTCTCACACACACACACAGATATATATATATATATATTGAAAATTATTAACATATATTGTGTAAAATAGTGATTTAATTTTGTTTCCCTATTTTATATATAATTTCGAAATTTATGTATATAGATATATATTGTGCATGAATATTTAAATAGAGATATTTGATAAAAAGATTCTCTATTTAATTTCATGTATTTTCCATAATTAACTTTTTAGGAAATCTTAGAGTCTTCCAACCAAACTTTCCTTAATTAGAAAAGCTTTGACTTGATCTTCAAAAACTAGAATAACTTGTCCTCCAAGCTATATGTTACGCCAACTATGATGCTCATGGTGGTCAAGATGTGTCTTTTTATTTTGTCAAATAAATTTGATCCTAAAACACACTTAACAAACCATTAGTCCAACCAAATTAAAACTTTTATTTTAATTAAGAATTTTATCATTCAAAACCTTCAATGATGAGGTAAAGGGTTCTTGGAGCTAACAATCTCCCCCTTTTGTATGATAACAATTCTAATTGAAATAAAGGTTTTGATTTGATTACAAGGGAAAATATTTTCTTAAGACTTGAACCCTTAGGAAATTATTTTCAAATAAACAATATACAAAAAAATAAAAGAATAATAGAGGAGAAATACTAAAAAGAGAAACTTTAATTAAATTAAAAAACATAAACATGAAATAAAATAAAACATAAAAGAAATTAAAGAACATAACAAGTGCAAGAACTTTTAAAAGAACTAAAAAAACTTTAAAAGAATTTTTAGAAAACATAGAAAAGGAATTAAGCTCCCCCTAGAGCTAGATAAGTTCTTGATGTTCTTGATCTACATTCTTCAATGTTCTTGAAAAAGTCTTCCTTTATCTTCAATTTTCTTCTCCCCCTTTGTTTCATCAAAAAGGTCTTCAGTTCTTGAGAATTAGGAGAAGATACCGAAATTCTTCAACAGTCATGTCCCCTTGAGATGTTGAACTAAGAACAAGAGAATTGTTGAAGCCGATGAAGTGTAGGATTTTTCTGACTTTCTCATAAGGAATGTTTTCCCCGTCAACTTGAAACATTTCAAGAAATGTCTTCTTGAGAGCTTCTTGATCAAAACATAGATGCTCTTCCTTAATGAGACATTCTTCCTTTTGATGAGGTACCATATGTTCTTCTTGATTTTCAATGACCAAAGGTATTGAACTTGGACAAAGAATATCTTCTTCTTTTTCAGAGGTATTATGCCCGAATGGAGCATCACACTTGAAAATATACTCATCCACATCAAGAGATGGATTGTCTTCAAAAAACTTGTCAATGTCTGTTGTTATCATGGATGAGAGTGGAATAGAAGTAGTAGAAGAAGAATCATGTGTGCCAGAAGTTACCTTTTTCAACATAGGAGTGGGTGACTTCTTTTTCTCATTGTCCTTTACATCATCGGCAAAGGTTACTCTTTTTCTCTTCAAGAAGGATTTATATGGAAGTTCGAGATAAGCTTCTGGACAGAGGAATTCAAATCTAGTCATGTCCATCTTTTTGTCGACAAAAATTCGAGTGAGTAGCCTTCCATATGGAAGATTCGAATTTGTTGTTCTTGTAGAATCAATCATAAATTCAAAAAGCAATCTTCCAATGTTGACCCTGACAGAGATAAGAAGAAAGAATATTAACATTGATTCTCTTGGGCTCAAGAAGTTTTTTGATTCCTTTGTGGGGAGCAACGCTTCCCTAACAACTTGTAAAAGATTTTTTGTTATTGGCCGTAGATGATGCACTTTGATAGACAGAGGATGTATCTTATGATTAGTGCACAAAATTCTTGAAACATCTTCTTCATCAAGTTTTTCATCATTGAACCATCTAACCTTGTTGGTTATGATTACACCGCTTTCTTCCAAATCAAAAACACGAATAAATGTGTTTTCGGAGACATTGAAAGGACGACTTCCAATGTTACTAACCCATCCGTAGTGATGATCCAACTTGAGAGAGGAGTTGAACGCCTTGACAGCCGTTGGATAGATTGGTTCATCCTCCATAATCAAAGAAAGTAGATTCTTTTGACTATTTAGAATCTCTTTAAGCTCTGGCATCTTTTCAAGAGTCGAGTTTTGTAAAACCTTCTCAATGGATATGTCTCTCATAAGAAAGAGTTGCTCAAATCTTTCTTGTGATTGTGGATTAGAGAATACTCTTTTTTCAGCATCCATACCATATTTGATATTGCAAACAAGATTCATGATGCTTAAGGATCAATAGGATGTGTTTGAGGTTGTGTATGGGTGTATGTATGTGTATGGTTTGCGCAAGAAAGAGAAGAAATAGGAGTAGAAAAGAAAACTTTGTTGTGTAAGATGATTGATAGATGAAAGAATATATAGATGGTGTATAGAGGGGGTAGGTTTTTCGAAAATAAGGAAAGAAAAGAGAGAGAAAATCTTAAAAAAAAATTGCAAGGATTTTCCATATGAATATCTCTCAAAAATACTCTTAGAAATAGGCATTGTAAATCAAGAAAGAATAAATAATATTTCCCAATATTATCATTTAATTTAAATGACAATAATTTAAGAAAATAAAATTTATTTTTCAAGAAAGAGAGAGAGAGAAATTCGAATATATATATGTATGGGTGATAATGAGGGTAAATCAAAAAGATATGATGTGGAAACTAAGGATATGTAATGATTTTCCATAAAAGATCTCTTCCACTAAATCTAGATTTACTCTAGATGATATCCATTTAAATCCAAATAATATTAATCTTAATTTTCAATATCATTATTTAAATAATAAATAACAATATTTAAAAAATTAAAATATATTCACCATAAATGCCAATAATGGGGGCGCAAATTTGAGCTTTATGGGTCTTCTTGGATTTTAATTTTTCTTCCATGAAGCCCATGTAGAGACATGAGAGGCCCATTGATTTTATCAAAGCCCATAATTATTTTTGAGGCCCAATAATCTTGATACAAGCCTTTACAGCTTGCTTGAGGCCCAAAACCTGTATGAGGCCCGAGGCCCGAGGCCCATACGAAAGCCCATCAACTTTTCTTCAATACGGGTGGTCTTCATATAGTAATTAGCAATATTGTACACCCGATTTCTTCAAAAGATCTTCAGAAAGTCTTCAAAAGAGGTTCAGAAAAATTTTCCGAAGCTTATATGTCTTCATAAATAGTCTTCAAAAAAATCTTCAAACTCTTAAAACAAAAACTCAAGGCCTTTAAAAAGTCTTCAAACATTTGAGTCAAGCCCAAAGCCTAAAAAAAAAGTCTTCAAACATTTGAGACAGACCCAAGGTTTTCAAAAAGTCTTCTTACACTTGAGACATGCCCAAGGTCTTCAAAAAGTCTTGAAATTTGGCCCAACATGAAGAGAGGGGGCGCAAAATGCAGTCTTCATAGGTCTTCAGTTGACTTTGTTGACTTCTGTAGTGGTTGACTTTTCTGTTGACTTCTGACTGTTGGCATGTTGATTTTTCTTCATCTTCTAGAATACTTACCAACTTTTGGGGAATACTTAAAGTTTTTTAATTTTCAAAAAGATTTTCAAAAATAATTTTTAAAAGCTCTTTAGGTTCAGTAAACCTTTCAGCGTGCTAAAACGATCTTCAGCTAAAGGTTTTGTGAATATGTCAGATACTTGATCTTCCGTATTCACAAACTTTAACTCAATATCGCCTTTCTGCACATGATCTCTAATGAAATGATGTTTAACATCAATATGTTTAGATCTAGAGTGCTGAATGGGATTCTTAGCCAAAGCTATTGCACTTGTGTTATCACACATAACGAGAATTTTATCATACCTGAGATTGTAGTCAAGTAGTTGATTTCTTACCCATAAAATTTGTGTAACACATCCAGCAACAGACACGTATTCTGCTTCTGCGGTTGATAGTGCAATGGTATTTTGTTTTCTGCAACTCCATGTGATGAGTGCATCCCCAAAGAACACACAGCATCCACTGGTGCTTTTTCTGTCAACCCGGTCTCCGGCGTAATCAGCATCACAGAAACCTGTAACCACAGAGAGATACCTTTCTTGTACCAAAGGCCAAGATTAGTAGTACCTGCTAAGTATCTAAGAATACGCTTGACTGCAGTTAGGTGAGACTGTTTTGGACAAGATTGAAATCTTACACAAATACCAACACTTAAATGTATGTCAGGCCTAGATGCAGTTAAATAAAGCAGGGACCCGATCATACCTCTGTAGGTGCTTTCAGACACCTTTTCTCCCTCTTCATCCTTGTCAATGACTTGTGATGGATGCATCGGAGTTTTCATGGGACTACACTTGTCCATTAAGAATCTTTTGAGAAGTTCTTTGGTGTACTTTTCTTGATGTATGAAGGTTCCATCAGCTTGTTGCTTGATTTGAAGTCCTAGGAAAAACTTCAATTCTCCCATCATACTCATTTCGAACTCCCCCTGCATACTTTCTACATAGAGATTCGTTAGTAGCACCAAATACTATATCATCAACATAAATTTGCACAATTAGAAAATCAGAGTTATCAGTTAAAGTGAAAAGAGTTGTGTCCAATTTTCCACGAGTGAATCCATTCGTAGTCAAGAAGCTACTAAGTCTATCATACCAAGCTCTAGGAGCTTGTTTAAGACCGTATAACGCTTTAGACAAACGATTGACGTGCTCGGGATAGGTTTCACTGATAAAACCTGGAGGTTGCTTGACGTAGACCTCTTCACTGAGGACACCATTAAGGAATGCGGACTTCACATCCATTTGATACAGTTTTATTCCTTTATGTGCAGCGAATGCAAGAAGGATCCTAATGGCTTCTAGTCTTGCAACTGGCGCGAAGGTTTCGTCGTAGTCGATCCCTTCTTGCTGGTTGTATCCTTGTGCCACGAGTCTTGCTTTGTTTCTCGTAACCTTTCCGGATTCGTCCAACTTGTTGCGGAACACTCGCTTTGTGCCAATAATCGTTTTGCCCTTGGGTTTCTGAACAAGCTTCCAGACTTCATTCTTCTCAAACTGTTCGAGTTCTTCTTCCATGGCTTCCACCTAACTGGGTTCATCCAATGCTTCTTGAACTGTCTCAGGTTCAATTTCTGAAACAAGTGCAGCATTAGATTGAAATCTCAGGGATCTTCTTGTTCTTACCCCATGAGATGGATCGCCAAGAACTTCGTTATTTCTAACAGCTTTGAGATCGTTTATTCCGATTTTTCTTCTTAGAACGGGTTCTTGAACTTCAATAGACTCAACCCCTTGAGGAGTAGAGGGTTCTTGAGCTACAATGACTCTTGGTTCATCTCCCCCTGAATCGGGTGATTCCTTCATAACTTGATGATCATCTTCTTCAATAGGTACTTGATCATTACTTTCGCAACCTTTGGTTGAGATAGTTAGATCCTTCAATCTTTCTTCGATGTCAGCTAGATTATGTTGGATGTCTTGTTTTAGTTCCTTGAATTTGATGTGGATGGTTTCTTCAACTGTCTTCCTTTGTTTGTTGTAAACCCTGTAAGCTTTAGAAACAATAGAATATCCTAGAAACACTCTGTCATCGGATTTGGAATCAAACTTTGACAGCTTGTCCCTTGTGTTCAGGATAAAGCAAGGTGAACCAAAGATATGGAAATATGATATATTGGGTATTCTTCCTTTCCAAAGCTCATAAGGAGTTTTGTTGACACTTTGCCTTAAGAAAACACGATTTTGAATGTAGCAAGCTGTGTTGACAGCTTTTGCCCAAAAACCTTTTGATAAACCGCTTTCCAAAAGCATTGTTCTCGCCATCTCAATGAGGCTTCGATTCTTTCTCTCAGCCACTCTATTTTGCTAAGGAGTTTTAGGAGAGGAAAATTCGAACAATACCAAGATCCTCACAAAGATTTTCAAAAGCATGATTTTCAAACTCACCTCCATGATCAGAACGAATGGTGGTGATGCTAGAACCTTTTTCGTTAGAAACCATTTTCGCAAATGTTTTAAATTTTGAAAACGTCTCATCCTTAGAAGCTAAGAAAATTACCCAAGTGTATCTACTGTAGTCTTCGACTATGACAAGGCAATAATATTTGCCCGCAAGAGAAGCCTGTCTTGTAGGACCAAAGAGATCCATGTGAATTAGCTCAAGTGGTCTAGTAGTAGAGACTACTTTCTTACTTTGGAAAGAAGCTTTGGTCTGCTTTCCCTTCTCACAGAAATCACAGGTTGTATCCCTGTCATAGCGGATCTTGGGAAGCCCCTTGACCAAACCTTTCTGAGATAACTCGGAAAGTAACTTCATGTGGGCATGACCCAACTTCTTGTGCCAAAGCCACTTGTCATCCTCAAAGGACGCTAAGCATTTCACATCTTGATCCAAAAGGTCCTCAAGATAGATGACATAGGTGTTGCCTAGTCTTCTTCCCTAGAGAACAACTTTACCTGTCTTTAGATCAATGACGCTGCAATATTTGGCTAGAAACTCAACCTTTAAGCCTTTGTTACAAAACTGACTAATGCTTAAAAGATTGTGAGTCAAACCATCAACAAGCAATACCTCAGATATTTGATGATCATCGGACTTACCAACATTTCCCTTGCTGACGATCTTGCCCTTAGCTCCATCACCGAAACGCACTGTTCCTTTCTTCTTTGGTTTAACATCCTTGAACCAGTGCTTGCTTCCGGTCATGTGCCTTGAGCACCCGCTATCCAGGTACCACTTTTCATCCAACCACTAGTGTTGTGGCTCTTGATGGTTGATCTGTGCTTGAAGTTCCTGCATTCACAGATGAACCATCAAGAGCTTCATCTACTATGTCTACAAGAGTAACCTTTGTCGATGATGTAAAGGACAATGAGAAAAAGAAGTCACCCACTCCTATGTTGAAAAAGGTAACTTCTGGCACACATGATTCTTCTTCTACTACTTCTACTCCACTCTCATCCATGATAACAACGGACATTGACAAGTTTTTTGAAGACAATCCATCTCTTGATGTTGATGAGTATATTTTCAAGTGTGATGCTCCATTCGGGCATAATACCTCTGAAAAAGAAGAAGATATTCTTTGTCCAAGTTCAATACCTTTGGTCATTGAAAATCAAGAAGAGCATATGGTACCTCATCAAAAAGGAAGAATGTCTCATTAAGGGAGAGCATCTATGTTTTGATCAAGAAGCTCTCAAGAAGACAGTTCTTGAAATGTTTCAAGTTGACGGGGAAAGCATTCCTTACGAGAAAGTCAGAAAAATCCTACACTTCATCGGCTTCAACAATTCTCTTGTTCTTATTAGTTCAACATCTCAAGGGGACATGACTGTTGAAGAATTTCGGTATCTTCTCCTAATTCTCAAGAACTGAAGACCTTTTTGATGAAACAAAGGGGGAGAAGAAAATTGAAGATAAAGGAAGATTTTTTCAAGAACATTGAAGAATGTAGATCAAGAACTTAGCTAGCTCTAGGGGGAGCTTAATTCCTTTTCTATGTTTTTTAAAAATTCTTTTATGTTGTGAAACTAATAACAATACCAGAGAGAAAATAGAGGAGAAGAGAAAATAGAGGAGAAGAGAAAACAATATTATTGATAGTCTCCAAAGTGTACTCTTCCATTAGGATTCATAATGCTATTTATAGCCAAACTAAAGAAGAGATAAGATCAAATCAAATCTTAATAAGGAAGAGATAAGATCAGATCAAATCTTATCCAATCCTATCTTAATCAGTTAAAGATAGAGATATTCACAATATTATATCATAACACCCCCCCTTGAATTTCTGTTGCTAGAATATGTCTCGTTAAAACCTTACTAAGAAAAAACCCATTGGGAAAAAATCTTGGTGAAGGAAAAAGAGTACAATATTCTAATAACGTAAAACTTTTAATTGCCTCATTAAAAACATTGTTAAGGAAAAAACCCAGTGGGATAAAAACCTTACTCAAGGAAAAAGAGTACAGTATTTTCTCCCCCTCTTACAAACATTATTTGATATACTTCTACCTTCAAGAAATTAGTACACAAGATTGAAATGTGTCGGTAGAAGAATATCAAATAAATTGGTGAGGAACTATATCCTGCTAATACATTTACAACAAATGTTATATCTAGTTGTGTATAATTAGTAAGGTATATGAGTGCTCCAATGACAGTAAGATGCGGTACTTCAGGAGTCAGGACCAAGTAGACTTCTTCCTCATTTTCTTGAGGAATGGATGGATCTCTTTTTACATCCAACGACCTTACCACCATTGGGGTACTTAATGGATGTGGTTTATCCATATAAAATCTCTTCAAGATTTTCTCAATGTAAGTTGATTGACGAACTGAAATTTCATTAGTCAAATGCTCGAACTGTATGCCCAAACAAAATTTAGTCTTTCAAAGATCTTTCATCTCAAATTCATCTTTTAAATCTTTTATGACTATAGGAATCTCTTCAGGAGTTTCAATGATATTTAAATCATCAACATACACAAATATGATGAATCCATTTACACATGGGGAAACAGCATAATCCTGAAATCCATTCTCAATCAAATACTCACTAAAACGGTTGTACCGTGTGTGTCCAGATTGCTTTAGATCATAAATAGATCTTCATAGTTTAATTAAATAAATTTCACAAAAATGTTCGCTAAACAATGTTGATATCTTTAATCCTTCAGGGACTTTCATATAAACATCATTGTCTAATGAACCATATAGATATGCTTTGACAATAATGCACTTGTTATGTTCTTTAATTTCTTTTATGTTTTATTTTATTTCATGTTTATGTTTTTTAATTTAATTAAAGTTTCTCTTTTTAGTATTTCTCCTCTATTATTCTTTTATTCTTTTTTATATTGTTTATTTGAAAATAATTTCCTAAGGCTTCAAGTCTTAAGAAAATATTTTCCCTTGTAATCAAATCAAAACATTTATTTCAATTAGAATTGTTATCATCAAAAGGGGGAGATTGTTAGCTCCAAAAACCCTTTACCTCATCATTGAAGGTTTTGAGTGATAAAATTCTTAATTAAAATAAAAGTTTTAATTTGGTTGGACTTATGGTTTGTTAAGTGTGTTTTAGGATCTAATTTATTTGACAAAATAAAAAGACACATCTTGACCACCATGAGCATCATAGTTGGCGCAACATATAGCTTGGAGGACAAGTTATTCTAATTTTTGAAGACCAAGTCCAAGATTTTCTAATTAAGGAAAGTTTAGTTGGAAGACTCTAAGATTTCCTAAAAAGTTAATTATGGAAAATACATGAAATTAAATAGAGAATCTTTTTATCAAATATCTCTATTTAAATATTCATGCACAATATATATCTATATACATAAATTTCGAAATTATATATAAAATAGGGAAACAAAATTAAATCTCTATTTTACACAATATATGTTAATAATTTTCGAAATATATACATATATATATATATATATGTGGGAAATCTAGAAAGATCTTGTATGCAGATTTAAATGCAAATTATTAAATAAAAATAATTATCTAGAATTTATTCTAAAATATATTTTGCATTTAAGTAACAGAATATTTTTACGGACACTTTAAAAAGATTCTGTGAGCCTCCTAAAGATTCTATTTGAATCTACAAGATTCCCTGAAAATTCCATGCGGGACCAGAAGATTCTGTTAAAGATTCTACATGAAGTTAGAAGACTTCAGAAGATTCTGTCAAGATTCTCAAGTCTAGAAGATTCCCGAAGATTCCCTGAAGATTCCAGAAGATTCCCGAAGATTCTATCAAGATCCCGAAGAATCTCAAGATTGTAGAAGAATCTCAAGCCTCAAGATTCAAGATTCAAGAATATTCAACATTCAAGAATCTACATTCAGAAGATTCTCTAGAAGACAATGTTTGGTGTTTTAGGATTTTCAAAAATGAGAAATTGTGAAATCCTAATTCGTACCAACATGGAGGCACACTTGTGGAGCAAGAAAAGCTAAAACCCTAGCCTTTCTCTCTCCTAAAATTGGCGCAAACATGCTTGCATTTTTGCAAGATTATGTGAAAATTTGATGAAGCAATGCACACCACAAGATCAAGGCACAAATTCAAATTCAAGGGCTGAGATGAAGTTTCCTCTTTTCTAATTCTTGGTTACAAAGTTTCCACATTTAAGAATAAATAATAACCTTTAGATTAAAGGGAATTATTTGAATCAATGGCCAAGATGAAACTTCCTCTTATTTGATTTTCTATTTTTGGAAGATCAAATTTCAAATCATATCAAGCAATTCTCACCATTGGATCAAGAGATTTCAAATTCAAACCAAGGGTGGAGATCATGCACATGAATTTCGAAAATGAGGGTGTATTTTCCCTATAAATACAAGACCTCAATGCCCAAGAATTCAAGAGACTACCCAAGCTTACAAGTGCCAAAACGCTGTCGAAATTAATCCTAATTTCTCTTCATCTTCAACCTCTAAACCTCAAGTTCTTATTTTTATTTGGGTAAAGGTTGTAATTCTTAAAAGAGTGAGCTTTTGTTGTTTATCCTAGCTTTGCTAGTTATTTCTTTGAGAGAAAAATTCATCAAGGTTCCAACTTAGTTGCATCTAAGTTCTTGATTAGTAAAAACCACATCTTTTATACAAAGTCTTATTTTTGTAAGGCAAGAAGTCCTTAGAGGGTCTAAGGCAAGGGTAGAAAGTCCTTCGGTGTTGAAGGCAAGGATTTAAGTCCTTTGGAGTTGCCAGAGGCAGTTAGTCACCTAGTTGTGGTGCAAGTGAAGTCCTTTGTGGTTTTCAAAGGCAGTGAGTCACCTTGGTGAAGGTGCAGGTTGAAGTCCTTTGTGGTGTAGCAGAGGCAAGAAAGTTCACCTAGTTGTGGTGGTGATAGTGAACTCTCAGGTGAATCCTGGGGACTGGAGTAGGCACGTTGCCGAACCAGTATAAAATTTCTGTGTGTGTGCTTTCTCTCTTCTCTTACTCTTTATTTAATTGTTTTTACAATTTATCATTGCATACACATCATATAGCATATTGCGAAATCATCATCATCTTTTGTCTAAGTGTTGAAGGTTAAAGTTTTAACCTTTATCATTTAGAAGAGCTTGAAAGTAAATATATTTTCAAGATCTACCATAGCCTTGTCTATAGGCTAAGTTTCTGTTTATTATACTTACAATCGTTTCCGCTGTGCAAGACAAGTTTATACTTGATCTTTATTTTTAGTAATTTTCAGAAACAGGATTTATAGTTGGAACGTGATTCAACCCCCCTTCTCACGTTTCACTACCTTCACGAACTTGTAATCGATTACCGTAATCGATTACACGGTTCTGTAATCGATTACAGGCCTCCGAAAAAGCCCAAATCTGAAACTTGACTTGCTGTAATCGATTACCAAGTACCTGTAATCGATTACTGGGCATGAAAAATGCCCCGAAACACTTCCAAAGTGTCTCAACTCATATAATAACATCCATACACTCATTATAACTTAATGTAACATCAAAGCACACATAAATACTCATAAAAACACATAACATAGATACTTTAAACTAGGGGAAACTTGTTCACTCAATCCAATTAAGTTCCAATTAAAGTCCATAACCCTTAATTTCCTTTAATTAGGACTTAATAAAGATCGGGGTGTTACATTACCTCCAATTAAACTACCGGTAATCCACATTACCCTGTTTGGTATATACAAATAACATTACTAGTAATCCACATTACCTTGTTTGGTATATTAAAAAGATTACAAGGTAATGTAGGTATATTACTATAATACCCTCAAAATAATTATAAAATAATTTAATCAAATATAATTATATTATATATATTATTAAAATACCTTTTAAAAATACACATAAAATGAATTAATCAAATATAATTATATTTTGAATTTAATATTAATATTTTCATTTTTGACATTAATATAATTATTTAATAAAATTAAATTTTATTAAAATAATTATAATATTCTTGTAAAGAGTACAACATAAAAAAGTAAATATAATGCAATAAGTTAAAAAAAATCAACAAGAAATATTCTTGCAGCAGCAGCAGTGCGGTGCTCCAGGAAGGCTGGGCACGGTACTCCGGGAAGACTGGGCGCGGGCGCGGTGCTGCGGGAAGGCTTGGCGTAGGCGAGGTCGCGCGCAGCAACACAAGGTTTCGCGCAGCAGCAGCAGGGCGACGCGCAGTAGCAAAGCGCGGTGGTTAAAGGGGAAGGCGCGGTGGGTGGTTGATAGATTAGGATTTGTGTTACAGTAGTGTGTTAGGAAATTATAAAATTAGGAATAGTAGTGTAATTTGTTAGAGGGGTAATCGTGTAATAAAATAAATTAGAAGATTACCTAGGGGTGGTAATCCAGATTGCCACCTGATATGGGGTAATCGTCATTACCACTTTGGCGACCTACATTACCTCTATCTTTATCAAAACAAACGAATCAATTTGGATTACCAGGTAATTTAATTGCAAGATTACCGGTAATCTATCCGGATTACCTCATACCAAATGCCCCCTAAAACTTCAGACCAGTTGTCCCACCCTTCGAGGTGCCTACAAGCCAACGAGGGATTAGTCACTGTGATTGACAGTGGATACCCATAAAAAAAAATATAAAATCTACTCAAAAGTGGGTCTATATACACTCTTCATCACTACCTCTAGTTTTCAGCTCATATATCTAATAATTAATTAATAGCACTTCTTGACCTATTATTTTCTTTCATAAACCAAACTAAAGTTGCTATTGGGAGAAATCACCTTCATACCATAAAATACTATTGATGACATTTTTTTTTAGTGATTTACACAAAAATGATTCAAAGTGGCCTACATAGGTTATTTGGCACAATAATATTAATACAAGTCAATTCAATGCACATAATTGTTGTCAAGCACTTGATTAATTAGTTGATCATGATTCATGAATTTTATTTCACCACTAAATTTTTTTTCCTCCTTTTTACATTCTGACAAAAAATTCATCACAGGCTGCTTTTAAGGTGTTTTTTTTTTTAAAGACGTTGCTCTTGCTGTAACTATCAAGAAAGGATTTTAAATAAATAATAATTAGCCAAATGTTAGTTGAAAGATGTAATGTATGTCTTAGCCATTTGGCTAAGGTTTCAATTTTTTACTAGTGCAATTTAGATGAAGCTGACATATCAGTGGTTATTGAAGTTCTAAATTCTAAAATGATTAGAAAGTAGCACTTTCTTTTCTTTGGTGCATGATTAGATGGTAGTAGATCTACTTATTTGCCTATAAGGGGCTTTAATGAGGACACTAATAGTATAGTAGTAGTTATGGCAGTTGAATTGGAGCCTTATAGCTCAACCTCCTATCTAGAGAAAGCTAAGGTTCAGTTAAAAATTAAATTGATTTAGTAACCTTGCAAAGAGAGACAAGAACATGTACATCAAAGCACACATCCATCAACCATCCATCAAGCATATTATGCTATTTTGGACCCACCATTTTAAATAAAAATAAAAATAAAAATAAAACCCACACATATCCCTCACTCTCCAATTAGAATAATATCTGATGAATGCTTGATGAACAAAAATCTGATGTACTCCAATCATTTATATATTTTTATTGACTCTGAGAACAAAGTTAAGGAAGTTATCGAGTCAATATCATAGGAGTTAGAGACATAATAACTCCAAAATTAACTACAAACACATTCTCGCATATTCATGTCTCACATGCCAACATACAATGACTCCATTTCAACACACAATGACGTCAAAATTGGAGTGAAAAAAATTTGACAATTTGTTTCACGGAGTCATCGTGACTCTGCTCTTTTTTCTATTGTGATCTCGTACCAAACATTTAACAAAGTTATTTTTCCACTGACTCATTGATATTAGAATAGGTTTTTCATTGATATATTGGTGTTTTACATTGTTTGAAATATATAGTGAAGAAAACGAAATAAACATGGAATTAATCATAATAATTGTCAATTATTTCTCCCTGATTCTATGCTATTACATTTCCTAATTTGTCTCTGCTGTATTTTGCTTGATTATTATTTTGCTCACACTCCCCCTCAAGTTGGGTCATAGGATCTCCAACACCCAACTTGACCAATGCTTCAATAAAAGGCTTTGTTGGAATAGTCAGAATGTCAGCAAGTTGTTCTTCTGATCACACAAAAGGAAGACAAACAATCTCTTCTTCTATCTTTTCCTTAATGAAATGCCTATTGATAATGTGGTTTTTGCCAATATTTTATGCCCTTAATTTGGATGATTGTATGCATTTCTTTGCTCTATTTTAGTCTTTTATTGTATTTAATACAATTTGGAATTAATTGGGACTTAATGAAAATAAAGGCTAAAGTAATAAGTTTTATGATGTTTTTGCATTTCAAGGATGACCCTTGCACTTGATCTTGGGTATTTTGTATTTTTGGTGCAGGTCATAGGGATTATTGGAGCAGTAGACATCAGGAACTGAGCAAGAAGCGGAGTAGTGGAATCCAGGACTGGCATCGAGCGCTCCAGCACCCGTAGCGCGCCCCAGCGCCCGAACCCTACTAGAACTCATCACGTGCACAACACTGGCGCCCTAGCGAGCTCTCAGCGCCCCAGTGTCGCGCCGCAATTCTGTTACAGCAGAGACCTATCTGCAAGGCCGAGCTGGGGGTCCAATTAGCTAGGGTTTGGAGGCTGCTCACTCTATTTAAAGAAGGCTAATGCATCAGAAAACAGATCACTACCACTTCAATCACTCACTTACCATCACTTCTACATCTCTTATTTTCATATTCTTTTATTTTCCTAGTTTCTTACTTTCAACCCTAGGCTTTTTAGTTAGAGTTTATTTTCTCCATTAGGATTCCATCTTCTTTTCCTAGTTTAGCTCTAGCTCCTCCATTGTTATTTCTAACGTTATTCGTCAAGCCCTTTGGGTTTTGTAAGTTACTCTTTTCATTAATTTAGTTATTCGTTTTACCATCTTCCCAATTTGCATTTATTTTCCTTACTTTTCTCTTTATTGTTCAAGTTGTTAATTTCTTCATTCCATCTTTCCTTTTAGTTCCAATTTATTTTCTGCCCTTATATTTCCTCCGTGAGTAACTAAGTCTCTGGGTGGTTTATGAGGGTGTGAACATCATTGGGGCAAATTGAGGCTTTGCTCTTAATCTTGCACAGGTTTTCATTATCAAACCTTGGCATATAATTTGAGATCTTAAATTGTGTGTTAACCCTTTGTCTTGGCTTACTCGATTGAGTTAGGCTAATTCATTGGCATGTGTTTATGTGTTAATTGATTAATTGATGCATGGCATATCAGGAATTGGTAATGATTAATTAATTGGCTGATTAGTCTCTTTAATTAGATTAATGTGATTGGCTTAAAAGATTGTTGAAAACGAAACTAAAGGTGAGATCTCACTGATTAATCTTGTTCTAGGCAATCAATCCTTAGAATCACAACAATAGGGTTAGATCTAACTCTGGCGTAATTAATCAACTCATGCATTCTTTTGTAGCCAATGATAAATGCCCTAATGAATGTTCTACCTCATGAACCACTGTTTTTATTATTCTTATTCCAAATTATTTTCTTGCAAACAAAAACCTCCAACTTGTGACAACCCTCATACAACTAGTCTTGCGTATTGCTCTCTTAGTCATTCCTTGTGAGAGACGACCCTGGTTTCCACTTAACTATATTAGAGGAACTTGGTTTATAAATAATTAAATTTATGGGAGTTGCGACG
Organism: Aeschynomene evenia; assembly: GCA_013621005.1. Lineage (NCBI taxonomy): Eukaryota > Viridiplantae > Streptophyta > Magnoliopsida > Fabales > Fabaceae > Aeschynomene > Aeschynomene evenia. Next base: position 18,540,333 of record CM024270.1, read on the forward strand.
CTCACCCATCAAATTTTTGGCTCCGTTGCCGAGGAATGGTGATGAAAGTAATCACTAGTTGTGTGATTTGTGCAAAGTGTACATAACAGTTTTCTTTTGTTTTCTTTGTTCTTCCAAAAATAAAAACAACAAAAAGATTTTCCTTTTATTTTGCATTTTATTTTCGTTTTTGTATTATTATTTGTTCTTCCCAGACTCGTTGTTCCAAGAACAGTTGAGTCTGCTGCTGTCACACGCGCCCCAGCGCCCATACAGCGCCCTAGCGCGCGACTGCGACTGCAAAGTTGCAGTTTTGCATGACTCGATCTCAACCGGATCCCCAGCTTGCTGTTTTTGATCCTGAAATTGAAAACACTTTGAGAAAAATAAGGCAAGCTAGGAGAGGGTTTAGTGAGTCTCAAGGGCAATCAGAAGGTCCACCGTTTAAAACTCTACTTTTCACTGGTCCTGAACTTTCTGATTTGTCTGTTAGTGTTTCAGGTCCAAATTCGATCATGGAAGACTATCAGCCCACCTTGAAGAAACTTGCAGCTTCTGACCTCAGTCAACAACCCTTGGGAATTACCTACCCAAGGTTGGACACTGAGTTCAAGCTCAAGGGAGCTATTCTCCATTTGCTCCCTAAATTCCACGGATTGGCCGGAGAGGATCCACACCAGCACCTGAAGAAATTCCATGTGGTGTGTGAGACTCTCAAGCCAAGAGGAGTCAACGAAGAGCACGTGAAGCTTCGGGCTTTTCCGTTCTCTCTAGACGGTCAAGCGAAGCAATGGTTCTTGAACCTGCCAAATGGAACTGTCACCACATGGATTGGCATGAAGAAGATCTTCTTGGAGAAATTCTTTCCAGCCTTAAGGGCAGCTGCCATAAGGAAGGACATTAGTGGCATCCGCCAACTCCAAGGTGAGTCTCTCCATGAGTATTGGGAGAGATTCAAGAAGCTAGTGGCAAGTTGTCCAGCCCATCAGATCTCCGGACAACTATTGATCCAATACTACTATGAGGGTCTGACGGGAATGGATCGTTGCATGGTTGATGCCGCTAGTGGTGGTGCTCTGATGGACAAGACTCCAACAGATGCAAGAATCCTGTTCGAGAACATGGCTATAAACTCACAACAGTTTGGCACAAGGGCAACTGCCGTGACCAAAGGGGTGAATGAGGTAGCTCAACAGGAGAGTGGTGGCCTACACCAGAAGCTGGATGAGATTGCAACCTTCATGAAGCAATTGGCCATCAACCAAGCCAAAGCGGGAACCCCAAGCCAAGCCATGGTTTGCGGGATATGTTCATTGGACTCTCATGTAACTGACCAATGCCCACACCTTCAAGAAGAGGCAACAATGGTGGCAGCTGCAAACACCTTTCCGGGAAAACCTCAATTTCAGCCACAGAATCATCCTACGGGGAATACCTATAACCCAAGTTGGAGGAATCACCCGAACCTGAGGTGGAATAACAATCCACAGCCACAACAAGTCCAGCAACCTCAGCAGATTCGGTACCAACCTCCTCAACAAAGGCAACCCCAGGCTCCAATAGCCTTGCCTCCACCACCACAACAATTGGCTCTGCCTGCACCTACGAATCCTAACGAGCCAACTCTCGTTGATGTGATGAAACTAATCATGGAGCAACAAAGGATGATACTGAACCTGCAGAATGAGGTCAACCAAATGAAAGGAAATCCGGCCACACAAACCTATGAACAAGCTGACACCTCACAAATCCCATCTCAGACAATTCCTAATCCTAAGGCGAATGTGAGTGCTATCCATCTCATGACCGGAGCAGCTGGTGCTGACAACCCTGGACCAAAGTAGCCTTAAAGCGGTCGACCGTCTGTAACCCCCTACTAGATAGCCCTTAATGCTTAAGTCATTTTAGGCTATTTCATAAGGGTCACTCTCTGTTATCATGTTCTATTCTTTACTTTAAAATATATACGCGGAAAATAGGCGGGAGTAAAATTTTCGCAATTTGTTTACGATATAAAAATAAGGGCTTTGCGAAATACATAATCGATAAATAATAAGTCATGCCAAGATATAAACTGAATAGTCTATCAAATAAATAACTCCCAACAATCAATGAACACACAAGGAATAAATATTAGGCTTTACCCCCTAAGTCAAAGGCAATGACTTATGAGACTCCACCATAAATACATGTCAAATAAATAGCTGCCGGCTAACATAGGTCCGGACTTGAAATAAATAACTCAAACAACTGAAATGAATCCATAACCGAAATGCAAATCAATGTATATAGGTTTATAAAGCGGAGGACTGAAAAATAAACTAAGGCTGGGCCTGCTCCTCGCTAGCTCCATGGTCCTGCTCTGTCTGCTCCTCTATAATATGGGGGAAAAACATAGGGTGAGCACTGGGAAGTGACTCAGTAGAGGAAGCCGCCCCGGGTTTAATTATAAAATAAGTGGAGCATGAATGAGTTCATTTCAGATATAAGTTTAAAACAATCTTTTCCCGGAACGTCTTACCTAAGTGCGTCTTGTTCATTTTATTTAATACATATAACATAGCATAATTAAAGGTCTCTGTGTAGTGTACTCTGTGCTTCGAAATATCAGTAAGGGAAAGAATATATCATAACATCCTAAATAACTTTAGTTCTCTTAAACTTTAATCTTGCATTAATCTTTGGCCTGTGCCCGCCCTCCTGTAACCTCCACTACACCGACCCCTAGGCATGAGCTCATCCTAAACTTATGGGAGAGGGGGGAATATCACCTTCCTTAACAATGAGGTTGTAATGCCGAGGTTGCCATCCCTCCCTTAACAACTCTCACTGTAATGCCGAAGGCTACAACGTTTTATCTTGGTATTTCACCTTCCCTTAACAATGAGGTTGTAATGCCGAGGTTGTTATTCCTCCCTTAACAACTCTCATTGTAATGCCGAAGGCTATTGCACTTTACTTTAACTTTCCGTTACATCTTAAACATGTACATAACACTATATCGTAATATCATAACTTAACATTACATCATAGCATTTAAACACACATACAACTCATAACATTACATAATGAACATACATAAATCATACGTAACATATATTATCATATAATCGTACTTTTATATTACAATAATGTATAAACATATTTTACAGCTCATATAATTATATATAAATCATGCATAAATCATATATATATCTTATTCACTTCTAACTTTGTCTTATGTAATGTTATCCTTAATTATTCTCACTATTATCTTTACTATCATTATTAATACTATTATCATTACATATCATATATTATACACGTTGTTGTTCTTACTGTATTATTCTTTTATTATTATTATTAGGGTTAATATTTTATATTATCTTCCCTATTAATATTACTATCATTATCATATTATTATTATTTCTACCTGTTACCTACCTATTATTAACTAATATACATGCTAATAGGTATAAGTTTATGTAATAATAATATGTAATAATAATATACATATACTAGTAAACTGTCCTTTTTATTTATATATATATATATATATATATATATATATATATATATATGTGTATATACACGCTGCCATATGCATATAATATATATATAGAATGCCTAACTTAAGCTACCTTGTATGCTGCCATACGCATATACATATATATAGAATGCCTAACTTACGCTGCCTTGTACGCTGCCATACGCATATATATATATATATATATATATATATATATATATATATATATATATATACTATATCTACGTAACATAATAATAATAATAATAATAAGACACAAAAATCTCTAATAGGAAAAACGACCATCACATTAATCTCATAAAATCATCATCAATATGCATGAAAATAGAATGCCTAAACCCCTACCTCTCGTAGACCTCCTATGCTATGCGTAGAGACACCCCTTTCCTTCTCACTTTCTCTCTAGCCCCACGAACGGTACAAAGATGGCTTCTTTCAAAAATGGAAACGGTAGAAGTGTTCTATTTGGTGAGAGGATCAAGAATATGTGATTTGTTTTGTGATTGGGTGAGAATTAGTATGGATTTGGGGTTGTGGAATGGTTATGATTTTTGGTTTTTGAGAGAGAGAGAGTGGAATGGAGGCACAAGGATTGATGGAGGCTACCAAGAGTATTTTTGGAAATTAGGTTTTCTTAGTGGAGGCATTGATGGGTATTATATAGAGGTGTTGTGGGGCCCACCCGTTACTAAAAAAATACTAAATATTCTAAAACATCCCAAATAATACTACAATGCTCAACTAACTTTCAAATCTTTAAACATAAATTAAAAATACACATATAGGCACACAAAGAAAATAAAATAAATAACATATAACACTTTAATAAGGAGAAATTTATCCACTCTAACCCAATTAAATTCCAACCAAGGTCAATTACCCTTAATTTCACTTAATTAGAATCTAATAAAAATCGGGGTGTTACACCGTCCAACTTAGGGACCTTAAAGCAAAGTGCTTCGTGGGAGACAACCCACCGGCTTTCTTTATTTTTCTGTATTTTTAATTTCCGTATTTCAATTTCCGTATTTTATTTTTCGTATTTTATTTTTCTGAATTTTATATTCATATTTTATTTTCGTATTTGCATATTTAATTTTTGCATGCATTTAGATTAATTAGGATAGTTTCATTCATTTTAGGATAATAGCAGTAAAAATACTTGTTCTGCATCAGGAAGCCGCGCCCGGGCGCCACATACGCGCCCTAGCGCGTGTGCATCATTTCATGAAACGCATCGTTGGGTTACGCGCTCCAGCGCGCTGAGCGCGCTCTAGCGGAGCAGCCACGACCCCCTCTCCCTATTTCACCATTTTTCACACATTTGCTCTTAAAATCCTTCATACATTTGTTCATCTTGTCCTAGCATTGCATTCTATCAAGGTACATTGATCTAACACTCATTCTTTTCTCTATTTTTGATAGAAAAACCGATTTTGATAGATTAAAAGATGATAAATGTGTTATTGATTGTTTTGTGTGGATTTAATCGGTTAGTTCTGTATGATATATGCTTTAATCGAGTGTTGTGGTGAAGAACCATGAGCTAGGGCCGTTTCTGCACTGTTCGGCGTTGTTCTGTCCTGTTTCCGGAACCCTCGTGCGCTCCGGCGCGCTATACGCGATCGAGAGCGAGGCGTCTCTGTTCTGTTGCAGGTCGTGCGCTCCAGCACGTCCTTCGCGCCCTAGCGCCGACCTGCTGCAGAAATATGGTCGAATCTGTTATGATTGCTTGCTGCCTGATGCCTCTTGCTTTCGTTTCGCTGCTATGTTCCTTTTATTTTATTTTACATTTGCATCCAAAAATGGCATGACAAGAAAAAACAATAGCTAATAATCACTGTGACTGTTTGGAAGCTTAATCGTCTTGATTTTATCTCTGCAGGAATGGCACCACGAACCAGAGGCGGCAAAGGGAAGAGGGTGCGCACTACCGAAGAGGATGATCACTCCTATGATCAGCTTCAAGACCCAGCACGATTTCTGGAGGTCACCGCCGAGCTGGCCTTCCACGCCACCATTCATAAGAGGAAACCCCTCTTTGAGTTGGGGTATCAGTTCCACGATGAGGGCCAAGGACGGCTCAACATGGTCATCGCGGAGATTGAGAGGCGGGGGTGGGCCCACTATCTTCTTAGTACCCCCGTCAGAGCAAACATCACCTGGGTGCGGGAGTTCTACGCAAACTTCCATGACCGCACTGCCACTGAGGTGTTCCTCCGGGGAAAATTCCTTCCAGTCGATGTGGCAAGCATAGCCACTCTCATTCAGATCACCCCGGAGCTCGACTACGCATTCGGAGAGCCAGATGCCATTCAAACTATGGGCAACACGGATTTGGAGGTAATCAAGAACCGCCTCTGCCTTCCTTTGGTTGCAGCTGGACACTTGGGACCAATATGCTCCCCCGTACACTGAAGAACTACACGCTCAACCTGGAGGCCAGAGCATGGTCCCGCATCTACTTCAGCCACATCTATCCAGTCTCCCACATCTCCGACCTTACCACAGTTCAAGCTCTCCATCTGTACTGCATTGTGGAGGGCCACTGGGTGGACTTGCCCACTCGTCTGCAGCGCACCATGCATCAGGCTCACCACATTAAGGCCAACCGGTGCCTCCCTTTCCCTTCTCTGGTTACCTCCTTGGCTATCCAGTGTGGTATGCCAGAGTATGCTGATGATGAGTGGCAAGGGTCACATACCACTCTCACCGCCGCCGGTCTCTCTACCAAGGATGCAGCAGCTCAGAATAAGAGCCAGGCAGCGGGGAATCCTCTAGATTCCATCACTACTCAGTTGACTCAGATGGAGGTCAACATGAGGGAGTACTTCGACCAGAAGTTTGCAGCAGCAGAGAGCTATCATGATCAGCGGTATCTGGCCATGCAGACTTACTATGACCAGAGGCTTGCTGAGACACAGAGGGATTTCCAAGCCTACATCGACCAGCGCTTCTCCTCTGGGTATGGAGCTCCGGGACATTCCCAGGCTCCTATTAATGTCGATGAGGACGAGGAAGACGACGGTGATGAGGACGATGAGGCCGAGGAGGAGGAGGATGATGATGGTTCAGAGGACGATTGAGTCCTCCGTAGGTCCTTTTTATACCTTTTTCTCTGTTCTTTTAACTGTTGACACTGGGGACAGTGTCTCATTCAAGTGTGGGGAGGGTGTAGAAAAATTGGCTTTTGTAAATATTTGCATACCTAACTCTTTTCTTTTCTTTTATGTTCTTTTGTTTTTATGTGTTTTTAGGTAGATGATTGGGTAGTTTTCTTTATAGCACCTTTTGGTCTGAAATTGCTTTACCCTTTGATTTTAACTCAGAAATGTTGGCATGTATCCCATATGAGTTTGAATTGTTTGTGTTATCTCTGATTGGTGTTTTGGATTACCTGTGAGATTTGAGCCTTATTGTGATTAAATACATCAATTGATCACTTTCTTTCTGTGAGCACACACACACACTTTTATTTGTTATTCCTGAATTTGCTTGATTCTTGTTTTGCGTTTTATACATGTTGCGTGTGATTGAGGCATGATTTTGTTTTACATTTAAAAGTCACTTAGCCAAATAGCCAACCGATACACAATTCTCATTGTTTGTAGCCAATTTGAGTCTTTATCCCTTTATTGTTTACTAAGCTCATTACAAGCCAAAGACAGAAAAACAATGAAAAATCCCTTCTGAGAAACTAGGAGGACATGGTTTGATTGTTGGGCAAAGGTCTTAAGTGTGGGGAAATTGGGTTAAATTGTGCACTGGAATAAACTGTAAGGTATGGGAACATAATTGTAAGGGTAGCTTTTGTACATAAGTGGTCTTTTGTTATTTTCTTTTCCACCTCATTTCAATTGCCAAAGGAATTGAGATGAGGAATTTATTCAAAAAAAAAATCGAAAATTGCAGAAAAATCAAAGAAAAATATGTGAATTGTGCAAATAAAGGTTGTTGGGTTCCTGGGATTACTGTGAAATTATTTGGGAATCTTGGGAATGTTCAAATTAAGAGTTTTATGGGTTTATTGATTCTGGGTAATTCTGCTCTCTCCATCTTTCTTTCTCTCCATCTTTTTCTTTAAATAATAGTAGTCATCTGGGATCAGTCGAACCATGAAGTCTTAGTTTCTCGGAATTGAGTCCACTTCCCATATATGCCACACCTGTCCCAAGCCCCGTTACAACCCGAAAAAGACCTCTTGATGCACCATGTTTGTGGAATTGCAATGTTAGGAGTATAGCAAATTTATGGAATGTGAACACTTGTGTGTTTTATTCAATTGAGTGCTTAGTCAAAACATTGAGTGATTGAGAGATAAACACACTGGTGAAGGCCAATCAACCAACTTTGCATAACATGAACGGATTCTCTTAACTCATGAATTTCTTTGAATGCCAACTTCTAATATGATTGTGGGTGTTGCATAATTTTGACCAAGGTGTGCTGTTTTGAATAACTTTCCATGATCTATAGTTTTTTTGTTTTTTCTCTTAGGACATAGGTGTTAGGATGTGTTAGCCAATGCTTTACTTCGAGAGATACTTGGAATCATTGCTTTTGCATGAGGACATGAAATTGTTCAAGTGCGGGGATATTTGATAACGTAGTTTTTGCCAATATTTTATGCCCTTAATTTGGATGATTGTATGCATTTCTTTGCTCTATTTTATCCTTTTATTGTATTTAATACAATTTGGAATTAATTGGGACTTAATGAAAATAAAGGCTAAAGTAATAAGTTTTAAGATGTTTTTGCAATTCAAGGATGACCTTTGCACTTGATCTTGGGTATTTTGTATTTTTTGTGCAGGTCATAGGGATTATTGGAGCAGTAGACATCAGGAACTGAGCAAAAAGCGGAGCAGTGGAATCCAGGACTGGCATCGAGCGCTCCAGCGCCCTCAGCGCGCCCCAGCGCCCGAACCCTACTAGAACTCATCACGTGCACAGCACTAGCGCCCTAGCGAGCTCTCAGCGCCCCAGTGCCGCGCTGCAATTCTGTTACAGCAGAGACCTATCTGCAAGGCTGAGCTGGGGGCCCAATTAGCTTGGGTTTGAAGGCTGCTCACTCTATTTAAAGAATGCTAATGCATCAGAAAACAAATCACTACCACTTCAATCACTCACTTACCATCACTTCTACGTCTCTTATTTTCATATTCTTTTCTTTTCCTAGTTTCTTACTTTCAACCCTAGGCTTTTTAGTTAGAGTTTATTTTCTCCATTAGGATTCCATCTTCTTTTCCTAGTTTAGCTCTAGCTCCTCCATTGTTATTTCTAACGTTATTCGTCAAGCCCTTTGGGTTTGGTAAGTTACTCTTTTCATTAATTTAGTTATTCGTTTTTCCATCTTCCCAATTTGCATTTATTTTCCTTACTTTTCTCTTTATTGTTCAAGTTGTTAATTTCTTCATTCCATCTTTGCTTTTAATTCCAATTTATTTTCTGCCCTTATATTTCCTCCATGAGTAACTAAGTCTCTTGGTGGTTTATGAGGGTGTGAACATCAATTGGGTAAATTGAGGCTTTGCTCTTAATCTTGCATAAGTTTTCATTATCAAACCTTGACATATAATTTGAGATCTTAAATTGTGTGTTAACCCTTTGTCTTGGCTTACTCGATTGAGTTAGGCTAATTCATTGGCATGTGTTTATGTGTTAATTGATTAATTGATGCATGGCATATCAGAAATTGATAATGATTAATTAATTGGCTGATTAGTCTCTTTAATTAGATTAATGTGATTGGCTTAAAAGATTGTTGAAAACGAAACTAAAGGTGAGATCTCACTGATTAATCTTGTTCTAGGCAATCAATCCTTATAATCACAACAATAGGGTTAGATCTAACTCTGGCGTAATTAATCAACTCATGCATTCTTTTGTAGCCAATGATAAACGCCCTAATGAATGTTCTACCTCATGAACCACTGTTTTTATTATTCTTATTCCAAATTATTTTCTTGCAAACAAAAACCTCCAACTTGTGACAACCCTCATACAACTAGTCTTGCGTATTGCTCTCTTAGCCATTCCTTGTGAGAGACGACCCTGGTTTCCACTAAACTATATTAGGGGAACTTGGTTTATAAATAATTAAATTTATGGGAGTTGCGACGCTCACCCATCACCTATCAATCTCCATATGCTTAGTCTGATCTTGTTGAACTGGATTCTCATATATGCTTATGGCTGCCTTATTGTCACACATCAACTCACATGTTTCGTTCGGAGGAAAGCCAATTTCTGTTAGAAGTTTCTTTAGCCACAATACCTCTGCTATTCCTCGAGAAATCCCTCTGAATTCCGCATCAGCACTTGAAAGAGCCACAACCTTTTGTTTTTTACTCTTCCAGGTGACTAAGTTACCTCCTAGAAGGGTAAAGTACCCTGAAGTTTCTAGGTGGCCATTTTTCTTGAACAACACCCCTTTCCCTGATGAGCCTTTCAGGTACCTTAGAATCTTCAGAGCTGCCTCAATATGATCAGCTTGAGGCTTATGTATAAACTGACTTACTACACCAACAACATAAGCAATATCTGGTCTAGTATATGAGAGGTATATGAGTTTTCCAACTAACCTTTGGTATTGTTGTTGGTCAGTCAACTCGCTCCCTTCCAATATTTGTAGTCCTTGATTAACCGTCATTGGAGTATCAGCTGGCTTACAATCTATTAATCCAGTTTCAGCTAGGAGATCAAGAATGTATTTTATCTGGGATATGAAGACTCCTTGTTTTGATCTCAAAACTTCAATTCCCAAAAAATATTTTAACCTCCCTAAATCTTTCATTTCAAATTCCTCGAAGAGCTTCTTTCTTAGCTCAGCGATCTCTTCTTTGTCGTTCACAGTAATTATCATATCATCTACATAGATGATAAGACAAGTTACAAGAGTTCCTCGTTTTTTGAAAAAAATGGTGTGATCAGAGTTGTTTTGTTGGTATTTATACTTCCTCATATCCAGAGTAAACCTCCTAAACCACGCTCTTGGAGATTGCTTCAGCCCATACAGAGCCTTCTTCAACCTGCATCATTCTCTAATCTCGAAATCTTCTAAGAAGCCTGGAGGAGATTCCATATATACCTCTTCTTCTAAGTCACCATGCAGGAAAGCATTCTTCACATCAAACTGGTGTAAGGGTCAGTCATGATTTGCTGCTGCTGATAATAGAACTCGAATAGTGTCTATCATGGCAACCGGAGATAATGTTTCAGAATAATCAACACCATAAGTTTGAGTATACCCTTTTGCTACTAGTCTTGCTTTGTACCTTTCAATTGAGTCATCTGCCTTGTGTTTTATGGTAAAGATCCATCGACATCCAACTGGTTTCTTCCCTTGAGGTAGTATGCATTTCTCCCAAGTATTATTTTTTTTAGTGCATCCATTTCCATCTTCATGGCTTGCCTCCACTCTGTCTTTTCTGCGCTTCCTCTACTGTCTTTGAAGTTGTTGTTGAGTATATAATAGTGTTGAAAGTGTTTGCTCTTTGAAATAAGTTCCCATTTGTTATGTTTGCCACATGATATCTTGAGTTGTTGAGTTGATACTCCGGTTCATATATTTTAGGAGGAACTCCTCGAGTTCTGATCAACTGCCGAATTGAATCAAATTAAAAACTAGATAACTTGTAGACAAGTGGAAAACCTAGGTCGTTTTCCCAAGGAATTCAAGAAGTGAAAAGTGATTATGCAAGGTTAGGTTTGGGGATTTTAGCATCAAATTTCAGAAATGAGAAAATTCAAACAGGATTTTAATCAAATAGGTAGAAGACACTAGCTCAAGGAATTCGAATTATAAAACATATGTCATTGATTCATTATCCTCTCTTGATCCTTTCAAGAATTAAATTGAATTTCAAATCCAAATTCAAGTCTGAATTCAGATCAAGTTCTTATGAAAATCTTCAAACATTCATCTTAATACACTTGAATTAAATCTGAAATCTCAAAACCTAATCCAAGACATTAAGATTGAAGCTCTACAATTCAATTTTCTAGATTAGAAATCTCTAGGTCTAGATGTTCTCTCAACTTAAGTTTATTGATCAATAACTTAGAAATCTCTAGAATTATTAATCAATTGGATTCATAATTCAAGAATTAGAAAATCTTCATAATTCTTGAATCATAAATCAAAAAGAGGTGAGAAGAGAGAATTCGAAATTCTTGAATGAATCATGAAAGAAATGCAAGAAATACCTCAATCATTTTGCTAATCTCAATATCTTTTACAATCCTCCATCCTCAAGCTAGCTATGAGTTTAGCTCTTCATAATCATGGAGAACTCAGCAAGAACAATTGGAAGAAAAGAGAAAAACGAAAATGAGAGAAACTAGAGAGAAAATGTAATTCTAAAACTTGAATTGTAAAAAATGAATGTAAAGTGTTCCCTCCAAATCTGATGTAGGAATTAAATAGACATAAAAGAAGGTGGAAATGTCTAAAAATCCCATACACTAAACAATTACAACACATAAGGCAAGGGTACAATGGACAATGCACAAAATTATGACACTTAAGGCAACACAGCAAGGCTAAGCTTCTGCCCGAAATATTGCAGCCAATATATGAAGCCTCTAATGGATGATTCTGCCCTCGAGCCCTGAAGCAAAGTTGTAGCTATATCCCTCCGCTTTCCATAGCCACCAAGATCATCCAATTCCAGTAAGTATAGCTCCAGATATAGGCAAAATACTGAGTGCTGCTCCAGATTGTTGTCACATTCGCTGCAGCAACTTTGAGTCAACCTTTGAGCTCCGTAGAGACTTCAATTGCTTTCGAGATCTGAAGATGAAATGCAGCCTTGTGCCTTAGCTTTCTAATGCAACTAAAATGGAGTGATTTCAACATCTGTAGCTCCAGCTATGGCTTCTGCAAGACTTGCTGTCCAGGATTGCTGTCCAGAATTCTGCAGCAAGATTGACTCAACTTGAAGCTCCAATTTGGAATCCTTATGGTCTGACTAAGCTTTCGAGTTCTTCATCAACTTTGTAGAGCTGTGTCTAAGCTTTCCAACAAGACAAAGAACACAAAATTCCAATTTCTAGAACTCAAGTTATAGGCAAATTACAGAATAGTGTCACAAAGCACAAAATGCTGAGAAAATGCACAAAGTTCCAATCAAGTACCAAATGCCTAATATGATGCAAAAGTAGCTCATTCATCCCAAAAGTGGTCAAATTACATGCATACAAGAGGGAAATAATCAATACAAATAATGCTATATCAAGTTCTGCGTTGCGGTAGTATGTACGTTTCCTGTGATTCAACAATAGTATCTGTGGGGGGATTAGTCAACTCAATGTTATGTAAATCTTCTTGAGAAATACTCACCTCAAGGATATCAGACGAGGAGGATCTTTCCGTATCAGGGTGGCTTTGTCTTGTGCTATTAGAGATTGGTTCAGGAGCACCACTTACTTGTTCTATTACGCCAAGATCAAGCAATACTAGACTAACAAGCCAATTTAGTGGGTCAATTTTTTTATTCTCCCCCTGACCACTAAGTTGGGTTTGATAATAATAATCAGTCTCAAGAAAATCATAGTTCATAGTTATGTGCATCAAGCAAGTGTTAGGATCAAAGCACCGATACCCTATTTGGTTTACCCCATAACCAACAAAAAGCACATTTGACAGCACAAGGATCAAAGCACAGACAATGCATCCAAAAACGTGGGGTTGTAAGGTTAAAGTTGGAGGAATTTGGGTGTATTAAGTTAAGGTTTGAAGAGGTGATTGAAGGTTAAGGATCTTTGTGGGAAGACGATTGATAAGGTAGGTAGTTGTAGCCACATCTTCTGGCCAAAAATATTTAGGGACACATAATTCAAGTATTAAGACTCGAGTAATTTCCAAAAGAATCCTATTTATCCTTTTGGCAACCCCGTTTTTTTGTGGAGTGTGTGGACAGGTTGTTTGATGAACCAAATTGTGTTCTCGAAAGAGATTTATTATAACGGAGTCCAAGAATTCCCCCCATTATCAGTTCAAAGTATTTGGATTTTTTTTTTAAACTGAGTTTGAATAAGATTATAAAAAGACACAAATTTATCAAATACTTCAGATTTTTTCTTGAGAAAATATACCCAAGACATACAGGTGCAATCATCAATAAATAATAAAAAATATGAGAAGCCATTTTTGCCAATTTCGGGACCCCACACATCAGAATGTATTAAGGAAAAAGGAGTATCAACTCTAGTATTATTAGGATAAAGGGTCTTTTTGTGACTCTTAGCCAAAATAAAAGTTACCTGAATCTATATATATTAAAATGATGAGATGATAAACTCATAATAATTCTTTGATGATATGTCAAGTTTAAATTGATTCTAATTTTACTTAATAAATTTATATATTTACTTCTTATGTTGTCTTATATATCTTATATACAATACTAAGTTGGGTCGTTATACACTTAGAAGGTGGCATACCCAAATTCATTCTCAATTTATATTTGATGAGATGACATGCTTAAATTTTTTCTTACAAAATTTTGTCCAACATTTTTTAGTTTAATTAATTAATAAAAAAAAATGCATATGTGTTCTCAACAAGGTAGTTAGGATCGAGATTTTATCTAAGAACGAAATAGACATACAAAATCGTATAATGTGATATCGTGATATGGATTGTAAGATCCTACCGAAATAAAAATATGTAAAATATACATGATAATAAATAAAATTGGTCATAACAAAAGTAAAAAATTTCAAAACCACAATTATCACCCTTGAACTCCAATTTAAAATGCATAAAAAATAATATCAAATAACAAATTCAACCGAAAATAATCTTAGATTCTGAGACATGTCAATAAATAAATTAGAATTTAAAAAAAAATAAGTCGAGTTATACATGTTGAAATCGTATGATCGCAATGTTACTCATAGATCCTACCAAGTTGAACACGGGGAATCCCGAAGGTGAGATCGGGTCGGGCAATGTTGGTGGGGTCGTAAAATCGTATGATTTTAAAAGTTAAATCAAGATCCTTGCTACCTTGGTTCTCACAGTACAAATGAAAGGTCCTCACATTCAATTCATTTTATGTTATGCAATTGAAAAGATTTTCACATTCAATTCACACACAATAAACTTTTCTAATAATTAATAAGTTTTTCTTTATCAATTAATTCAAATATTTTACAAATATTAAATATTAGTAGAAATTTTGTTCTACATATACAGATAATAAAAATTCCAAACATTTCCATTAACATTTAGTATAAATTAAAATTTGCATATGCATATATGCATACATGCATGTGAATCTAGAATTTGACACTCTACTACATGTCATTTTCCTCATTTTTACCATATTCTTCTTCCTTCACTGGAAAATGGTGAACTAAGCTAGAGAGAATGGTCATCATGGACAGGGGCAAGGGGGCCATGGGATCCGTGGCCCCCCAACTTTTTTAAAAACGAATATATATATATATATATATATATATAAAAAAAAGTTAAAATTTTATTAATGATTTAATGTTATAGAATAAAACAATAATGGCCAATTGATCAATTGTCGAATTGATTCAAATTAAAACTAGGTAACTTGTAGTGTAATGGTTAACCTAGGTCATTCTTCCAAGGAATTCAATATTCAAGAGTGATCATGCAAAAACGAGTTAGGATTGGGGATTCTGAACATATAATATGAAACAAATCAGAAAATTCAATGAGGAATAAAATTAAATAGGTAGAATACTAGCTTTAGGAATTTGGATTGTAAAATCTATATCATTGATTCATCATCCTTTCAATGATTCTTTCAAGAATTGTAATTGAATTATAAATCTGAATTCAAATCAGAAATCAAATTTAATTTCTTATAAAAATCTCCATACATTCATCTCAATACACTTGAATTAAATCTGAAATCTCAAAACTTAACTCAAGATATTAAGATTGAAGCTCTACAATTCAATTTCCTAAATCAGAAATCTCTAGATCTAGGTATTCTCTCAACTTAAAATTATTGATCAATAACTCAGAAATCTCTAGAATTATTAATCAAATGGATTCATAATTCAAGAATTAGAAAATCTTCATAATCCTTGAATCATGAATCAAGAAGAGATGAGAAGAGAGAATTCAAATTCCTTAAGAATCATGAAAGAAATACCTCAATCACATTGCTAATCTCAACATCTTTTACAATCCTCCATCCTCAAGCTAGCTATGAGTTTAGCTTTCCATGATCATGGAGAACTCAGCAAGAAGAAATGGATAATGAGAGAAAAATGAAAATGGAAGAGCTAGAGAGAAAATGTAAAGCTATCTCTAATTCTAAAACTTGAATTGTAAAAAATGAATGTAAAGTGTTCCCTCCAAATCTGATGTAGGACTTAAATAGACATAAAAGAAGGTGGAAATGTCTAAAAATACCATACACTAAACAATTACAACACATAAGGCAAGGGTACAATGGACAATGCACAAAATTGTGACACTTAAGGCAATTCAGCAAAACTAAGTTTCTGCCCGAAATTTTGCAGCCAATTTCAGAAGCCTCTAATGGCTGATTTTGCCCTCGAGTCTTGAAGCACAGTTGTGGCTCTATGTCTCAGATTTCCATAGCCACCAAGATCATCCAATTTCAGTGAGTATAGCTCGAGATATAGGTAAAATACTGAGTGCTGCTCCAGATTGCTGTCACACTCGTTGCAGCAACTTTGAGTCAACTTTTGAGCTTTTTATGGACTTCAATTGCTTTCGAGCTCTGAATATGAAATGAATCCTTGTGTCTTAGCTTTACAATGCAACTGAAATGGAGTGATTCCAACATCTGTAGCTCCAGCTATGGCTTCTGCAACACTTGCTGTCCAGAATTGCTGTCCAGAATTCTGCAGCAAGATTGACTCAACTTGAAGCTCCAATTTAGAATCCTTATGGTCTGAATCAGCTTTCGAGTTCTTCATCAAAGTTGTAGACCTGTGTCTAAGATTTCCAAAAATACAAAGAACACAAAATTCCAATTTCTAGAACTCAAGTTATAAGCAAATTACAGAATAGTGTCACAAAGCACAAAATGCTGGAAAATTGCACAAAGTTCCAATTAAGTACCATATGCCTAATATGATGCAAAAGTAGTTCATTAATCTTAAAAGTGGTCAAATTACATGCATACAAAAGGGAATTAATCAATACAAATTATGCTATATCAAATTCCCCCACACTTAGCCCTTGCATGTCCTCATGCAAGACTAAGAATGAAAAGTTAACCACCTAATGAGAAAGAGGGAAATCAAGAGGAGCTACTTGAATTTCAATGAATGATCCAAAAGTCTTTTGGCTCAAGACCAAGAAATCAATTTGAAGTGGTAAGAGTTTCCAAAAACCAAGCATTTCAATATCAAGGGGTATAACACAAGCAAAGCAAAATCCCTTAAAATGCATAGATGAAAAGTATGGACCTCAATGGGTGTGTGTGCTCTCAACTCACTATTATGGTGGACTTGTCTTCCTCTCAACTCTCTTGTTAGACCAAGCATTCAACATAGGTTTGTCAAACCTCTAAATCTCCACTACTAGTATTCAATGCACCCAAGAATCAAGAGGTCTTTGTTTTGGTTGTAATGAGGCCAAGGTGAGGGTGTGGAATGTATGGGAAAGTGAGCTAAAGACCTAAGGAAATAAGACTAGCATTGGTTAGCATGACTTGGTCACAATTAAACACAAGAGGGAATTCCACTCAAACACAATGCATGGATTTCACTTAACCAAGCACACAAAAGCACAAGAGCTTTGCTCACTTTTTTTTTTCTTTTTACATTTTACACTTAAAACACTAGGTCTTTGACCTTGAATTTCTTTTTTTTTTTTTTTACTTTGCTTTTGCTTTTGTGTGCTTTTATTTCTTTATTTCCTTTTTTTTTCACATACAACAATCCACAATCCACACATAAGACCACATACACAATGCAATAATGACACATAGCACACTCTACAACCAAGGTGTCCTTCCCTCACACTTAGAAGTTTGTCTTCCATGGCAAACCCCCACACTTAGACTCAAGCATGCAAGATGATAAAATCAATGCTACTCCACTTTTCAAAGGTAGGGTGTAAAATGGTTTTTCACTTTTTTGGCTTATGATGAGCTAAGATGAAAGAATGAGATATATGGCTCAAAGGGGCTTGCAAGGGCAATGTATAGGGTAGGCAATATGTTGATCGAAGTGGCCTCTAATAACTCAAGAGGGGGGGTGAATTGAGTAGAAATGACAATTAAAAACTTTTCGAACTCCTTTTATGTGTTGATGGATAATGGAATAATGTAGTATAAAATGTATATGATAAATACAAAAATAACAAGAGTAAGGGAAGAGAAAACTGACACAAAAGATTTATACTGGTTCGGCCACAACCTTGTGCCTACATCCAGTTCCAAGTCTTCCACTTGGATAGTCCACAATAATCTTCATCAAGATTACAACAATTGATTGTTACAAAGGGATACCCCACCCTTCCAATCAAGTAAACTTAAACCAAAGTGATTATCACCCAATCACTTTATTTCAATCTTACAATTTGTGAAGAAAAAGAAATCTCTCTTACAAAAACCCTCTCAAAGAGTAAATATACAATTTGATAACTCAATCCTATTATCTCAAAATAAATAGAAAGAATTTGACCACATGAGATTAGAAAAAGTGAGAGAAAAATGTTAAAACACTTTTAGAATATGTCTCTCATTATTCTCATTGTTTGGAATTAGAAATCATTGGTATTTATAGAGTTTCAACAATTGCATGCATGAACCAATGTGACTCTTCAAATAAAACCAATTTAACACTTTGTAATTAATTACACATCTTGCTATCAAGACTCTTGTAATCAATTACATCATGCCTTCTCATTCAAATTTGAAATCTTTAAGAGTAAAAATAATTCCCAAACATTAAAATAATTATCTAATATTTCAAAACTTATAAAAGGTATTTTCCAAAACGTTTTAGTGCATAGTTTTGAAACTTTAATTATT
Organism: Aeschynomene evenia; assembly: GCA_013621005.1. Lineage (NCBI taxonomy): Eukaryota > Viridiplantae > Streptophyta > Magnoliopsida > Fabales > Fabaceae > Aeschynomene > Aeschynomene evenia. Next base: position 18,558,843 of record CM024270.1, read on the forward strand.
TTAATGAAATCATTTAATAAAATCATTTTGTAAACCGATTTCATAAAAATTGTGGTCATTCATTTTATGTATCTTGAGATGTACATAATTTAATCTAAATGACCTTACTAATTGATCTTCAATATATCTTCAATATCTTCGAGATTAATCCAAAAAATACATCATGTGTCTTGATTACTTTGCTTTTAAGATAACAACGTTAAATCCCTTTTTGACATTATCAAAACCTGTGACATTAAACACACATACAACCACAGTCTCCCCCTTTTTGATGATGTCAAAAACTCATCTTGAAGGAGGGTTAGAGCATATAATAAACAATGAAAAATAATACTCCCCCTTAGTGATTGCATTTCAAATATAATAGGCTTTTGATAAAAACATTATTGTTCAAAGTAATCATTATCATAATTAACTTAAAGTTAAGAGAAATTATATATATATATAAAAAGAAACTTTATTTCTCCCCCTTAAGATAAAAATCCTAACACTCATATATTTCTCCCCATTTTTGACATAATAAAAAAGAATAACATAAGATACAACATCGAGTGTTAACAGAGTAACAAAAAAAAATCATACCAAAAGAATCATCATAACATAATATAATAACATCATAATCACAATTTTTATGCCCAACCAATAAACATGATGAAAACAGAAACATAATCCAAGGACACAAAATCACCATCATAATCAAGCATAAACTAAAAATATTAACCATAAAAACCAAGGACATATCATCATCGAAGCATAATCTAATAAGTGAGATATGAACATAATTCCATAAGTATCCACAAAGAAGAAGTAATAATCTAGAACATAATCCATAATCCATAGTCTAAAATCTAACCATATTCACAATCCACAGGATAAACAAAAGAAACCATACGCAATATGATATTATACAATCCAAAAAGAAAATAACCACAGGAAAACAGTGTCTAACCAACATCAGAGAAATCCAAACGAAGGTCAAGTATATACAAAACAAAATAAAACAAGAAAAACTAGAAATGTTCATCGCCTCCATCATTGCCAGCAGGAGCATCGCCATCTCTACCAGGAATAAAAAACGGGTTGAACGGAGGTAGATGGATAGAGGCACGAATCTCAGCTAGGTTATCCTCCATACGAGACATCCTAGTACCAAGGCTCGTCATGTCTCGATCGACGCGATCAAAGCGCTCTCGGGTATAAAGATGGAGACCCCGAAGCTCATCTAGAATATCAACTGCATACTGTGGGTAATCATCAACAACAACATCATCAACAGCAGGAGGAACAACAGCATCAGCACGAGGAATCCAATTTCCCTCATAATCTCGAACCCAACCCATCTGAGTCAGAGAAGAGATCCCAATACGGAGGTCATGATCGTGTCGCTCGGTAACCTTACGCTCACCCTCAAGAGGAACCTGAAAATGAGTCAAGATGCGAGTGACAAGAGCACCATAAGGAAGCGGACCACGAGTAAGAGCAGCACTCATCCGGGTACGCACAAAGAAGCTCCAATCAAAAGGTCTGCCAGTATGAAGACCCCACATAGGGATAAGATCACTCTCAGAAACCTGAGAAATGTTGCTCAGTCTCGGACAAATGACTCGCACTATTACATAATGGAGAAGCCGAAAGTGCAATTGTAAAGAACCGGCAAGAAAACGAGACGTAGGACGAGCTCCATCTCGACATACAAGGCGTCGAGCCTCAAGAGAATTATAATCTTGAATCCATTCAAGAGGAACAATGTTGTTTCCCTCATATGGACAACCATCAGTGTTTAATCCAGACAACTCAGTAAATAAAGCAGGAGTAACAACAATCCGCACATTCTTAACCTCAGACCTCAGAGTACCATCTTGAGAAACAGATAAATTTGAATAGAACATGCGAATAAGATCTGGATAATACTCGCTACGCATAGACAGGAATTCAGAAAGACCAAGATTAACTAGAACATCAGGAAAATCAAAGCCATTGTGCCGGAAAACATCAAGATCAACATACCGGGCAGGAATGACATCGCGATCTTGAAACCCTTGAAGATAGTGATGCTCCTGAGCTACGGTTCTGAAATAAGCAGGCATAGAGAGCGTCGTGCCGGAGGTGGATCCGCGACCGTCGGAGGAGGAGGAGCCGCGACCGCGCTTCGAGCGTGGGGGACGGTCGGCCATGGCAGAAAATGCAGAGGCACGCCTGAGCTCGTGACACCAGGAAGAGAGGACAGCAGCAAACGGCTGAGAGCAGCGGCGGCGAAACGGAGGCGAGGAGCAGCGGCGAGACAGAACGGCGGTGAGAACAGAAGCAGAGAAGAGCTCGGGCTGTTCGTTCCGGAGCTGTGATCGGAACTACGATGCGAGAAACCGGCCGTTTGAGGAGCAAACTCAGGACGGCAGAGAACGGCACTGGAGAAGGAGGGAGACGGCCGCAAACGGCGGCGGAGCAAAACAGAGGCGGCGGAGAGAAGGAACTGGAGATGGCTAGAGGACAGCGGCGGAGCGAAGGCAGAAGCGGTGGAGAGAGAGAGCTCGAGACGGTGAGAGGAGGAAGAGAGAAAAACCAAACCGATGGTTTTGAAGAGGAGGTTGAGGCGAGTTCAATGGTGGTGGCGGCGAGGGGAGCGGCGGCCGGAGGAGGGAGAGATGGTAGAGAAAAGGTGGCGGTGAGGGGGTTTGCTGAAGAGAGAGAAAGTCGCGGTGTTTGAATGAGAGAGGCGCGACGATAAGCCCTTAAACGTGGGTCTGTAATCGATTACGATTACCCCGTAATCGATTACGTAATCGATTACTTCCACTGAGTAATCAATTACAACACGCGAAAACTGCAACGAAAGGAGGTTCTTACACTGTTAATCGAATACACTCATTTGTAATCGATTACAACCAAACAAAACACAACAAAAGCATAATTAAACTATACAAAACATATATTTAATCATCATAGAGTATAAACAAAATCTAAAACACAACATATACACATATAGAAACATTTATGAGCATAAAAAAATGTTAACATACAATATTTTACTCATAAGTGTTCTTCCATAATTTTATACTTCTATAGATATATGCACTTTAATTGTGAAGCATCATATCATGAATTTTGAGTACCAATTGTTCAATTTTCATGATATTCTTGTATTGTGACTCACCTACAACACAAGATTTCAAAAATATTTTTGGTACCCATATCTTTTTGGGTCCTTGAGAGTTAGTAGAAAATAAAGAATCTTTAGGAACCCAAATATATTTTTCTTTCATGGTTTTAAATTTTCTAAAACAATATTTAGAGTTACCATGAATTTCTTTTAGATTATCATCCTTTTCTAAAAGATTTTTAATACAAATATCAGAATTTATATGTACCTCATTGTGATCCTCATTTGTTGTTGTCATGAGACTTAAATTTGCATCTTCATTGTCGGATTCACTTGAGGCTTCAGAGTCACTTTCTTCCCAAGTTATATATGCTTGTTTCTTCTTCTCTAATAGCCTTGAACATTTGAATTTGGTGGAGGCCTTAAGAGAAATACGATTCTTGTTCGTTTCATCTTCTTCAATTTGAATAAATCTTGATAACTCTAATTCATGCTCTTGAAGTTTTCCGAACAAGATTGGAAGTGACATTGTTGACAAATCTCTAGATTCCATGATAGCGGTGACTTTTGGCTGCCATTCCCTACTTAAACATCTCAACACTTTATTAACCAAATCATCATTTAAAAAATGCTTTCCAAGAGATGCAAGATGATTGATTATGTGAGAAAATCTTGTTTGCATGTGTTGAATGTTTTCCTTGGGATTCATTCTAAATAATTCATATTCATGGGTAAGGGTGTTGATCTTTGATCTCTTCACTTCACAAGTTCCCTCATGAACCACATCTAGAGCATCCCACATTTCTTTTGCGGAATTACAATTGGATATTCTAAAGAACTCATCATGTTCTAGGGCTGAGGTGATAATGTTTTGGGCTATTCGATCATAGTGAACTTTCCTCTTTTCCTCTTCATTCCACTCATCTCTTGCCTTCTTCATACTCTTTCCATCAACTATCTTGGTTGGAATGAAAGGACAATTTTCAACGGCATCCCACACATCCATATCAATGGATTCTATAAAGATCTTGATCCTACTCTTCCAATAAGCAAAATGAACCCCACTAAACATTGGAGGACGGTTTAAAGCATATCCCTCGGGTAAAACTTGATTGAAGGTCATATCCTTGAAGCGGTGAAGCCTAATACAAGGACCCCGCTCTGATACCACTTGTTGATCGAAGTGGCCTCTAATAACTCAAGAAAGGGGGGTGAATTGAGTAGAAATGACAATTAAAAATTTTTCAAACTCCTTTTATGTGTTGATGGATAATGGAATAATGTAGTATAAAATGTATATGATAAATGCGAAAATAACAAGAGTAAGAGAAGAGAAAACTGACACAAAAGATTTATACTGGTTCAGCCACAACCTTGTGCCTACATCCAGTTCCAAGTCTCCCACTTGGATAGTCCACTATAATCTTCACCAAGATTACAACACTTGATTGTTCCAAAGGGATACCACACCCTTCCAATCAAGCAAACTTAAACCAAAGTGATTATCACCCAATCACTTTATTTCAATCTTACAATTTGTGAAGAAAAAGAAATCTTTCTTACAAAAACTCTCTCGAAGAGTAAATATACAATTTGATAACTCAATCCTATTATCTCAAAATTAATAGAAAGAATTTGACCACGTGAGATTAGAAAAAGTGAGAGAAAAATGTTAAAACACTTTTAGAATATGTCTCTCATTATTCTCATTGTTTGGAATTAGAAATCATTGGTATTTATAGAGTTTCAACCATTGCATGCATGAACCAATGTGACTCTTCAAATAAAACCAATTTAACACTTTGTAATTAATTACACCTCTTGCTATCAAGACTCTTGTAATCAATTACATCATGCCTTTTCATTCAAATTTGAAATCTTTAAGAGTAAAAATAATTTCCAAACATATTAAAATAATTATCTAATATTTCAAAACTTATAAAAGGTATTTTCCAAAACGTTTTAATGCATAGTTTTGAAACTTTAATTATTTTAATGAAATCATTTAATAAAATAACTTTGTAAACCAATTTCATAAAAATTGTGGTCATTCATTTTATGTATCTTGAGATGTACATAATTTAATCTAAATGACCTTACTAATTGATCTTCAATATATCTTCAATATCTTCGAGATCAATCCAGAAAATACATCATGTGTCTTGATTACTTTGTTTTTAAGATAACAACATTAAATCCTTTTTTTACATTATCAAAACCTGTGACATTAAACACAGATACAACCACACAATATGGTCGTGGACTCAAGAATGCATATGAAAAATGTAACCTCAATGAATAGACAAGGCAAACCCTAGAATGACAAAGTCCACAAGAGAAGCACACAACAAGAATGGAATGGCATGTAATGTGGCCACCCAATGTAAGGCCCAAAACTCACAAGGTAAATGTCCAAAGACAAATCATCTATACACAATAAGATCAATCACCAAGCAAGTATCAAGAAGAAAGAAACTGAAATGCAATTATGTCGGAACTCTAACCACCTAAGAAAATGATGCAAGTCTCAAGCACAACACTTCCAAATCAATCAAGAAAGACAAGCGACAACCTAAGCAAGCAACCTAACTAATGACTAGCATGAAATCTACAATGCAACAAACAACCTACTCAACTAACTAGCTACTCATGCTTTATTCAATTGAAATGCAAAAACAAAAAGAAAAAGGGAAAATGGAAACTCCCCTATGGTGGCTTGTGCTTGAACTCGTCTGGGAGCCTCCACCTAAGTGTATGGTCCAGTCCTCCACCGGGCTCCCACACTATGCGAACAAATGCAGCAAGCCAAAACATGTTTCTGCTTTTAGAATCCTGCGTCTCAATCCTAATAAAATCCTCAGCATGATCTGCAACAAAAGGAGAGACAACAGGAATGCAATGCAAAATGCTAGGTGAGACTACAATGTCAAAATCAGGAAAGTAAGGAGAATTTATCCTAGAAAAATCTACAGAACTATGAACAAAAGAAAAAGATGGCAAGTTAGGGGCAACTGTATCAATGACAACAGAATCAGAAGCAATCACAGGTTCTACAATCACAGATTCCACATTGCTAGGAACGTCAGAATGTGCAAGTGCAGGTGTATCTGAAGACAAATCATGCACATGTAGACATGCAGCAATCTCAGCACATGCAACACAAATGCTCAACCCATCACAATCCTTGCACACAAATTCTGCATCAATCTCAGAGAAACTTGGAAACTCAATCATCCAATCTTCTTGCAAATCAGTCAATGTAGAATCCACAGTATGTGTGTCAGCACCTGTAACAAGAGACACAAGAGGGGAATCTACTGCAAGAGAAACATCAGTAGCTACTGCTGATTCAGAAAGTGAACCAACATCATGAGGTAAAACAACAGGTATTCATGCACAAAAGAATCAGAATGTACATCAGAATGCATCTCAGAATCAGTAATAACATAATGCATGGAAGGATGCATATGAGAATGAGAATGCATATCAGAATGAGAAATATCAGAATGCACATCAGAATGGGAAATCTCATAATGCATGTCAGAATGTATATCATAATGAGAATGCATATCAGAGTGAGAATGCATGTCAGAATGAGAAACATCAGACTCAATATGAGCAAAATTAAGATATTCATCCTCAGTATATACCTCATCCAGCAATGTATGCATGACATCTATGTCTGATCCTTGAGCTTTGAACTCTCCAACTGTTGTAGCTATCTGCTCAATATGTGTTTGCAAACTCTGGATACTTGCATCTGTTATTTGCTGCATACTCTGGATAGTCGCATCTGTTCTTTGCTAGAATTGAATGCTACTAGTTGCCATTTGCTTCACCAGATCCGCCAGAGATGACTCAGATGGGTGAACAATTTCCTGGCTGGTGGATGATCCGAAATCATAATTCAGATTTGGATGATCGCTCCAACCAGGATTGTAGGCCTGATAGTATGAAGTGTAATTCTGCTGCTGCTGCTGCTGGAAAGGCCAACCAGGAAACACACCAGCCACTAGCTCACTCTCTTGAAATGTGAGGCACTGATCTGTTGAATGATCAACCATGAAGCAAATTCCACAAATAGTGGATGCCACATGTTGCTGTGACTGTGTGCTTGCAAAATCTAGTTGTCTCACCAAGCTAGCCAACTCATCAATGATATGCTCCATCCTTTGCCTAAACCTGCACCACAATTCTGATTACAAGAAATAACACTGGAACAAAGGTTAGGGTTAGGAGTAGAATTAATAATAACACCAAATGAAAATCTCCTCCTAGCTCTAATCAACCTAAGAGTCCTATCAATCTCTGGATCAAAAGCAACTAATCCAGGATCAATATGTGATCTAGTAATCATGCATGATGCAAAATTAGACAATGTAGCACAGGATGACTTGTACAGCAAGTAACACACAATTTAACACATAAAATGCTAAAAATAAATGCATCTCAGCAATTCTGCAGATTCTGTCCAAGACATTGCAGCATGATTTTGAGCTCCTTAATGGCCTCAAATGATTTCGAGCTTTGAAGATGAAATGTAGCCTTATGTCTTATCATTCAAATGCCATTGAAATCAAGAGAATCCGACCTTTGTAGCTCTAGTTATGACCTCTGCACTACTGCCTGGTGAGGAATTGTTGCTGCAGAATTTTGCAGCAAAGATGACCCGACTTTATGCTAAATTCTGAAGTACTTAAGCTCTGAATCAGGTTTCGTGCTCTTCATGAAAGTTGTAGACCTACATCTTAGCTTTCCAACAAGATAAAGAACATAAAATTCCAATATCTAGAACTCCAGATATCATTGAATTACAGCACAATGTTAGAAAGTGCCAAATGTAGAATTATGTTGCAGAATTGTATTTGAGATTCATGTTGCAGCAATACCAAACAGAATTATGCTAAGGTTAATGCTAATGCTAATGGATTTAATTTTGTAAATACAATTAAAATCAGAAAAATAATTCAAACTATTCACATATTCACAACATAATCACTAAACACCATTGAATTCCCTGGCAACGGCGCCAAAATTTGATCAATTGCCGAATTGATTCCAATTAAAACTAGGTAATTTGTAGTGTAATGGTTAACCTAGGTCATTCTTCCAAGGAATTCAATATTCAAGAGTGATCATGCAAAAACGAGTTAGGATTGGGGATTTTGAACATATAATATGAAACAAATCAGAAAATTCAATGAGGAATAAAATCAAATAGGTAGAATACTAGCTTTAGGAATTTGAATTGTAAAATCTATATCATTGATTCATCATCCTTTCAATGATTCTTTCAAGAATTGTAATTGAATTATAAATCTGAATTCAAATCTGAAATCAAACTTAATTTCTTATGAAAATCTTCATACATTCATCTTAATACACTTGAATTAAATCTGAAATCTCAAAATATAACTCAAGATATTAAGATTGAAGCTCTACAATTCAATTTTCTAAATCAGAAATCTTTAGATCTAGGTATTCTCTCAACTTAAAATTATTGATCAATAACTCAGAAATCTCTAGAATTATTAATCAAATGGATTCATAATTCAAGAATTAGAAAATCTTCATAATCCTTGAATCATGAATCAAGAAGAGATGAGAAGAGAGAATTCAAATTCCTTAAGAATCATGAAAGAAATACCTCAATCACATTGCTAATCTCAACATCTTTTATAATCCTCCATCCTCAAGCTAGCTATGAGTTTAGCTCTCCATGATCATGGAGAACTCAGCAAGAAGAAATAGAGAATGAGAGAAAAACGAAAATGGAAGAGCTAGAGAGAAAATGTAAAGCTATCTCTAATACTAAAACTTGAATTGTAAAATATGAATTTAAAGTGTTCCCTCCAAATCTGATGTAGGACTTAAATAGACATAAAAGAAGGTGGAAATGTCTAAAAAGCCCATACACTAAACAATTACAACACATAAGGCAAGGGTACAATGGACAATGCACAAAATTGTGACACTTAAGGCAATTCAGCAAAACTAAGTTTCTGCCCGAAATATTGCAGCCAACTTCGGAAGCCTCTAATGGCTGATTTTGCGCTCGAGCCTTGAAGCAAAGTTGTGGCTCTATGTCTCAGCTTTCCATAGCCACCAAGATCATCCAATTCCAGTGAGTATAGCTCTAGATTGCTGTCACACTCGCTGCAGCAACTTTGAGTCAACTTTTGAGCTCCTTATGGACTTCAATTGCTTTCGAGCTCTGAAGATGAAATTAAGCCTTGTGTCTTAGCTTTACAATGCAACTGAAATGGAGTGATTCCAACATCTTTAGCTCCAGCTATGGCTTCTGCAACACTTGCTTTCCAGGATTGCTGTCCAGAATTCTGCAGCAAGATTGACTCAACTTGAAGCTCCAATTTGGAATCCTTATGGTCTGAATCAGCTTTCGAGTTCTGCATCAAAATTGTAGACCTGTGTCTAAGATTTCCAACAAGACAAAGAACACAAAATTCCAATTTCTAGAACTCAAGTTATAAGCAAATTACAGAATAGTGTCACAAAGCACAAAATGCTGGAAAATTGCACAAAGTTCCAATTAAGTACCAAATGCCTAATATGATGCAAAAGTAGTTCATTAATCTCAAAAGTGATCAAATTACATGCATACAAAAGGGAATTAATCAATGCAAATTATGCTATATCACCAATATAATTATAGTCCTAATTTTTAATAGTTTCTATTTTTAATGTATGATCCAATTTAAAATCTTCAATAATAAATTGTTCCATCGATTAGGACAAATTATTTTATAATTCACTCATACTAATATATTATACAACAACTAAACGGAAGCCCTATGTCAATGATTTTTGAGTTATGTTAAAAATTAGTGAAAACAAAAAAATTTGAGACTTATGACTTGATTGATCATTCACTTCATTTGGTATTAACTCTTCTTGTTTCAATGGTTACAAGTGAAAGATCATTTTTAGTCATGAATATTGTTAAAAATAGACTCAAAAACAAGATAGAAGATGATTTTTTTAGCTAATTGTTTAATAACTTATTTTGAAAGAAAAATTGCTAAAAATTCGCCATCAACTCAATTATTAATGAATTTTATAATATGAATGAATGTTGTGCTCAACTTCGATAGAGGTATAATGTATTTATCTTTTAAAATAATAAATTTCTATATATTATTTTAAATTTTTTAAATTTATTGATTTAACCTCTCATCATTTTAATCCTAGATCCGTCCCTGGTGATTACAATCATTTTGTTTCTAGAATAGTAAGGTTCTCACATTCAATTCATATTATGTTATAAATATTAATTGAAAGGTTCATATTTATTTTATAAGATGAATTGAAAGGATCACATGTGCTGTTAATACAATTGGTGTGAGAGGAATAGTAATTAATTATTAGTTTTATAAGGTTTCTGTTTCAATTTGTTATATTTTAATTGATAGAAATTAATATAGACATTAGAAAAAATTGCTTGAGATTTTTACCATAAATTTTGATAATTCTATCAACCAGAAACTTGCTACTCGTTTTTATGGACCCTTTGAAATTTTAGAGATGGTTGGAGGAGTTGCTTACAGACTCAAACTTCATGCAACAGCTAAAATACACCCGGTCTTCCATGTATCACTTCTTAAGAAGTGCATTGGGCCTTCCAACCCTCCACAGCCGCTGCCAGAAGGATTATCTGATAGGCAGAATTGTTGGTTCAACCGGCCCTAGCACAAGTGGTAGTGGCTTGAGTTGCTTAAGCATCTAGTCCCGGATTCGATCCCGGGACGATATGTATGCAGAGAGGACCTTGACCAGCCGTCCCACCCTTGAAGGGCATGCATAAACCGACGATAGATTAGTCATCGGAATCGCTCCGGTGGATACCCTGAGGAACCAAAAAAAAAAAAAGCATTGTTGGTTCAACCAGAAAGGGTCTGTGACAGCAGGATCAATGATAAGGGTGAGGCAGAGGTTCTGATCAAGTGGCTTAATCTACCAACGTTTGAGATCACATGGGAGCTGGTTCACAAAGTAGCTACTGTTTTCGCTTCATTTCACCTTGGGGACAAGGTGACTCCTTAACAGAGAGAGGGGGCTATTGTTACGCACATAATAGTGAAAATACACAAGGGCAGAATGGAGACATAACACCTTTTCAATTTACATATCAGAGAAGAGGGAAAAGGACCGAGTTTTTAGGAGTTAGTTGGTGGGGAATTAAACTTTAAATAGAATGGGAAAAATCTTTTGTAATCAGGAAAAGAGTGAAATAGTTATTGGGTGGAGAGTTCTCACCTCTCGAATGCCAATAGAGACTATCTGTTATTTTTCATACATTTCTCATACTCATACAGCGATACACTGGAATATACATTTACAGGGAACATCACATTGATATCCTCTTTCTATATCCTTCCCTTACCTTCTTCTCTACTTATCCTTCTGTAACCTTCTATACTGCTATCTGTTACTGCATCTCTATTATTCTACTCTCTAGTGCTGTGTTATCTTACAATCAATTTCAGAAGGTTACCTAAGCTCTCATAAACTGATCCAATAGTATGAGAAGAAGATTTCACATCAAAGGTGTACGACAGATTGAATAGCCTGCAATATGATAGAACTGAGGTATAATAGAATAGAAATCTCAGAAGAATATATTAATGAAGAGACACAGAGTACATAAGGTAGAGGCACTATAGCAGCCCCAAACTCTCCTAAGTTAATTCTGAGAAAACAAAACCTAAAACCTCCCAATGCTGAGCTTATTCCTTAAATATTTCTACTTAACAGAAAGATAAATAATATCCTAACAGAATAACAAATCCTAACTTGCTCAGCTATAATTAAACCTTGACTCTACTTTAATTATAAAGTAGGTCCCGGATCTATCTTATTTCCTAAATTAAATCCCAACTGCTGCCTATATTTCCTCCTTTTGTAGACCTTGATATTGTTAGGAATTGCATTCCTAACACAATACGAAAGAGTTAAGTGGGAAAAACCATGAACCATTAAGCTGGAAATGAAAAATAGCATAGCACTGACTATTGGATGAGCTAATAAGTGGAATGGCATAAGAGAATAACACTAGATGGAAATAGACAACTCTCAATAAAGCAAATCAAGACACACATTACTCTCAAATGTTCCAGAAAGTTAATAGTTAGCTATAGTAAAGTTTAAAAAAAAAAAAAAAACTGCTAGTAATGCTTAAGCAAGGGCAGTTAAAATGAATTAGATTCAAGTATCAGAAGTTCAGAACCAAAAGATTGAACTGAACATTAAACAGAGGGCAGATATTGAGGATCTGTTGTAGTACCTATAATGCTCGCATTCCTTAAATAGAGACTATGATCAAGGAGAGGGAAAAAATTGCAAAGGTCTCTGCTTCTGCATTGCCGGCGAAGTCCCTGGCTGGCCCCAACGAATCGAAGTGGTGCTGCCATCAACTTCGTCGTCTGGGGAAGACAAGAAAAGGAGAGAGATTGAGAGAAAACAGATAAGCAAGAAACAAATGGAGATAAAGAATAGAGAGAAAATGAGGCTCAGAAGTGAAGATTCAAAAGAGGAGAAATAAATAATTTATTCCAAACAATTGTCAACTTTTGGCAGACAGAAAAGACTGCAATACAATTGCATCCTAATACCATAACTATTCACAGAAGCACCAACTTAATGAAGGAATAGAAATAATAGACCAATGAGAATTTAACAATACCAAGTTACATCATGATATATGATACACCCTTACATCCCTGATGGTTTCTCCTAAACTATTTTCCCCATCATAGATCCCACCCCAAAGTGGGAACTATAATAAAATTAAGGAATAAGAAATTTTACATTTCCAAAAAAGGACTTGTGAAGAATAAACGGAACATAACTCAAAAACAAAACACCTTCGAAAAACATTGTTTTACAATGAAGGTTAATTCTTCAATCTTATATCAAATATACAGAGAGAAAGTAGAACTCTAGCATAGACTGTTGCTGCTAGCTGAGAATTCACTCAACAAAAAAGCTTAAGGATCCTCAACCTCGTCTCATGTCTTGCCTTCTTCCATCTCCAAAAACTTCTTCTATCATGTTGCATGTAGGTAAGAAGTCGATCTTATTTTTAGAGCAAGACATAAAACCTGGATCACAGACCTCTACGTCACAAGGCTCCAAAACATATCCCTGGCTATAACAATTGCTTAATCCATTATAATTAGCACTCCAATGATCACCATTCTCAGTCTTCACCTTGGTCTTCTGTGCAGCAACTCCTGTGTCAGACAATGTGCATGGATCGTCTTTAACTTTGTCAATACATGGATCCTGCCAAACAGTTTGATCCGTAGGTTGGTTTCCAGAAAGGAAACCATTACAGTGAGGGCTCTCTACTGGATTATATTTGGAATCGTCATCAATATTGCTCTGGGTATGATCTGCACTTCCATTAATAGCGCAAGTTTCATTTGTGGTATACTCATCATCATAATCTTGCAGATCATTTTCATGGCAGTCAGTAAAACTATCATCTTGATATTGATAGACAGGGGACTCAGCAACAGAGTCCTCATCATCCTCTCGAGTTGCAATTTCATTGCCATCACTGCTATGCAAGTCATCATCATCACTGTCAATATTAAATAGGTCATTTCTGTTCTGCTCCGCCCGCTTTCGAAGCATGAACACATTAAAATAGTAACTGACTATTTCCTTTTTGGTTCGCAAAGGAAAAACAATGGAGAGGTAGTTCCAGAAATTCTTGCCAAGGGATGCTGGATTGTTGAAGACAACCTCATGAAATAACTGTTCATCCTCTGGACACCATTTTTCTACCACTTGTTCTCCCATGTCAGCAAGCCCCAATTCAGTGAATTTCTCGTGCCCAAAGGTTTCTATCAGTTTCTCTCTTTCTTCCACTATATGCTGTCTCACACATCTCATTGATCTCATGTCTCCACAACTACATTCAGCTCTACCCTTTCCAACTTCTTCACTGTCAAAGGAAGATGATTCCACCTGAGGCATAGGGATTATACAGGTCCCCATCAATCTTCTCTCGGCTTCATGTCCAACACCTAAGTCTGAATCGGAAACAGCACCAGACATATTTGTTCTATCATTGGCACCCGACAAATTCCATGCTGGAACATCAGCCTGATGATCAGCGCCGACAGGTACAAGTTTGCGAGGAGGGCTTTCAAGGAGTACAGAATAGATGTCCTCATAACGAGCTAAAGTCCTAAAAGGTCGCTCTTGACTGAAATACTCAGGAAAAAGTTCAAGATGTATAGGTGATTCTGATTGCACATCTTCAGTGGTGCTACTGGTGGCCCAAGAAGAAACAGGAAAGCTTGTTTCAAAGTCCTCAGCTCCTCTAGGCAGTTCACAAATTTCACCAGTGAACTTCTCATTACCTTCACTATTACCTTGTCCACATCCACCCTCTACAAATTACAACAACGACTATGTCAAAATGGATTTTGGGGAATAAGAAAAAAATCTCAAAAGCATCCAAACATGAACAATTTTTTTCCTTCTCTAGGCAAGTGAAATCCAACGTCAGGAAGAAATAGCACACAAAAGCCTATTCAAATTATTTTCAGAAGGGTAATTCTCGAGCAGTAATATATGGATGTTGCCAGAATCTTAATGGAATACAATTAAGTTTACAAAAGCATTAACAAGTCAAGGGAACAACCCAAATACCACAGTTATTAAGGCATGACATGTAGAATATGTCTAAGCATCACAAGTCAAAATTGGCTGATTAGAGCTGAAACCACAATAACCGTCTTAAGTTCAAAATTGACCACAAAATCTGAAACCCCATGAAAAGAATATTTTTATTTTCAAATTGCACAGTCTATTCTCATGTTTTGGAGTATCACCCACTGAATTCCAACCTGAAGTCTTAGGCATGGCATGATAATCATCTCCGGGAAGAACAGATTCGGAAAATGAAACAATCTGATTGCTGGTTTCCACGTGTTTCGGGTGTTTGAAGGACACCTCAAATACTTCCTCAGCATCAAAAGGACGCTTCTGTACCATGATTACCTGCATGTGAGGTAAAGAATAAAGATAAACAAGCATGTCTCGCACTGCAAGCATGTGTAACAACATCAATCAAAATAACCAATAACATAAACTCAAAGCAATAATATTATATATATATATAGCTTTGCATTGATGGCATTATTCAGTATTGTCCATAACCAGCATTATCATGTTCGAAAACATATGCTAGAAGTGTGCTTGGATAAGATACTTTATGTTCAAAACAATTAATAATCAGAATCTTACTGAAATAGCTGTTGAAAGTAAAGAACTATTTTGCATAACATTTGTTAAAGCAGTGATGTAGGTTTTGACTTCTCGTATTCTGAATAAGAGTATCTTCAATTTCATAATATGTATACTAAACCACTTTAACTGATACATTTATTTTTATAGCGGATGTAGGACCAATCACTGAGCCATACTTCCTTAAATATATAGGGCCAAGAAAAATTTACATAGAAAAACGCTTACATGAAAACGTTACGAGAATTCTTTTTAAGGCAAAAATTAATAATCAGGAAATAAAAATAATATTTTTTGATACATACAATTAATATCGTATTATTATAACTTAAACAAAATTATATCACAAACAGCTGAATTAGACAATAATAATCCTAATCAAATAGGAGAATCTTAATTTCTTGAACGAATTAAACTTTCCCCCAAATAAATCCATCAAAACAAGAAAAGCCCCAATTTTTAGAAACCCTAACCTCAGATCTTTCAGAAACCAACGAGAACGAAAAAATTACGTCTAATTGAAGGACAATTATTACGATTGGAGCCAAATCAGATTACGGAACGCGAGATCTACCAACCCAAATGAGATTTTGAAGGACCAAACCCAAAATCGCGCACACACGTCAACTTTTTTTTTTTTACGGGATCGAAGAAAATAGAACAACGATAACAAGACCCACAACCTAAATCAAACAAAAAAGTCGATTATTTCTCAGATCCCACACCGGAAACGGTAGATCAAGAACGTTCAGCGAACGAAAACCTAAAAACAGAAAACGTGGACAGAAAGGGCCAAAACTAGGATCAATCAACACAGAAAATTGAGATCAAGAAGAAGGTGAAATCAATTTTATAAAAGAAGAAGAAATTGAGGGTCGATTCGAGGGAGAAAGAAAAAGGGGATCGAGATCTGAAAACGCGGCTAATGAACGATAAAAGGGCAAAAATTAGGGTTACCTGTTATTGTCTTTTTTTTTTTTTTTTTTGTTCAGTTGAGAGGTTGGTGCGGGTGCGAGTGCGAGAAAGGAATTAAAGTTAGCGAAACGGCACCGTATTGTTAATGAAATGAGTATTGTTGAAATTACGGGAAATACCCCTGTTGATTTGTGAGAGTATGAGAACGAGGGAGTGCGGTATATATGGGACAGTGTCTGAACGAGGTTGAGTTGCATTGAGGGGTAGATTCTCGTTCATAATTGTCATTGCCTCAAGGGTGTTCTGCCACGTGGCTTTATACCAGAGGACAATTTTTTTATTTTTTTGGTTAGTTTCTCTTCTAACTTCTATTCTTTTATGGGCCAACGTGATTTCTGAGGATGGGAATCAGGGGATAGTAATGAGGACGGATTACTCTCTTTTATTATTTTTAACTAGTATATTACCGGTATGATATACAAAAACATTAATAATAAAGTCAATATTTAATTTAATTATTAAAAAATAAAATATTTAAATATTTAAATCAATAAAAAATAATATATTTTTAAATAATTATATAACTTAATAAAAATATAAACATCAAGTTATATAAATTTATAAACATAATTTGTACTAATTATACTAATTAAAATCATAACATGTATTTTTAAATAAATAATATAATTGAAATGTTATATGAATTATTTAAATATAATATAATTTTTTTTAATTCTATTGCAAATTTTATTCCTTAAAACTAAATCTAATTAAAAAGAGAATTAATAAATATGATTTAATAAAAAAAAGCTGAATTATGATACATTGACAATGTGTTTTACATTGTCATCAAATTAAAATTCTTCATTTGTATGACTTTTAAGATAGTGGGAGAGAGAAAACACTATCATAGCTGATGTGGTAGCACATGATTGAATGACTGTGTAAAATATTTGAAAATTAAATTCATAAAAAAATAGGATTCATTTTTTATAATCAAATAAGAATTAACTATAATAAAATTATATTTCTTATTATAATTAGTATATTAGTATATTTTCTAAATAGACATTTTGAATGTAAAATATTTTTATAAAAAAATACTAGTTAAAATGAAATCAATTTCAGTCAATAATAGTTAATTATATTAATTACTTTAATAATTGAAAATGATATCTTTTTGTATACACTGAAATAGGAAATAGTAAATGTCATGATTATCAATTTTTGGAAATAATATAATCAAAAATTAGCATATGTATCACGATAATTATATGATTTAAATGAAATTACAAATCACGTATGATAACAAATTTCACTTAATACAACTATTATATGATTATTTTCTAGTAATTTTATAGGAATTATTGATTTTTGAAATTCTATCAATTGAATAAGATTTTTTCTTCATTTTTTTTAATTTTGATACGATTTTTAAAAAAGTTCAACTTACTATATTTATATATAATTTAACTACAAATTTGAAATCATGATTAGTAATAAAATTCTAATAAAATAAAATCAATTAATTAGACAATAATTAAGTTCACTAAATAATTTTTTTATAAAGATTAGTATACCATAACTTATATCTCAAAATATATAATTTAACATTTTCCCATTTATAAATGATTCATACAATATATGAACTTAGATTTGGATGTATATAATTAGTTAGTTGGTGATTATTTAATTAAATTATAAATATTTCTGTTTTAAATGAAATTCAGCATATCTTAAACAAACATCATTTTTTTTATAAAATATAAATTATCAAATATTTATCTAAAATTAATAAATCATGAGTAAAAATAAAATTTAAATCAAACTCAATCAATCAATTTTATTTATTAATGTCAATAATTTGATCTTAGATTTAAAATAAAAAAATAAAAATGAATCTGAAAAAAGTAAATACATTATACTCTTTAATAAATTTATTTAATCAATAATTTTGAATCACAATATTGCAAACCAGATACAGGAAAGGGATGAATTCCACTTAGTCAAGAACTTGATGTTAAGCAATTCAAGGAGGTGGAATGAGGAAGTAATTAGAAATGTGTTCCCTCAACTAATAGCAAATGAATTTCTTAACATATCTCAATTTGCTAATATAGACAAACCAATGTGGAGCTTGGAGAGATCTGAAAAATATTGAGTTAGTCCTAGGGGTGGCAATTTTCCCTGCCGAATGGGGACCCCGTGGGGACTATCCTGCTTGGGCCCCGCAGGTGGGGATTTTTTTTCCTGTGGGGGTGGGGGCCAAATTACCCCTGCAGCAAGCGTGGGGGTGGGGGTGGGGATTAGCCTCCCCGCCTCGTGAGGACCCTGCATCACCCGCACAAATATTATTTTTAAAATATTATTTATATTTTTTATGTAAAATATTTATTTATATTATTTGAAGAACATTTAAATAATTTTATAGTATTAAAAAGATGTATATGGACAATATGGTCCAAATTATTTCTCACAACTCAACTTAAATACACTATATAAAAAAACATTAATCCCCAAACTTATTGGGCTTAGACATGTTTAAAATAAAAAAATGATTAGATCCTAAACTTAAAGCGAAGTAACACAATTAAGAAAGAAAGAAAGAAACTCTAACTCCACTTCACTCAATTCATCCTTATTCCTCAACCTCAAGCCTCAACAATTGTCATTTTGCCTCCTCTGCGCGCCTCTACTCTGCGCGGGTGTCAGTCCTAATTAAAATATCTTTAATTTTTAAAATTATTTATTTTATTTATACTTTATGGTCATTTCGTATTTTATTATCATTTTAGAATTTTTCGATAACTATGTTTGTTGAACTATTATGTTAAATTTAAATTCTAAATTGTCAATATTATGATTGAAATGATTAAAATTTTTATTATTTATATTTTTTCTATTTCCTTTTTTGAAATTTATTTTTGCACAAGTGGAAATTCTCCAAGTGGTCTCCTAGCTAGGATTCCAGTGGCCAAATGGGGACTGCCCTGCACGGGGCCCCGCAGGTGGGGATTTTTTTTCCCGTGGGGGTGGGGGCCAAATTCCCCCCGCAGCAAGCATGGGGGTGGGGGTGGGGAAGGTACTCCCCGCCCCTGCCCTGCACAATTGCCACCCCTAGTTAGTCCAGGATATTGGATTGCTTATCAATTCTTTCATCCTCCATTATCCAATTATCCAGGCTATATGCAGAACAAATCCTTGTGGAAAAGTGTTTGGTCTATGAAGACTCCTCATAAGATAAAGATCTTTATATGGAAGATGATTCACAATGGTTGTGATGTCAAAAGTAACATTAAGCTTAGAATTGAATAGATGATATTTGTCCAATTTGCAGTAGTGTCACTAAATCTCTCAATCATTGTCTCATAAGCAGGGGCGAAGCTAGAAATTTATTTTAGAGGGGACCAATAGAGATGGAACTAGACGTTTTCCATGGTATTAATATTAAATGGTTATAAATATAGGCTTGTGATAAGTGACGAGTACGACATAACGATGAAACACTTATTTTTTATATTTTATTTTTATTTATTGATTTTTTTTTGAGTTATTGGTTAAATTTGGTCATATTAATTATAGAAAATTTTTAAGGAATCTAATTTTCTTACAAGTATAGTATGAATTTTTGACAGTTGGATTGTATATCAAATGAAATTCAATTAAACATAATGCAAAAAGAATTTAGGAAAAAATAAATACATAATAATTTTATTTTCACAAAAAAAACTAAAAATTTCAAGGGGACCGTCTGATGAGAATCGAACTCTGAAGGGTACTCAGAAGCTGAGTACAGACCAATCAAGCGCTCAGAAGCAAGGAGAAGTCCGTAATGGGGCTCAGAAGCATGAATTTGAGTGTCAGAAGCTAGAACTCGAGGGCACAAATGTTCAGAAGCTGGAAACTCAACTTCAGAAGCTTGAACATGACACAAGGCAACTTCAGAAGCTGGAATATGACACGAGGCAAGTTCAGAAGCCGGAAACTCAGCTTCAGAAGCTTGAACATGACCCAAGGCAAGTTCAGAAGCTGGAAACTCAGCTTCAGAAGCTGGGAAATGGAGCGGAAGCCGATCAGAAGCTTGGAAATGGTATGGAAGCCGATCAGAAGCTGAGCGATGGAGTTCAGAAGCTGAGAATGAGTCTAGACCTTCAGAAGTTGTACAGAGATGGAATAATTGAGCTAAAAGATACAGAATGTATTAAAGGACTTGGGGGACCGATGACTCGTGCTAAAATGAGAAAGGCAAAGGAAGTTCTGAACAAAATAGTTGTTGGAATTAACTCCAGAGGATGTGATGCACGTGAGGGGAAACCTAAGGTTGTTAATTGCATCATGGTAGGAGTCATTAAAGGGCACGAGCTTGATTAGTGAATGGCGCAATTACTCCAAGTTTGGACGGTGGAAGAAAATGCCCATATTTTGCACGTGTTTCCTTTTTGCTTTATCTTTATTTAGTTCTGAAAATAAATTCTATTCTAGAGTTTTATTTCCTTAGAATTTAATTAAGTCATGACTCAGCTTAGAAATCAATGTTAGCTGATGGTTTGAGTTTCAGTTTCGTGTCACGATGGGTTTTTATTTAATGTCACTCACTTGAGTGATGAAAGTGCGTGTCATTAAATTTTCTCTTTAAACACTTGTATTTGCATTCCTACAAATACCAGCTAAGGGCTGAAGAATAAACAACTTTGATAAATTTTTCAAACACATTTCTCTGTGAGTGAATCTCATTGTTTTTCACGAACACCCTAGACTTATCATCAAAGGTTGCAAGACTCATCCTTTGTGGCGTCTTAATAGGCTTATCCCAAATTCCTTTTTGAGTGACGTCTAAACACTTGAAAACAATTTCATTCCAAATCTCTATCCATCGAACCCACCCCTTTCCTAATCCAAGTCCTGGTTTAAAGTTACAGCTTCAGAGGCATCACTGGAATACACCTCAGAAGCTCAGAAGCAGTCGTACGAGACTCCTTCAAGCACCTCAGAAGCTACTTCAACTACAAGTTTCAAAGTTCTATCCGCTGCAACACTTCAGAAGCTACCAAAGAAGCTTTCCGAAGGGGAAATTCCTAAGATACGATCCTAATCTTAAAACTCACCCACTTGAGTTCACATCATCGTCGCCCCCTTATAGACCACTCAGCTTCGCCCCTGCTCATAAGCTTAGATCGGCGGATATGGTGTGGCAAAGGGTAGGATTGCAAAGCTTGACAGGAGGCTACATTAAAATGCAAATGGACCAGTGGTGGCAACAATCTCTTTCAACAATTCATTCATGCCCAAAATTGAAGAAGACGAGATGTTCTAGCAATAGTCTGCTGGAATATATGAAAATGTAGGAATAAAATAGCTTTTGAAGGCTCTACCTTTGTTCCTGACTGTGGACAATTCTTTAAAATTGGCAAATGAATGTCATAGCCTCTAAGGGCGTTTGGCACATTACCGTGAAAGATTACTGGTAATCTAGATTACCTTGTAGAGAGATTACCTCTAATTAAATTATCGGTAATCTACATTACCTTGTTTGATATATACAAATAACATTATTGGTAATCCACATTATCTTGTTTGATATATTAAAAAGATTAGAAGGTAATATATGTATATTACTATAATACCCTCTAAATAATTATAAAATAAATTAATCAAATATAACTATATTACATATATTGTTAAAATACATTCTAAAATACACATATGACTATAAACTTATTAGAAAAATATAAAATTAGGAATAACAGTATAATTTATTAGAGTGGTACTTGTGTAATAAAATAAATTAGAGAATTACCTATGTGTGGTAATCTAGATAGTCACATGATATGTGGGTGATCCATATTACTACTTTCGAGGTAATATGGATTACCGGGTAATCTACATTACCAATATCTTGGTCAAACCAAATGAATCTATCTAGATTACCAGATAATTTAAGGGGGCGTTTGGTGCATTACCGAGGAAGATTACCGGTAATCTAGATTACCTCCAATTAAATTACCGGTAATCCACATTACCTTGTTTGGTATATACAAATAAGATTACCGGTAATCCGCATTACCTTGTTTGGTATATTATCCACATTACCAGGTAATCTATATATATTACTATAATACCCTCTAAATAATTATAAAATGAATTAATCAAATATAATTATACTATTTATATTATTAAAATACATAAAATACACATAAAATGAATTGATCAAA
Organism: Aeschynomene evenia; assembly: GCA_013621005.1. NCBI lineage: Eukaryota > Viridiplantae > Streptophyta > Magnoliopsida > Fabales > Fabaceae > Aeschynomene > Aeschynomene evenia. The sequence continues at coordinate 18,581,346 of CM024270.1, forward strand.
TATAATTATATTTTGAATTTAATATCAATATTTTTCAATTTTGACATTAATATAATTATTTATTAAAAATAAAAATTCATTAAAATAATTATAATATTCTTGCAAAGAGTGCAACATAGAAAAAATAAATATAACACAATAAATTAAAAAAAAACACCAACAAGAAATAGTTTGGTAAATATTTTAAAATAGAAAATCAAATGCAATAACTAAAAAAGACGAGCAAAAATTATTCTTGCAAATAGTTCAACATAAAAAAATCAAACGCCTAGACTTAAAGAAAACCAAGCTTCTTCCGCACATACGACTTCCTTAAATTAACGGGCATTGCAAAGAAGAATTTTCCACCGGAAGAAGATGAATCAATGATCTCTGCTACTTCAAGCATTTGTGCTTCATTTACATCAAGATTCTCAATAGCAAGTAATGCTTCAAAAACCTTTTCGTGGTAGTTATTGCTAGCAGATAGATTCTTGAAATAGCTTCCTACATCCTCAATGCTCTGACTTGAACGTTTGCAATAGGCACCAAAGCTATTTGATGACGTGATTAAAGCTTCTATGAGAGCATCATCGGATTGAGCTTTCCTCTTTCTAGAGGTGGATTTACTCTGAGATGAAGAGTTGCTCTTAATTATGTCTTCTGTTGGAGGTTGAGTTGTCGGTGTTTGAGTTGCAGGGCTATCAAATGCAAAGCCTTCTTCATTTCTAAGCACATCAGCATCATCAAGATTGATAGTATTTTCAAGAATCTCAGCAGCCGCTTCTACAAAATCTTCAGCACCTTTACCTGTTGCACGATCTTTTCCAAATATGATTGATAAACTATCAAAATGAGGGAATGACTTGTTTCGAAGACCAGATGCATTCGGATGACTCTGTTATAAAATATGTGAAATCAATAGTTAATCAATAATTATAATATACTAAAACATTTATAAGTATTATGCAAAGGTTTATTTCAATACCTTCACCCACTGGTCCCAAACATCTTGCTCGCAAGTAACACAAAGCTTGGCTGGATCCCATCCAAAGCCCGACGAGTTATATAACATATCATAAATAGCATTACACTGCATTTTCAATAGCTTATGCCTTGAATGAATGTGTGGTTGAGCTTTGACACCACATCCATGTGCTCGTGTGGTCATCATCTTCTCAATTTGTACAAGGAATCCAGATTTGAAGTTGTTACCTTCACCAGCACTCCAAAAAGGATCATTCTTCAATTCTAGCATACATTCAACGAGTAAAGCATCTTGTGTTGTTGTCCGTTGATGCTTCTTTTTGTTTTGGGTTCCTCGTTGACCTTCACTACTATTGATATTCATTTCTAAAGACAAATAATGTCAATATAATAATACAAAATTTTCCAAAACAAAAAGACAATAGCATTGCAACAAGAGCAATATATAAACCAAGGTTCCATATTCAATCACATTGCATAATTTCAAACAACCAAAACAAGGTTCCAAATATATTAAATAAATCATATAATAATGTATTTCATATAGCTATTGAATGAACAAGGATCGAAAATAAATACATGCTCTCAATATCTCAAGCTCTAGACTCATCCCACATTTCTTGTGCTAAAATATCTCTAAATTGATTCCAAGCATCTGAAGTTGAAACATGATCAATGAATTCATTTTCATGGCCTAATACTTTGTGTGTTAGTGGAGTGTTATCTAGTACCACTCCCTCAAAGGGGTCAACAGACATCTCTCTCCTAATATGATTATGGAGTAACGCACAAGTCAAGACAATTCGTGTAAGAGTTTGTACAGGATAAAAAGATCTTTCTCTAAGAATAGCCCATCTCATCTTCAGAAGTCCAAAGCATCTCTCAATTACATTTCTAGCACATGAATGTTTGTGATTGTAAAACTCCTGTGCTGTTCTAGGAGCTTGTCCCCAATCATTCAGATGATATCGTTGACCTCTATATGGTGTTAAAAATCCTTCGCCATTGGTATATCCAGCATCACATAAGTAATAAAAACCTATCATAAATATGATGCATTAGTAAAATAACCCAAAATCCTATGTAATTCTAATATTCTTTAGTACGTAACTACAGCTATTACCTTGCGGCACTTTTAATCTGTTTTGTCTGGATATAGCATCTCTTAACACTCTACCATCTGCGGCTGACCCTTCCCACTGATGGGGTATCGGCAAGTGCACCGAATCGTTCAAGTAATAAAAACCACGGTGAGTGGGTATCGTTCCCACGAGGATTAAAGAACCGAGCAAAAATTTCTTTAAATGAGTTTCTAATTAGACGAATCGAATAAAGTTTAATGAATGAGAACACAATGTAAATTCAAAAACCATTGAATGTAAAAATGCAGTAAACGTTTAATGAAAATTCAATGAATAAAGGGTTAGGGTATTGGGTTCACGTATTTTCTAAAGTTAATAAAACATTTGTTTGCCTTTGTATTTTAAAACCTCATTTCAATGAACGAATCTTAAGTTGCCAATTCCAATTCCTTGGTAATTTAACACTTTTTCTATGAACAATTAGTCAATCCCTTGATCAAATCATTTCAAAGAAAAGATAAAATATTTTTATTGATTCACAGTTCACAAAAATTTTGATTCTATTCCTAGATATCAATCTTTCTAGCAATTCCCCTTAAGCTAATTCACAAATTTATTTTCCCAAATAAACACATGAATCCAAGATAAGTTGAAAAATGATTTTCCAATCCTCAGAACAACACAATACAAATAAGGTAATTGCTTGAATTGAATTAATAAAACTCAAAGGTTTACAAACATCAAATTAATTCATAGTAATACGATCCCCCTTTCCCTAACAAAGAAATTAGTTGCTCATAATTAAAGAAAACAAAGCATAAAAATTGAAAGACATTTTTTAAACACGAATAACTGAATTTATTAATAACTAAGAAAAACAGAGTACTTGAACAAAGATAGAATAAAAGATAAAAACCAAGATACTTCTGAGCTTCCATTCTACTCCTATTTATAACCAGATAATCCTAGAATTCAAATTGTTCCTATCCCTAAAACAAAGGGATTTTATTTTAAAGATAACTCAAAAAGATATCAAACAGATTTGCATTTGAATTGATCCTGAATTATAGCACAATTTTGGAAATTAGTTATGGTACTCTGTTTCCAATTCCTTCGGGCGCGGAGCCTCAGTAACGCGCTGATCGCGGTAGCAAGCAGGGTACATGGGCGCAGGGCGCGAACGGGGCGCAGGGCGCGGTCTTGGATGGCCGCAGGGCGTGCACCGAGCGCGGGGCGTGGGATCTCGCTTCCTCCCCTGGCGCTGCGCGCCATACTAGCGCCGGGCGCCTTATTTCTTGTGCCCTCTCCATTTGGTTATGTCTACGAGGCGCTACGCGTGTAGCAGGGCGCGGTGCGCCTGAAATGATGCAACATGGACGCGATGCGTGGTCTCAACGCGGGGCGCCTGGATTTGAGCAATTTCTTCAACTTGGTTCTGTTTATGAGGCGCAGAGCGTCCTTCAGGCGCGCGGCGTGCATGAATTTGATCCTTGAATTTTGAGATTACGCCATAGCATTAATTACTTCAACAATTCCTGAAATTGACTCCACACTAATACCAAAACATAATATAACCCAAGAAGATCCAATTTATTCTAAAAACACTTAATATATTCTAAAAACACACTGAAAATAAATAAAACTGACACAATTTCTTAGAAATTAAACTACGAAATTAAATAAAAATGCCCAGGCATCACCCACCCAGGTAAAACATAGATAAATTGCATATCTTGACTACATACTCCTAAGACATTCATAGCTTTTTCACCATTTCTTGTCCTGTACTTGGGCTTCTCAATATCTTGTACAGTGCATTCAATATATGTTCCATCTAATGCACCTACACAATTCTAAAACCAAAAACAAAATATATAATCAACATATGTTATCAATAGATATATGTATGTATATTTATAAGAACCTCTTAACCAATGACACAATACCTTAAACCATTTCCATCTATAGTCGGTAGAGTTTTCTGGCACTGGCTCTGGTTTCTTGAGTAGAACTCATAGCAAAGAAGGATGGAATTCAAAACTGCATTAAAATGTCGACTAATAGTCTCGCCACTCCTTACAAATTGTCTCTTGATAACTCTATTTTTTGTATGATGAGCACATATGTGTAAAAACATTGCCACCATTTCCTCTACACACATTTTTTTTTACTTGATAATTCCCCTCTAGTTCTCAACATATCACACAATTTATTAAAACATTCTTTATCCATACGTGTATTCTCTATGCATGCTAAATCAGTATCAAAGATAATCCTTCTCAAGGTAATTTGCCTAATAGACTCATGATCACCCTCACTGATCATTTTTCTCTTATTCATCCTTCTTGCAATTAAATAACCATGAAAAGCTTTTAACAACCCAAGGTATGCAACAACACATTTATGGAGCTCAATGAGAATGACAAGAAATGATGTCAATTGTCATTGTGATTCGTCCATTATGTTATCTAAAAGTACTACAAACAAAGAGAATAAAATAAGGCAAATTTCATTATGTGCACAAACAAAAAAATAAAAAGATAGACAATTGTAAGACCCAATATAGCATAAAAATATGAACACATTGAAATATACATCAAATTTAAACAACAATTGACACATTTTAATATTCCAATACTGAAACCATCAATTATGAAAGAAATAGAAATAAATACTAACCTTGCAGGGCGCGGTGCGGCTGAGCAGCAGCAGCAGCTATGGACCAGCAGCAGGGGCAGCGCGATGGACCAGCAGTAGCAGAGCGCGGCGCGATGACCAGCAGCAGGGGTGGCCGCGTTCCTCAGGGAAGACGGTGCGGTGAGCAGCAGGGCGGGCAAGATGGATCAAGCAGCAGTGTATTGCTTATACCAAGCAGCAACATATGTTAGAAAATTATAAAATTAGGATTAGTAGTGTATTTTGTTAGAGGGGTAATGATGTAATAAAATAAATTAGAAGGTTACCTGGGGGTGGTAATCCAAATTGCCACCTGAAATAGAGGTAATCCACATTACCACTTTGGAGGTAATGGTAATCCACATTACCAATATTTTTGTCAAAACAAACGAATCAATCTGGATTACCAGGTAATTTAATTGCAAGATTACCGGTAATCTATGCAGATTACCTCATACCAAACGCCCTCTAATTGCAATATTACTGTTATTCTATCCACACTACCTCATAATAAACGTCTCGTTAGTTCTTACTTGTTCTTTTCTGTAGTTCTTTTTTTTTTATATATATAGTAATTTTTCCTACCTATTCGGGTAGTGATGTTGGGGCTCCCCATTCATTCTTTCTTTTGTAGGCTTTTGGGCCATTATTTTGTTGATGATTCAATAAAATTTTCTTTGTGTTGGAAAGAAAAATTATGATGGTAATAATTTTAATTGATTTGATATATGTAATTAATACAAATGATATACTCTTTTAACAAATAATCTCAATAAAAATTTTATTAATTTTTTAAAACTCATCAATTTAATTTGAGGGAAAAAAATTTCAAGTTACTACATCGAACTTATGAATAGTTTTAATGTAAATTAGAGAGATATGATTATTGAAAGTAGAAAACTAATAACAATAGTGAGAAATTTATGAAACACAATTTTTTAGGCACAATATTTTTTCTTAATATGATATCCAATTGCATTTAAAACCACTATCTCAAATAAAGTTTTGCTTAAATATTTGAATATTTGAATTGATATGTGTCTCTAATTACATTAATCTTTTTCCAAAGAATAGAAAACTAATATGTATTTCTAATATAATCATTATGAAAAACTTTTCAAATATAAATCATTATTTTAATTTAAATATTTGAAATGATATGCTGGCAAAAATACTATAAATTAGAAAGAATGAAAAGAATGGATAAACATACAAAAGATGACAATGAAAAGATATTAAAAATGAATATAAAATACAAAAAAGGAGGAAGAGAATAAAATAGTAAAAGAGAAAGAGAAAGAAGAGAAAAAACGAGTAGAAGATGGACCAGAAGAAAAAATGAAGAGGGAAGAAAGAAGAAAGAAATAAAATAAACAAAAAGAAAAGAGAAAAAATGGAGGAGAAAGAAGGATATGGGAAAAATAAAAAATAAAAAGGGAAGAGAAAAAGAGGTTGATTAAAAAAAGAATAAGAAGAAGAAAATAAAAAAATGTCTAGAAGAATGATGAAGAAAAAAATGAAGGAGGAAGAAGAGTAAAAAGATAAAATAAAAAAAGATAGAAAAAATATGAAGGAGGAAGAATAAAGTAGATTAAAAAAGATTAAATAACTGGTAAATAAAAAAAGGAAGAGCAAGAAAGAGTTGTGACAAAATAAGAACAATGAAAGAGGAAGAGAAAAAAAAAATTTAAAAGGTTGAGGAAGAAAATAATATCAATATCAAATAGTATTTTTAATTGGAAAAAATATATTTAAAATTTAGATTGATTAAATTTTATTTTAAAATTTATTGATGCAATTTTGCCTTATTTAATTTTATTATCTATGAAATGAGATATATTATATAATATGAATATTTTCTATATATTTACATCATAACATTAGATTGAATGAATCTTAGAAGAGTATTGTTCACACTCTGTGCAATCAAGCCCAATCAACGACCCAAATAGATGGTCCAATCCAAGGTATTAAATTGTAATACCTCGGGTATTCTGAGTTAGTTTGAGTAAGAGATCACGGTGCACCGGGGAGATAGAGCCAAGTGGGCCCCACCTCCCCACCTCCCCACCCCTTTTTCTTTCCTTTTCCCCTTTCTTTTCCTCCATTCCCGTATCTCTCTTTCTCTCTTTCCCTCTTCTCCATTTTCTTCTCATTTCATCTCCCTCTCTCAAATCCCTCACCCAAACTTCATTAAACTTCAAGATTTAAGTTAGCATTGCTCATCTAGTATATTGTGGGTAAGTGTAGAGTATTTCTTTTTCTCCATTGATGTTTATTCTCTTCAATTTTCGGATTTGGGGTTTAGGGTTTATATTTGGGGTTTTTGGTTTTGGTATGGATCTGAGGATTTTGATGTGTTCTCTAGGGTGTCAATCAACTAGGGAAGCTCCGGGTAGCTCATCCTAGCTCCGGGTGGTGTCTTGGAGCTCATTGGAGTAATTTGTGAGTAATGGGTTATTTGTGGTTTATGTATGATTTTGATTGATATTATGAATTTCTTGCTATGATAGTTGATAGGGACTGAGATTGGATGATAGATGATTGATATTGTATACTGGTTGTGTTTGATTTGGATAGGTTTTGGTGAAAATGTGGATTTGGGGATGATTTTCGAACAATTTTCTGCAGAATTTCGCCTCTGACCCAGGTTGTAATCGATTACAAGGACTTGGTAATCGATTACTATAATCGATTACCAAGACTCTGTAATCGATTACTGTAATCAATTACCACGGGTTGGTAATCGATTACAGGCTGCCAAAATTTACAAAAATTTCCTTCCAGTGCGAAATCTGATGTTGGTAATCGATTACAGCAGTACTAAAACTCTATTTTCAAGACTTTAACTCAAAATTTTCATATTTTAAAGTTAGTTACTCAAATCCATTCGTTCACCACTACCCCAAACTTATTACTTGGATGTTTATGATGTCGTTGTATTTATGATATGATGCTGAGGATGTGATGATGAAACGATGATGCATGAGTGCTACGTAAATGTTGTGAAGATGATGATGAATTACTTATGCTGTGATTATGAATGATATGTGCCATTAACAGCGCTAAATAAGATAAAAAAAATTGAAGGAATTAAGAGATGGTAAAACGACCTGAGGAGGGGCATAGCTCGCGGGGTCGTAAATGAGAAACCTGATGAGGGGCATAGCTCGCGGGGTTTCTCAGTATGGTGTCTGATGAGGGGCATAGCTCGCGGGACATCCGTACTTCCTATGAACATGAGTCGGGGCTGAGCTCCAGCTGTTCATAGGTTAAAAGCTACCAAGATAAAGAGACTGTATAAGAACGATGGAATCGATACATATATGTTATTGGTTTCTGTGTTGTATGTGATCATGATATTGTTGCATAAATTGTTTTTAATCTATTATTCACTGAGCGTATGACTCACCCATTCATACAAACCATTTTCAGATTCAGGTGAAGATCAGGAGGCGAGCCCTTCCGTTCCTCCAAACTCTTAGCTTTGGTAAGCCTCAATATGTAGAGACGTTATCTTATGTCTGTTATGTCAGTAGTATGCTCCATAGGTTTACAAACAGGATTGTCTAAGTTATGTACGGGTTGTAAGTCTAATTAAGACTTGTTGAATTTATGTTGAGTTATGTTGTCTTATGGATTGAGCAGGATATTATGACCGCATATTATGTATTATGGATTTATTGGTGATACCTTGAGAACCCTATTATATGTGTGGATTTTATGAATATATGCATGTTAAGGTAGTTGTGAATGTTGTGGTTTAGTTGGATTGTTGTGTGGATTACAGGTTAAGGCTGACATGGGACTCGGTGTCCTATGTGCCGGTCGCGATCCGAGTTGGGTCGTGACATAAATGGCCCAGTGTTAAGGCCCAGTTCAGAACTCAATCATAAACTACCAATGGCCCAACGTAAGTGGGTCGAAAGTTGGACCCGGTTACGGATCACGTGATCTGACCTGAGGTGCACGGGGCTCGACCTAGCGTTTAAGGCGAGCGTTCCTGTAGCGGTGGATGATGACAATGTGAATCCCAGAGCTTCAACGGGCAGGACATGGATCGATCATGCACGCTGATATACCATAATTTGTATTGATTAATCCTCTTTGTATGCATGTCATTTGACCACTTTTGAGATTAATGAACTACTTTTGCATCATATTTTGCATTTAGGAACTTAATTGGAGCTTTGTGCATTTTTCCAGCATTTTGTGCTTTGTAACACTGTTCTGTAATTTGCTTATAACTTGAGTTCTAGAAATTGTAATTTTGTGTTCTTTGTCTTGTTCGAAAGCTTAGACACAAGTCGACAACTTTCATGCAGAACTCTAAAGCTGATTCAAATCATAAGGACTTCAAATTGGAGCTTCAAGTTGAGTCAAGCTTGCGGCAGAATTCTGGAACAACATTCCTGAGCAGCCTGTGTTGAAGAGGATGGAACTGGAGTTAAAAATGTTGGATTCACTTGATTTAAGTGGCATTGAAAGGATAAGACACAAAGTTAGATTTCATCTTCAGAGCTCGAAATCAATTGAGGTCACTAAGGAGCTCATAAGTGAACTCAAAGATTATGCAGTGTGATAGTATTATGGGGCAGCACTCAGTGTTTTGACAATATCTCGAGATACACTTACTGGAATTGGATGATCTTGATGGCTATGGAAAGATGAGATATAGAGCCACAACTTTGCTTCAGAGCTCGAGGCCAAACGGATTCATTAGGAACATCAGAAACTGGCTGCAAGCTTTCGAGCAGAAACTTCATCTTGCTGAGTTGTCTTAATTGTCACATTTTTGTGCAAGTTCCATTCTATCCTTTTTGTATATGTTGTAAATGTTTAATCCATGGGATTTTTAGACATTTCCCCTTACTTTTATGTCTATATAAGTCATAGCTCAGATTGGAGGGAAGACAATTAATTCATTTGTTTAAATTTCAGCATTTAGGAATTAGAATTTTCTCTAGTTTTCTCTCTAGGTATTCATTCTAGGTTTTCATTTTCATTTTTTCTTGTAACCCCCTACTAGATAGCCCTTAACGCTTAAGTCATTTTAGGCTATTTCATAAGGGTTACCTTCTGTTATCATGTTTTATTCTTTGACTTTAAAATATATATACGCGAAAAATAGGTCGGAATAAAATTTTTGAAATTTATTTATGATATAAAAATAAGGGCTTTGCGGAATATATAATCGATAAATAAAAGTCATGCCAGCACATATACTGAATAGTCTCATCACATAAATAACTCCCAACAATCATGAACATAAATGGAATAAATACTATGCTTTATCCCATAAGCCAAAGAGGATGACTTATGAGACTCCACCATAAGTACATGTCAAATAAATAGCTGCCGGCTAACATAGGTCCGGACTTAAAGCAAATAAAACAAACGACTAAAATAAATCCATAATTGAAAAGTAAATCAATGTATATAGGTCTATAAAACGGAAGATTGAAAATAAACTAAGGTTGGGCCTGCTCCTCGCTAGCTCAATGGTCCTGCTCTGTCTGCTCCAATATAATATGGGGGAAAAATATAGGGTGAGCACTAGGAAGTGACTCAGTAGAGGAAGCCGCCCCGGGTCTAATTAAGAAATAAGTGAAACATGAATGCATTCAATTCAGGTATTAGTTTAAAAAGAAGTCTTTTCCCGGATCGTCTTACCTAAGTGCGTCTTGTCCATTTTAGTTATACAATTAATATGGCATAAATAAATAACGTCTTGGTATAGTGTACTAGTGCTCCTAAACATTTACAATGGATAAATCATAAGATAACATAATACATTTAATCAAACAACTTTATCTTGCATTAATCTTTGGCACTGCCCGCCCTTCTGTACTCCTCCACATCACCGGCCCCTAGGCATGAGCTCATCCTAAACTATGGGGAGAGGGGGTAATTCACCTTCCCTTAACAATGAGATTGTAATGCCGAGGTTGCCATTCCTCCCTTAACAACTCTCATTGTAATGCCGAAGGCTACAATGTTTTACTATAATTATAATTGTATCTTTGCGTCCCTTTTGACGTCTTTGCCTTTATTAATGTCTTACAGGATATACATATATATATATATATATATATAGCATAATAACATCACATAATAACATGTAAACATACATCACAAATCATCCAAACGTATATAGATCATGCATAAATCATATATAACATTTATATGGGTCGTAGAACACATTAGGGTACACAAAAGGGTTAAAACAGTTAATTTTCGTAAAAAGAGTGAGAAACAACGCAGGACCAGTGCTGGGGCGGTCCACGGCCGCTAGAGCGGGCCGCGCGCAGAGTCACACTGCCGGGGCGGTCTTACCCCAAAATCGTGCCACTAGAGCGGCTCTCAGCCGCTGGGGCGGCCGTAGCCTGACGGCGCCACCGCTGGGGCGGTCTCTGGTCGCCTGGGCGGTCGTGCGTCGTCCTGTTCACAGACCTTCGCGATTTTCAATAGTTTCTTCCCAAAAAGTCATTTATGAACATGCAATTGATGAAAAACTTTCTTCAAACACACCTTTAATTTATAGGAACACTTTTAATCGGTGAAAACGTTTTCTCTTTGAAATAACTTCACAAAAAGCAACCCTTTCATGAACCATAATGGGAAAAACGAACAACAACAATAATATCAACAAACACACATCATTATGCATGAAAATACAGTGAATATAAAATGTCTAGAACCCCTACCTCTCGTAGATCTCCTATGCTATGCGTAGAGACACCCCTTTCCTTCTCACTTTCTCTCTAGCCCCACGAACGGTACAAAGATGGCTTCTTTAAAAAATGAAAATGGTAGAAGTGTTCTATTTGGTGAGAGGATTAAGAATATGTGATTTGTTTTGTGATTGGGTGAGAATTAGTATGAATTTGGGGTTGTGGAAGGGCTATGGTTTTTTATTTTGAGAGAGAGAGAGTGGAATGGAGGCACAAAGATTGATGGAGGCTACCAAGAGTGTTTTGGAAGATGGAAATTAGGTTTTCTTAGTGGAGCCATTGATGGGTATTATATAGAGATGTGGTGGGGCCCACACGTGACTTAAAAATACTAAAATACTCTAAAACGTCCCAAATAATACTACAACGCTCAACTAACTTTCAAATCTTTAAACATGAATTAAAAATACACATATAGGCACATAAAGAAAATAAAATAAATAATGTAACACCCTGATTTTCATTAAGTCATAATCAAGGGAAATTAAGGGTAATTGACCTTGGTTAGAATTTAATTAAGTTTGGGTGGACAAGTTTCTTCTAGCAAACCATTACGTGTTATGTGATTTAAGTGTATGTATGTGTGTTATATGATTTATGTGTGTTCGTCATGTGCTATATGATTTATGTGTATGAATATGTGTATTCATTATATATTATATGAATTAAGTGCTATATGTTATTTATTTATTTTATTTCTGTGCCTATATGTGTATTTTTAATTTATGTTTAAATATTAGAAAAGTATATGAGCATTATAGTATTATTTGGGATATTTTAGAGTGTTTTAGTAAATTTTAAGTGATGGTGGGCCCCACGGTGACTCTTGACCTAACCACTCCCTATATAAACACTAGTAACCCTCTCCACTAAAAAAAAAACACTCTTCTCCTTCTTTTGAGCCGCCATAGCCATCTTTCTCTCAAGAGCTCCCTAAGCCATTGATACTCCAAACCACGAAACACCTATCAAACCTTACCCAATCCAGAAAATAAACTCATATTCTTAATCCTCTCATCAAGCCGGAGCTTTCTACCAATTTCGTTTCTCCGTTAAGAGTCTCCGGCGTCACCGAACCGTTGGTGGGGCTAGAGAGAGAGGTTTCCAACGAGAGCAACATCGGGAAAGGGTTTTCTCTTTGCATATTTTGTGATTGTCTTCAAGAGGTAGAGGTTTAGGCATTCTATTTTCATGCATATTGATGATGATTTTATGAGATTAATGTGATGGTCGTTTTTCCCATTAGAAATTTTTGTGCCTTATTATTATTATTATTATTATTATTATTATGGTTCTATATATATAGATATATATATATATATGCGTATGGTGGCTGCGAGCAGCGCATGCGCGCTTGGTTTTTGTTATATATATATATATAAATAAATAAATAAAAGATAGTTTAGTTGTGTGTATATTACTATTACATATTATTATTACATAAACTTATACCTATTAGCATGTATATGAGTTAATAATAGGTAGGTAACAGGTAGAAATAATAATAATATGATAATGATAGTAATATTAATAGGGAAGATAATAATAATAATAATAATAATAAAAGAATAATACAGTAAGAACAACAACATGTATAATATATGATATGTAATGATAATAGTATTAATAATGATAGTAAAGATGATAGTGAGTACGATAACATTACATAAGACAAAGTTAGAAGTGAATAAGATATATATATGATTTATGCATGATTTATATATGATTATATGAGCTGTAAAATATGTTTATACATTATTGTAATATAAAAGTACGATTATATGATAATATATGTTACGTATGATTTATGTATGTTCATTATGTAATGTTATGAGTTGTATGTGTGTTTAAATGCTATGATGTAATGTTAAGTTATGATATTACGATATAGTGTTATGTACATGTTTAAGATGTAACGGAAAGTTAAAGTAAAGTGCAGTAGCCTTCGGCATTACAATGAGAGTTGTTAAGGGAGGAATAACAACCTCGGCATTACAACCTCATTGTTAAGGGAAGGTGAAATACAAGGATAAAACGTTGTAGCCTTCGGCATTACAGTGAGAGTTGTTAAGGGAGGGATGGCAACCTCGGCATTACAACCTCATTGTTAAGGGAAGGTGATATTCCCCCCTCTCCCCATAAGTTTAGGATGAGCTCATGCCTAGGGGTCGGTGTAGTGGAGGTTACAGGAGGGCGAGCACAGACCAAAGATTAATGCAGAATTAAAGTTTAAGAGAACTAAAGTTATTTAGGATGTTATGATATATTATTTCCCTTACTGATATTTCGAAGCACAGAGTACACTACACAGAGACCTTTAATTATGCTATGTTATATGTATTAAATAAAATGAACAAGATGCACTTAGGTAAGACGTTCCGGGAAAAGATTGTTTTAAACTTATATCTGAAATGAACTCATTCATACTTCACTTATTTTATAATTATACCCGTGGCGGCTTCCTCTACTGAGTCACTTTCCAGTGCTCACCCTATGTTTTTCCCACCTTTTAGAGGAGCAGATAGAGCAGGATGACGGAGCACACGAGGAGCCCGGGCAGACTTAGTTTATGATATAGTTCCTTAGATATCAGAGACATGTTTTATTTCCTTATCAGATGTTATGATTTTTATGCTTCCGCTAAGTTTATTCATTTAATATGTTTTATGAGTCCGGACCTTTGTTAGCCGACAGCTATTTATTTACTCGTATTTATGGTGGAGTCTCATAGGTCACAGTTTTTGGCTTATGGGGTGAGACCTAGTATTTATTTCATGTTTGTTACTTGATGGGAGTTATTTATATGATGAGGTATTTTCAGTAAATGCTTGTATCGCTTATATTAACGCTTATCATATGCGCAAAGCCCTTATTTCCTATTTCGCGAATGTTTACGAAAAATCTACTCCCGCCTATTTTCCGCGTATTATATTTTAAATATAAAGATAAAACATGATAACAGGAGGTAACCCTTATGAAATGGCCTAAAATGACTTAAGCGTTAAGGGCTATCTAGTAGGGTGTTACAAATAACATATAACACTTTAATAAGGAGAAATCTATCCACCCTAACCCAATTAAATTCTAACCAATGTCAATTACCCTTAATTTCACTTAATTAGAACTTAATAAAAATCGGGTTGTTACATTTCTCGTCTCCTCTCCTCTAGTTTCTGTGGTCCTCGTGATCATGAGGAACTAAATGCCTAGCTATCTTGGGGATGAAGAATTGCAATGAACATTGAGATTGGAAATGACATCCTAGAGGTAATTCTTTCATAATTTTATCTTGAATTCTAATTTCTCTCTTCCTCTTCTCCATAACTCAATCAATCATGAAGATTTTCTGATTTGTTGAGTTATGAGTTCAATTCATAATTCTAGAGGTTTATGATTTGTGAATTGATACTTTAAAGTTGAGAGAACTTCCTAAATCTAGAGGTTTCTGATTTAGGTAAATTGAAATTGTGCTTCAATCTCAACATCTTGAATTCGGTTTTTGAGGTTTCATAATTGAATTAAGTATGTTGAGATGAATTCATGGAGGTTTTCATGAGTTAAATCAAATCTAAATAGAGGTTTCTTTTGGATCTAAATTCAGTTTGAATTTTTGAAAGAATTTATGGAAGATTAATGAATCAATGATTTGAACATTGCAATCTAAATTCCTTGTGTTAGCATTCTTTTGAATTGAATGTTAAAATCCCTAAATCTGACCTAACTCCACATGATCACTTTTCAATCATTGAATTCCTTGGGAGAATGACCTAGGTTAATTATTACACTACAAGTTGCCTAGTTTTAATTTGATTCAATTCGGCAATTGATCAAATTTTGGCGCCGTTGCCGGGGAATTCAATGGTGTTGAGTGATTATGTTGTGAATATGTGAATAGCTTTAATTATTTTTCTGATTTTAATTGTGGTTTCGAAATCAAATGCATTCACTAATAGGTGTTTCGGGCACTTTTCGGGTCCGAAAGGACGCAGTCATTATTTCTGAAATTGATTTTTGTGCTCCGATTGACCCGAAACTTGGTAGGTTGAATGAAAACGGCCTAACCAACAAATCTCACAACTATGTAGTGATGCAAACCCTTTTTAGCCAAATTCCATTGTTTGACCACTTTTTTAATTTTTAAAAATTTTTCTTTTCATTTTTGAACTTAGAATAGGTGTTAGAATTTAACCTAGGTGGTCCCATATTTTTTAAAAATCATTTGGCAGTGTTTATTGATTTTTTCTAGCATTTATTTTAGCATTTAGGGGTTAGATTGTGTGTTTCTTGCTGTGTAAGTCATTCTATGTATACTATTGTCTACTTTTGTATCATGCATGATTACTAGATCACATTGATTAGAGCTAGGAGGAGATTATCATTTGGTGCTATTATTGATTCTACTCCTAACCCTAACCCTTGTTCTAGTGTTGTTTCTTGTAATTAGAATTGTGATGCAGATTTAGGCAAATGATGTGGTATAGGATTGATGAGTTGACTAGCTTGTTGAGACAACTAGATCTTGCAAGCACACAGTCACAGCAACATGTGGCATCCACCATTTGTGGCATTTGCTCCATGGTTGATCATTCCACATATCAGTGTCTCACATTTCAAGAGAGTGAACTAGTGGCTGGTAGGGGTGGAAATGAGTCGAGCCAGCTCGTGAGTTTTTTTTGGCTCGGTTCATTAACAACTCGATAAGCCGAGCTAGTGAGCTCATGAGTCAAGCTTGAGCCAAGTGTTTGAGCTCGATTATTAAATGAGCCGAGTTTGAGATTTACTTAGTTCGACTCATTAGCTCGTGAGCCAACTCGATTATAACTTTACACATTTTAATATTCATTTTAGTATATGACCATCCAAAAATTTACACTTTTTAAAAATAAAAAACATCTCTTGATTAAAAAAATAAATATCCAAACCCAACTTAAACTAAAACTTTACCCAACCCAGTACCAAAAAGAGGCATATTTGGATGGTTTTTATTTTTCTAAATTTAAAAAAAAAAACATTTCCTCAAGCATACCAAAATTCAATATAAAAAAGCATTTCACCTCATTCACTCACTCTCCTAAGCTATTCTAGCACACACATACACAGCAAAGCACACCGCACACATTCGCTCTGCTTCAGTTATTAATTTATTTATTTTTCTTAATTTATTAATCGAGCCAACTATTGAGCCGAGCCAACTCGCGAGCTCGTGATGAGTCGAGCTCGAGCCTCGAATTTGGGCTTGTTTGTTATCGAGCTCGAGCTCGAGCCGAGCCTAATTCGGTCGAGCTGAGCTCGAGCTTGGCCCAGCTCGGCTCAGCTCTACTCATTTCCACCCCTAGTGGCTGGTGTGTTTCCTGGTTGGCCTTTCCAACAGCAGCAAAGTTACACTTCATACTATCAAGCATACAATCCTGGTTGGAGAGATCATCCAAATTTGAAATATGATTTTGGATCATCCATCAGCCAGGAAATTGTTTCCCCATCTGAGCCATCTTTGGCGGATCTAATGAAGCAAATGGCAACTAGTAACATTCAGTTCCAGCAAAGAACAGAACAAATAACAGAACAATTCCAGTAGAAACTGGAAGCCACTTTCCAGAATTTGCAAACACATATTGCACAAATAGCTACAACAATTGAGGAGTTGCAAGCTCAAGGATCAGAGAAGCTACCTCTATTGCATTCTAATTTTTCTGATTCTGTATTGCATTTTGATTCTTTTCACTCTGTTGATATTGTTTCTGATATTGATGATTCTAATGTCATTCATGCTAATGTTTCTGATTCTGCCATGCATTCTGAGATTTCTCACTCTGATATGCATTCTGAGATTTCTCACTCTGATATGCATTATTATTCTAATATGCATCCTTCCATGCATTCTGTTACTACTGACTCTGAGATGCATTCTGATGTACATTCTGATTCTCTTGTGTACAATATACCTGCTGTTACTTTATCTTGTGCTGTTAGTTCACCTTCATCTTCTGAAAAGTGGAGTAGCATTGGTTTTATTATTTTGCATGCTTGAGTCTAAGTGTGTGGGTTTGCCATGGAAGGCAAGCAAACTTCTAAGTCTGGGGGAAGGACACCTTGGTTTGTGGATTGTACTATGTTGTAATTGTTGGATTTCATGTGTGGATTGTATGTGATGTGGATTGGATGACAAAAAAAAGAAAATAAAGAAAGAAAAGCACACAAAAGCAAAAGCAAAGTAAAAAAAAAAACAAAAGAGAAATTCAAGGTCAAAAGACCTCATGTTTTTAAGTGTGAAAATTGTTAAAAAAAAAAGAAAAAACAATAAAGAGCAAAGCTTTTGTGCTTTCGTGTGCTTGGTTACAAAAAGTGAAATTCAAGTCTTGCATTGTGTTTGAGTGGAATTTCCCCTTGTGTTTAATTGTTACTCATGCTAACCAATGCTAGTCTTATTTCCTTAGGTCCTTAGCTCACTTTTCCATACATTCCACACCCTCACCTTGGCCTCATTACAACCAAAACAAAGACCTCTTGATTCTTGGGTGCATTGAATGCTAGTATTGGAGATTTAGAGGTTTGGCAAACCTACGTTGAATTCTTGGTCTAACAAGAGAGTTAAGAGGAAGACAAGTCCACCATAATAGAGAGTTGAGAGCACACACACCCCTTGAGGTCCATACATTTCATCTATGCATTTTAAGGGGTTTTGCTTGGCTTGTGTGTTGTTCCTCTTGATATTGGAATTCTTGGTTGTTGGAAACTCTTACCACTTTACTTGCTTTCTTGGTCTTGATCCAAAGCACTTTTGATCATTCATTGAAATTCAAGTAGCACCTCTTGATTTCCCTCTTTCTCATTAGGTGGTTAACTTTTGATTCTTAGTCTTGCATGAGGACATGCAAGGGCTAAGTGTGGGGGAATTTGATATAGCATAATTTTTATTGATTAATCCCCTTTGTATGCATGTCATTTGACCACTTTTGAGATTAATGAACTACTTTTGCATCATATTTTGCATTTAGGAACTTAATTGGAGCTTTGTGCATTTTTCTAGCATTTTGTGCTTTGTAACACTGTTCTGTAATTTGCTTATAACTTGAGTTCTAGAAATTGTAATTTTGTGTTCTTTGTCTTGTTGGAAAGCTTAGACACAGGTCTACAACTTTTATGCAGAACTCGAAAGCTGATTCAAATCATAAGAACTTCAAATTGGAGCTTTAAGTTGAGTCAAGCTTGCTGTAGAATTCTGGAACAACATTCTTGAGCAGCCTGTGTTGCAGAGGATGGAAATGGAGCTACAGATGTTGGATTTGTAACACCCCGACTTTTATTAAGTCTTAATTAAGTGAGATTAAGGGTAATTGACCTTGATTAGGATTTAATTCGGTTTGGGTGGATAAGTTTCTTCTAGTCAAACCCTTATGTGTGACGTGATTTAAGTGTGTATAGATGTGTTCATTCTATGCTATGTGAATTACGTGTGTAAATTATATGTCATGATAATTATGTGTATTTATGTGAGTGTTCATTGTGTGTGGAAGAGTACGTTGAATGCATATATGAGTTTTAATTGGTATTTAGATGATGTATGAGGTTAGGAATGATGATATAAAATATTTATATGAGTTACATGATGTTATTAGATAATGTTAGTGTTATATATTATTATTTATTTTATTTTATGTGCCTATGTGTGTATTTTAATTTATATTTAAATATTAGAAAAATTATATGAGCATTATAGTATTATTTGGGGGATTTGGAGTGTTTTAGTAATTTAAGTAACGGTGGGCCCCACAATAACTCTTGACCTAGCCACTCCCTATATAAACACTAGTAACCCTCTCCAATTGAGAAAAACACTCTCCTCCTTCTCCTGAGCCGCCATAGCCATCTTTCTCTCAAGAGCTCTCAAGAGCTCCCTAAGCCATTGATACTCCAAACCACGAAACACTCATCAAACCTCACCCAATCCAGAAAATAAATTCATATTCTTAATCCTCCCATCAAGTCGGAGCTTTCTACCGATTTTGTTTCTCCGTTAAGAGTCTCCGGCGTCACCGGACCGTTCGTGGGGCTAGAGGGAGGTTTCCAACGAGAGCAAAGTCGGGAAAAAAGGGGTTTCTCTTTGCATTCTAGCATTTTGTCTTCAAGAGGTAGGGGTTAGGCATTCTATTTTCATGCATATTGATGATGATTTTATGAGATTAATGTGATGGTCGTTTTTCCCATTAGGGATTTTTGTGCCTTATTATTATTATTATTATGATATATATATATATATATATATATATATATATATATATATATATATATATGCGTATGGCAGCTAAGCGAGAATGCTTAGTTTTGGCGTTTTGCTTTTCTGGGCGTGAGCATTATATATATATATATATATATATATATATATATATATAAAAAGAAAAAAAAAGAAAAGACAGTTTACTAGTATATGTATATTACTATTACATATTATTATTATTATTACATAAACTTATACCTATTAGCATGTATATTAGTTAATAATAGGTAGATAACATGTAGAAATAATAATAATAATATGATGATGATAGTAATATTAATAGGGAAGATAATAATAAAATATCCTAATAATAATAATAAAAGAATAATACAGTAAGAACAACAACATGTATAATATATGATATGTAATGATAATAGTAATAGTAACAATAATAGTATAAAAGACAAGATTGGTGATGAATAAAATATAAGAGTTTACAAGATACTTAAGGGTAGAGTACAAAGTACAAGTAAAACTAGAATAAAGTATAAGTAAGAAATAATAATAAAATAAACGAGATCATATGACATGAAAGATATAGAAGCACTGAGAATAATATTTATAAGTAGTTGTATATCATGTTTATTTGATAAGGAGTTATATTTATTTATTCTCCATGATGTCAAAGTAAGTAAGTGAATGTGCTATGTTTATTCCATGACGTTAAAAAGTATAAATTGACATGTTTTTACCCTTTTATGTACCCTAATGCGTTCTACAACTAGTATGGATAATATATATGATTTAATTATGGATTGTATGCAAGATTATATGCTGTTTGGATAATGATGTGTGGATATGTTGTGTTTATATGAGTTATATGATGATGATAATGTATGTTATTGTGAATTATGTGATGAATGTATGTGTTATGTGTTATGTCTGAGACGTCACTGGGTGGCGCATGTATAATGATAAGACGTCACCGGGTGGCGCGTGGTTAATAAAGACGTCATTGGGTGGCGCAGAGATTACAGAGTAGCCTTCGGCTTTTGATTGAGAGGCTGTAGGAGGGGGTTGGCATCCTCGGCGCTACAGGTCCTTCACTTGCAGTTGGTGAATATCCCCATCTCCCCATTAGTTTAGGATGAGCTCATGCCTAGGGGTCGGTGCAGCGGAGGTTACAGGAGGGTGGACAGGCCATAAGAGATAATAAAGAGATAAAAGTTATGAAAGTTTATTACAGTAAAGTTTGAGTAAACGTAGTATGATGTATGATTAAGTTTCCCTATATGATTAGATGGCACGTAGAGCACACACACGATTGACATGATTAAGTATGATGTATAAATGATGTAAAATGAACAAGAGGCACTTAGGTAAGTCGTTCCGGGAAAGATGGTTTTAGAACTTATAACTGAAATGGAATTCATTCATGCTACACCTATTTAATTAATAAACCCGGAGCGGCTCCCCTACCGAGTTACTTCCCAGTACTCACCCCACGTTTTTCCCCCCATTTCAGATGATGAGATTCAGCAGGATACAGGAGCGGATGAGGAGCCCGCACAACTTTAGTTTCATGGAGTTCTTTTCGTTTCTAGATTTATCAGTTTCTATTATTACGTTACGGATTACGTTTTCTTTTGGATGTTAGCATTTATTTGTATTTACTCTGAGTCCGGACCTATGTTAGCCGGCAAATACTTATGTTGATGGATTGTATTAGTGGAGTCTTGTGAGTCTCGGTTTTGGGGTTCATGAGATTACACATATTATTATTATTTCCTGCTGTATGTTCTGGGAGACTATGATTTGTTATTTTATTATATTGAGGTTTATTCAGGATTATTAGCTTCCGCACCTATATACGTTGTATTATCTCGCAAGACCCTTATTTTCTATTACGCAAACATTTATGAAAATTTCTCCCACGTATTTTCCGCGTATATATATTTTAAATATAAAGATAAAACATGATAACAGGAGGTAACCCTTATGAAATGGCCTAAAATGACTTAAGCATTAAGGGCTATCTAGTAGGGTGTTACAGGATTCACTTGATATCAGTGGCATTTAAAGGATAAGACACAAAGCTATATTTCATCTTCAGAGCTCGAAATCAATTGAGGTCACTAAGGAGCTCATAAGTGGACTCAAAGTTTATGCAGCAACTGTGACAGCATTCTGGAGAAGCACTCAGTGTTTTGCAAATATCTCGAGCTATACTTACTGGATTTGGGTGATCTTGGTTTCTATAGAAAGCTGAGACATATACTCACAACTTTGCTTTAGAGCTCGAGGGCAAAAGGATTGATCAGAGGCTTCAGAATTGACTGTACGATTTCGGGCAGAAACTTCATTTTGCTGAGTTGTCTTAAGTGTCACATTTTTGTACAAGTTCCATTCTACCCTTGCCTTATATGTTGTAAATGTTTACTCCATGAGCTTTTTACACATTTCCACTTAATTTTATGTCTATATAAGTCCTAGATCAGAATTGGAGGGAGCATTTTAGATTCATTTTTTACATTTAAAGTTTTAGAATTAGAGATTGTTTTCATTTTCTCTCTAGTTTTCTCCATTTTCGAATTTCTCTCATTCTCCTCTTCAAACTTCTGAATTCTCCATGATCATGGAGAACTAAACTCATAGCTAGCTTGAAGATGGAGGATTGTAAAAGATATTGAGATTTACAATGTGATTTTGAGGTATTTCTTTCATGATTCATTCAAGAATTCGAATTCTCTCATCTCATCTCATCTCTTCTTGATTCATGATTCAAGGATTATGAAGGTTTTCTAATTCTTTGAATTATGGATACAATTGATTGATAATTCTAGAGGTTTCTGAATTATTGATTAATAATTTTAAGTTGAGAGAATGACTAGATCTAGAGATTTCTGATTTAGGAAATTGAATTGTAGAGCTTCAATCTTGATATCTTGAGTTAGGTTTTGAGGTTTCAGATCTAATTCAGGTGTATTAAGATGAATGTATGAAGATTTTCATAAGAAATTAGATTTAATTTTAGGTTTAAAATCAGATCTATAATTCAATTGTAATTCTTGAAAGGATCATTGAAAGGATAATGAATCAATGATATAGATTTTACAATTCAAATTCCTTAAGCTAGTGTTCCACCTATTTGATTTAATTCCTAATTGAATTTGCTTATTTCCGTCCACTATATATTCAAAATCCCCAAACCTAATTCATTTTTGCATGATCACTCTTCAATGATTGAATTCCTTGGGAGATGACCTAGGTTGATCTCTTTGCTACAAATAAACGTAGTTTTAATTTGAATTAATTCGGCAATTGATTAACCGTCTACCCCTTGTGATGATACTGAAAACTCCATGATGAGACAAATCTTTGAAGTACTCATGACAAACCAGCAAGAACTTTTGTGCATGAAAGAGGAACTCCAACAATTGAGAACTCAGGCCACCTCATCACCACCATCACCCTCTCTAGTACCACCTTCTCCACCATCACCACCTCCTCCATCACCACCACCAGCTCCACTTCCACATCCACCATCACATGAGGAACTGGAGTTTCCTATTGTTAAAGAGAATTATGTTT
The DNA here is from genome assembly GCA_013621005.1 of Aeschynomene evenia. Taxonomy (NCBI): domain Eukaryota; kingdom Viridiplantae; phylum Streptophyta; class Magnoliopsida; order Fabales; family Fabaceae; genus Aeschynomene; species Aeschynomene evenia. The sequence goes on from CM024270.1 coordinate 18,604,610, forward strand.
TGGAGCAATTGGATTGGGAGACATTGAAGTCTATGGTGGAAGAACTAGCTGGGGAAGTTGAGGAAGAGTCAGATGTGGAGATAGTGTATGAGGACTCTCCACCCCTACTCGGCACCATGTTGGAAACTTTATGTGCAGAGGAAAGTTCTTTGGGTGTCGGAGTCGCTACAGAGATTCCCTCACTAGGAGAAAATTGACGAGGCATGCAAGGAAGAATTCATGGATTCCACTCCCTCGTCCCTTGTTGTTTCGAGGCCACCATTGGGACCTTTCCCATTTGCTGTTGGGCCTCATGAGTATGCTCGTCTCGAGACTGATGCTCAACTCCTTATTCTTTGTGGGGTGCCGGTATCTTCTCAAGTTCGAATCTCTTGGAAACTAATTAATTTTAATTCTGTTTTCTCTAACCCGTCTTGTGAGGACTTTCATCCCTCCTTACTTGATTTTATTTGTTTTAGGGATGCTTTTTGCAAGAGCGGATGTTGTGCTCAAAGGGGCAATCTAAGGACCAAGACTCATGGGTCCCGAAATAGGAAAAGGATCACTCTCCTTGGAGTGGTTCACTTCTTATGGGATCCAGGTGGAGGCGAGGAAGACACACCATGGTGGAAACTGCTGGATCAACTCAAACATAAGCCGCCTTAAGAGTGGCCGGCAAAACGTCCAACTTAGGGACGTTAAAGCAAAGTGCTTTGTGGGAGACAACCCACCAAATTTTAATTTTGCAGCCTTTTATTTTGCTTTTTATATTTTATAGTTATAATTAATCACTCTTTGTTTGTTAGATTCAACTTTGCATTAGGGAGTCTCATGCACTGAGTACATGACAGCAACAGACGTTTTCTGCAGCAGAATCGGCGCTCTGGCGCCCTGCTGGCGCTCTATCTCCCGTGCAACCACTGTCGCAGCGCCCTAGCGCACTTCCTGCGCCCTGGCGCAGCTAAGCAGTCAGCCGACGACAACTGAGTTATCTCCAGGTTCTCTCTATACCCTTCTCTATGTTCTTTTATTGTTTGTCAATGAGGACAATGCCTTATTCAAGTGTGGGGAGGGTGTAGAAATTGTTTTTGTGTATATCTTGCATGTATAATTATTTTGCTTTATTTTGTGTGTTTGTGTATGATGATTGGTTTGTTACCTTTATAGCACCCTTTGGTCTGAATTTGCTCTTACCTTGTGATTTTAAATTGGAATTGTTGGCATGATATACCTGTATGAGTTTGAATTGTTCATGTTATCTTTGATCGGTTGCTTGGAATACCTATGAGATTTTGAGCCTGCTATGTGATTAAGTGCATCTGTCAATCACTTTATTCTGTGAGCACACACACACTTGTACTTGTTGTTCCAGAACTTGTTTGATTCTTGTTTTGCATTTTATACATGTTGTGTGTGATTGAGACATGATTTTTGTTGTCATCTCTTTTAGCCACTTAGTCAAATAGTCACCTAATACACATTCCCTTTTGTTTGTAGTCAGTTTGAGTCTTTTTACCCCTTTATTCTTTTTTAAACTCATTACAAGCCAAAAAGTGAAAAACAATGAAAAATCCCTCTGAGAAATTAGGAGGACATGGTTTGAACATTGGGCAAAGCTTTAAGTGTGGGGAAATTGGGTTTAAATTATAAAATGGGGCGAGAATAACATGTAATAGTGCTTTTGTATATAAGTGGTGTTTTGTGTCTTCTATTTTATTTCTCATTTCAAATTGGAAAGAATTTGGAATGAGTATTCAGCCAAAATAAATAAAAATAAATAAATTAAATTAAATTTAAAAAAATAGAAAAATAAAAAAATTCAAAAAGTGTCTATTGTAATTGTCTGTGAATAAAGGTTGTTGGGATTATGGGAATTGTTCTTGATTTAGTGATCTTGGGTCTCTCTCTCCCTCTCCTTCTCTCTCTCCCCCTTTCTCTCTCTCTCTTTTTCTTTCAGTAAATCAGCTGGGATTATTCAAATAATGAATTCCTAGTTTCTTAGAACTAATCCACTTCCCATATATGTCATACCTGTCTCAAGTCCCGTTACAACCCTATAAAGACCTCTTGATGCACCATGTTTGTAGAATTGCATTGTTAGAAGTAGAGCAAGCATATGGAAAGCAAGTCTTGTTGTGTTTCTCATTATTGAGTGCTTAGCCTAAACACTTGAGTGATTGAGAGATAAACACACATGTGAGGGCCAATCAACCAGCTCTGTATAACATGAATTGATTCTCTTAACTCATAATTTTCCTTTGATTGCCAACTTGTAATATAATTGTGGTTTGCATGATTTTGACCAAAGTGTTCTGTTTTGATTAACTTTCCATCATCATCAGTGTTTTAGTTTAGGATTTAGTCATATAATTGTGTTACATTGTATTTACATAACTGATTCTTGCATGAGGACATGCAATTGTTCAAGTGTGGGGATATTTGATAACACCCGTTTTGCTAATATTTTATTCCCTTAATTTGAGCAATTGTATGTAATTCTTTTCTCTATTCTTATCCTTAATGAAAATAAAGGCTAATTGAATATGTGTTATGATGTTTTTGCAATTCAATGATGACCTTTGCACTTGATCTTTGGTATTTGGTGTTTATGCTTATGGCAATTATTGGAGCAATGGACATCAAGAACAGAGAAAAGAAACATATCAGTGAGTTTCTGCCTAGGGTTGTGCGCCCTAGCTCCATATTTGCGCCCTGGCTCCCTATTGCGCCCTGGCTCAATAATTGCGCCCTGGCCCCCGTAGTAGCATTAAAATTTCTTCCGCAGAAAACCCAGTGCGCCCCGGCACTCTATTTGCGCCCCAACGCGCGTCTGCAGTATTTTGACAGCAAGGACCGATCTGCAAATTGATGCGAGGGATTTATTTGCAACACCTTGGGAGTTGTTTCCACTATAAATATCAGTGTTAGCTCGACCTAAAAGATAACTCTAGATACCTAGACTCTTGCCTCTGTTTTAGTTTAGGTTTTTATTCATTAGGATTCCATTACTCTCGTTTTTACGCTATTTTTCTCCGTTTCGTCTTCGATTTGTTTTCCTTCAACGTTATTTGTGAAGGTATTTGGATTTTCATTCTTTATTCTTCTTCTTTGACTAAGTTGTAAGTTACTTTTCAGATTTAATTCAGAACGTTATTCGTCAATTTAATTGTTTTCACGTTATTTTGTATTAATCCTTATTTCGTTGTTCTTTCTCTTTATTGTTTCTGATTTAACTTCATCCTCTTTATCCATATTTCTTTTAAATCAGTTTATGTTTTTGGTTCTCTCCATGAGTAACTAAGTTTCTTGGTGGTTCATGAGGGTGTGAGCACCATTGGGGTAAATTGAGGCTTTTCATTTCGTTCTTGCATTGGTTTTCATTATCAATCCTATCATATAGTTTGAGATCTCAGATTGTATGTGTTTAACTTATGTTGTTAGCTTGCTCGATCGAGTTAGGTTAATGCATTTGGTATGTTTGTGTGTTAGTTGATCAATTGATGCATGACATACTAGGATTGGTATATGATTAGTTAATTGGCTGATTAGTCTCTTTAACTAGGTTGTTGAAAACGAAACTAAAGGTGAAATCTCACTAATTAATCTTGGTCTAGGTAACCTATCATTAGAATCACAACAATAGGGTTAGATCTAACTCTGGCGTAATTAACCAATCTATGCATTCTTTTGTAGCCAATGATAAACTCCCCAATGTGTGTTCTACCTCATGAATCACTGTTTTAGCATTTTATTTCAATTAATTCAATTTTATTTCTTGCAATAACCCCCCCTCCCCAATTTGTGACTATATTCACTACAACTAGTTTGAGTAATTCTCTCTTAGTCATTACTTATGAGAGACGACCTAGGTTTCCACTACACTATATTAGGGGAACTTGGTTTATAAATAACAAATTTGTGGAAGTCGCGATGCTCACCAAGGTTCATGAAATGATTATGTTTTACCGATTAATTAAATTTCAAAGAAAAGTGTTTTATCGATGTAAAAGTATTTTTAAATGTATTTCACCGATCGATGTTCATGCACTTGTGTTTTCTATCGATTGGGATGATTCTAGATTGATGTTTTGGCCATTGGCTATGAAAAAACGTAATTTTAAACCCTAGAATCTGAATTCCCGCTTTCGTAATCGATTACCACGATTTCGTTATCGATTACGAGCTGAGAATTTCCAATCACGAGAAAACACAGCTCTCTGTTAATCGATTAGAGTAATCGATTACAGACCCGTGGTAATCGATTACAGCACTGCAGAATTTACGAAAATTAAATCTTTTAGACCATTTATGTACCCTAATGTATTCTACGACTTGTATAAGTGTTATATGTAATTTAAGTACGATTTATATATGATTATATGAGCTAAAGTGTGTTTATATGTTATTATGTGATGATGTTAATGTTATGTATATATATTTTTGTATTATTAAATATACGTAATAAAGACAAAGACGTCACGGGGTGGCGCACAGATAAATTAAAGACGTCACTGGGTGGCGCATAATTAAAGTTTAAGACGTCACCAGGTAGCGCACAAAACACATAGTAGCCTTCAGCTTGTGTTGAGTGTTGCGAGGAAGGATGACATCCTCGGTCGTAACTCCTTCACTTGTGGAAGGTGAATACCCCATCTCCCCAAATATTTTTTAGGATGAGCTCATACCTAGAGGTCGGTGCAGTGGAGGAAAGGTTTCAGAGGGTGGGCAGACCAATAGACTATTACAAGTTAAAGAGAATTAAATTGCATTATATCATGAATAGTTATATTTGTCATTTATGTTTAGAAGCACATAGTACACTTCACGAGGATATCTAATTATGTTATGTAGTATACCATGATATAAAACGAATAAGACGCACTTAGGTAAGACGTTCCGGGAAAAGATTGTTTTTAAAACTTATATCTAAATTGAATATCATTCATGTTTCACTTATTTTGTAATTAAAATGGTAAGATCTTTGGCGCAAGAACGCAAGAAGAGGGGTTGATCTGTATCATCTTGACTTGGTTCTTATTTTTCTATTTTATTAAGAATACTGAGTCGGGTTCTTCTCCTACCCGACTGTAGGCTTTTTACTAGTTAATCCAGGTAAAGCCCCGAGACGACGTATTTTTTGAAACGAGGCCCTCTGTAGCGTGACATAAAGACTCCTTTTAAAATAGACAATTTGTAAATCGAAATTAAAACTAAAACCATATAAACCGATACCTATAATTCCCAATAATAAAAAAATGGAACTTCCCGCAGTGTATAAAATAAACTTTGTAGCGGAATACAAACGTTTTAACCCTAAAAAAATAGAAAAATACATATTCTTTTTTTAATGCACTTGATTTGCTGCTCTTGGTTTTCGAATTATATAGGGCGGCTTCCTCTATTGAGATACATTATGTACTCACCACACGCTTTTACATATTTTTAGAGAATGAGTCACAGCAGGATCATGGAGCGAGCGAGGAGCCCGCATAGTTATAGACTTTGCTTTTAGTTACACTTTACAGACATTTCTTTTGAGTTACCTTTATTATTATGGATTTATGTACCTAGTTCATTTCATTTATTATAGGTTATGCTTTCTGAGTCCGGACCTCTGTTAGCCGGCAAATATATATATATAGGTTATATATTTTATTGTGGAGCCTCATGATGTCTCAGTTTTAGACCCATGGGGTTACACCTAGTATCTATTCGTTTGTGACTGTTATGTATGGGAGTATTGATGGATTTTATCTATTATATGAGTATTATTCAGTGTTATACATGTTTATTATTATTATCATCGTATTTATGCACAAGGCCCTTAATTTCCACTCCGCAAATGATTGTCGAAAATTTACTCCCACGTATTTTCCGCTTATGATATTTTAAAGTAAAAGATAAAGCTATGAAATCAGGACGTGACCATTTATAAATAGCCTAAGATGACTTAAGCATTAAGAGGGCGTTTGGTATGAGGTAATCTGCATAGATTACCGGTAATCTTGCAATTAAATTACCTGGTAATCCATATTGATTCGTTTGTTTTGACAAAGATATTGGTAATGTGGATTACCCAGTAATCCACATTACCTCCAAAGTGGTAATGTGGATTACCTCCGTATCAGGTGGCAATCTGGATTACCACCCCTAGGTAATCTTCTAATTTATTTTATTACACAATTATCCCTCTAACAAAATACACTAATATTCCTAATTTTATAATTTTCTAACACAAATCCTAATTTATCTTAAAAACCCACGTAGCCTTTCTTGTTGGTGTTTTTTTTTTTAAATTTATTGCGTTATATTTGTTTTTTCTATGTTGCACTTTTTGCAAAAATATTATAATTATTTTAATGGATTTTTATTTTTAGTAAATAATTATATTAATGTCAAAACTGAAAAATATTGATATTAAATTTAAAATATAATTATATTTGATTAATTTATTTTGTATGTATTTTACGTATTTTAATAATATATATAATATAACTATATTTGATTAAATCATTTTATAATTATTTAGAGGGTATTATAGTAATATATATAGATTACCTTGTAATGTGGATAATATACCAAACAAGGTAATGTGGATTACCGGTAATCTTATTTGTATATACCAAACAAGGTAATGTGGATTACCGGTAATTTAATTGGAGGTAATCTATCTGTAAGGTAATCTTCCTCGGTAATGCACCAAACGCCCCCTAAGGACTATTTACTAGGGGGTTACAAGTTCCACTAGAAAAATAACATAATGTACATATTACAATTCAAATTTATTTTAAAACCTTCACAGGTTTCCACACTTCAAGAAGTACCTCTCTCGAAGATTTCCACTTCAGAAATATACCCTTTCTAAAGATTTTCACTCCAAGAATATCCCCTCCTTGAAGATTTCAACCACTTCAGAGATATCCCCTCTTTGAAGATTTTTGTCTTGATATCCCCTCAAGGGCTTTCTCAGTAATCCATTTCTGAATTCTTCTTGTGATAGATGTTGATTTCTTTGACTTTTCTCTATCTCTAGATTCTTTGAAGTTTCACAATGTGCTCTTCTTGATCTTCACGATCTTGTGATTTTTCACATTCTGAGCATTTCTTTCTCAGATTTCTCCCTCAGAACCTTGTCTGCACTTTTTCTTTTTCTTTTCTTTTCTCAAAATCTGATTTCTCTTCTTTTTTTGTTTTCAGAGCTTTCTATTTGATCTCATTGATTTTTTCTCTCTCTTTTTTTATTCATTCCATTTTTTCATTAGGAGTGATCTCTTTATATAGAGATGAATTACATTATATTCCAGCTGTAACTCCTAACTGTATTACCTACCAAGAGCAAAAATATGGATAAACCTTAACCAAACATATTTAACACGTGCTCTTGATAACTATAAACAAATAAAAACATGTTTAATATATTTCAGAAACTTAGACTTAAGATTTCTGAACGGCCTTCAATCAGAAACCCTTTCTGATTGAGGTTTCTGATGCCAACCATTTCTGAAGACGTATTCATGTTTTCTGATGAAAACTTGATGCTTATAAAGTATTGTTGATGTGTATACAGTGAATATTACAATGTCATAACACCTAATACATCATCTAGAAAATATAACAAAGCTTCTCATATATTTTTACACTTTGTTTCTGAAGCTTTTTACATGATTTCCTAGCATCTATTACAATGCATGGTTTTCACATTACACCTTTCTGAACAATCCAAGAAGCTTCTGAACTTTTATACAATCAATATAAAGCTTCTGAACTAATATACTAACTAATATTACATTAGTTTTGTTATTATCAAAACCAAATGAGGATGTTACATTAACAGTCAGCACATTGTAGGGGTCTTTTTTAGAGAGTGTACGGTTCACACTTCCCTAAAACCTTGCTTTAGCCTTCTGAACTTGATGAGAATGGATCTCTTGACATGAGTTTCGAGACTTGAACCACTTCAGAATAAGTGTTCTGAGTGAGGCCAGCCTTCTGAGTAGGTAGTCTTCTAAGTGAAGGTAGCCTTCTGAGACAAAGTTGCCTTCTGAGAACGAAAATCTCTTACTGCCTTATGAGAGGCTTCAGAGAGAATTTTGTTCTTTTCTTGAGGGCAGCATTTTCACATAGCTTCTAAGACACCTTTAATGCGCTTTTGAGCTTTTTGATTTGTCTTGCATATTTGGGACATTTAGTGTTTGTTTTTAGTGACTCTGGAGTCAGAGTCAAGGGAGTCAGTGTGTTAGGAGTCAGAGTCATAGTGACTCCAAAACTGACTCCGGACACATCCTCACATATTTATGCTTCCCTTCCAACAGACAGTGACTCCAAAATTGGAGTGAACAAAAAATTGACAATTTTATTCACTAGGACTCTGTTCACTGAGTCACTATGACCCTAGCACCAAACATTTGACAGAGTCAATTTTTCACTAACTACTTGACTCTGACCACGGAGTCAGAAAAAAGAAACGCAACCTTAATGCACCTTCTAAATCTCAATTTCAATTTTCTTTCTCATTTTCTGAGCAACACTAGCACACACTTTAGTTCAATATCAATCAAAATCTTTATTTTAATAAGACTAAATACCTATTTTAGTCCTCCAGAAATATCATTGCAGGACAAATTGGTCCCTCAGAATTGGAAAGTCCAATTTGATCCTTTACATTTCAAAAAGGGGGACAAATTCGTCCTTCCGTACATGTCCATACAATGGTTTCTTTGTTGTACGGACATGTACGGAAGGACAAATTTGTCCTCCTTTTTGAAATGTGAAGGATCAAATTGGACTTTCCAATTCTTAGGGACTAATTTGTCCCGCGATGTATTTCTGGAGGACCATTTTGGGCATTTAGTCTTTTAATAATAAGATTTGTTATCATTAAAAGAATTTGATGCTTCTGAGTAATTATGAAATTTTAATTACTCTTAGAAGGATTTTGAACCTTACAAATCTATCTTCTATTTTTTTTCCTTTTCAATAAAACTATTTTAACATTCATTAACTCGTACACCATGTATACATCTAATCTATTATTACATTTAATTTTTGTGAGACCATCACTTACACGTTATTTGTTTTACTCTCCACTCTTGAATTTTGAATGAATGTTTACAAATATCCACTTTATCGATATCAATATAACATTACTCTTTTCTTCTTTTCCTTTCACAAAATAGTAAAATCCCCATGTATACATCTAATCTATTATTACCTTTAATTTTTGTGAGACCATCACTTACATGTTATTTATTTTACTCTCCACTCTTGAATTTTGAATGAATTTTTACAAATATCTACTTTATCGATATCAATATAACATTACTCTTTTCTTCTTTTCCTTTCACAAAATAGTAAAATCCCCAACTTTTAAAATGAAATATTCACTTCTATCTAGACTTTAAACCAAGTGAAAGTATTTTGTTGGAGCCACCCTAATTAAGAGAATGAAACAAAAAAACAAAGCAATGCATAAAATTTTTTGCAATCTATTTAACTTAACATAATTTAGGGGACAAATAATGCAAGTGTCTTCCATATTACATTAAAAAAAAAAAACTATCTTAATTTACAGCTGCCAAGATACAAAACAACTTTCATTATCAACAATTTGGCTTCAAATCCCCTATCGAATCTTTAAATGATCATATACAATGTGTGAGATGATGACCATGCACATATATATTTATCCTTGCTGCATCCAAAGTTAATCCAAATTTACAACTGTAAAATGATCTCATAGATCATAGATCAACACCCTCATCCAGCCCTTTGGAACTAATCATCACATTCGAATCAATTTGTTTGTCGAACTTCTTTCTCCTCCTCGCCTCGAATTCTTGAAATCCGTCCATCTAAATCATTCATCCACAGTTCAATTGAATCGAATAATTAAACATTTCTAATTGATTTAATAAGAAAAGGAAATAAGGGAATATTATTTTTTAATTTTTACCTGTTGAAATTGGTCCATTGATATTGGATTGCCATGTAGTGATATGTTCTGAAGAGCTTTGCAGTCTTTCAATAAATTCAGAGGTATCTGTTCAAAAGGGAAAATGAAGTTTTTCGTTATGTCATTTGCTTCTAATATCATGCTTTCATCATATCTTGGACAGATTCTTCAGAAGAAAACAAATGGTGATACCACAATTTGCAACCGATCATTCAAGTCTATGAAGGTTATAAAATGCTTACAAACTCGACATTGATGACGAAATCCATTGGCTAAAAAATACACTCTTATTTTTCAGTGTTGAACAGTTCAATCAGATAATATTTGGTGGCTAACTTGGGAGTCACCAGACATTCTCAGCCCAAACCTTTCTATTTTGAAGGACTGAAGAATGAAGATCATGCTTTCTTCCCAATTCACACACAACACAATGACTAGCAGTATCAAATTTCTCTTTGGATAACTTACAAGCTATGATGCACGGACACGGGACACGACACGAATACAGCTATGTAGACATACCAAACTAAAAAATTATAGGACACTGACAAAGGATATATATATATATATATAATTAATATTTTTTTAATAAAATTCCTCTTATTTTGGGTCAAGAAAACATATCTACTTTGAGTTTTCTTGGGTCCAGTAAACTTGGGTTGAGTTTGTGATTAAACTTCTTCATAAAAAATGAAAATATTAAAAAAGAGAAAAAGACATCATATCCACGGTGTCTCTCGATGTGTCAATGGTGTGTCGCACCTCACACCTTGTCCAGCATGTCACGTAGTGTCCGGCGCGTGTTACGTCATGTAAAACGCTTGTCCGAACTAAGAAAAATAATTTTTTTCAAACACGTACGGCCGCATGTCGGACACGTGTCCACCGGGTGTCGATGTCACCCACATGTCAGACACGCCTTATTATAGGTGTGTCCTTGTTTCCTAGCTTACAAGCAAATGATATTCAGTAAATGTACGGTTTTATATTACGGATTTAAGCTGTCCATAAATTAATCTTAGAGGAAATTAGGACATAGAAATATATCACAAATATATAGATTTACAGATTTAAAAAAAAAATTGAATAAAAGAGAAGAAGAAAACAGTCAAGTAGTAACATTCAATCGAGTCTAGTATTGCATCACTGTACCTGCTTCACATTATTGTTGTCCAAGGTAAGTGACTTCAAGTGAGAGAGATTGCACACTGAAGCAGGAAGATCTTCAATACCATTATCTGAAATGTTGGAATTAGCTTAGTCAATCAAATCAAAAGCCATTTAGCAAGCACGATGATGCAAATAGTTCCAAAGATCCAGAATAGATTTTCACGGAAATGTTCAATCACGAGAGAAGCGTTACATAATAATAATATCAATGCGGCCATTCTTAAGCCTGACATATTGACATTATCTTTAATTTATATCCACATATCACCAAATTGTGAATTGGATTAAACTAAATTAGGCCAACAAACTGTTATGAGTAAGATTTGAGAGATAGAGTAAGAGTAGAAAGAAATCTCAATTAAGGGCCGAAGAGAAGATAGAATATCCCACTAAGGGCCAGAAAGAGGAAATAATTTCACAATTGTCATAATGGCTCCCGGATACAATCTCTATTACTCCTATTTATACTAACTAATGGTAATTTTTCTAATTGGGCTTATACCTCTATTTTACTTCCTAACATTACCTTCCCCTTAAGACAACCTTGCCCTCAAGGTTGTGGAAAAAAATTGCAAATCCTAATTACAATTAATCCTAAATTATTATTTTTATTTTTTTTTATATTCTACTGCTTAGAATTAAAAATACCACCAGGATCCCACAATCTAATTGTACTTACAAAAACTAGGTTTAGCCCAAAAACTATCACTAAGTCATTTTCCTTAATCTGCCTAGCTCCAAAAATAACACTAGAAAGATATAATTGACTCAAACAAGCCCAATTCATGAAGCTAAAATGGGCTAGACTCATTTTCCTCTTTCTTGCGGTTTGGGCTAGGATCAATTCTTCAAGCCCACAATTTGATAGGGAAAGAGGGAATGTAACCATAGCCACTCTTTTCTCCAACCTCCAGAGCTCTCTTCGAACAAAAATGGCTGCCGCTTGAGGAGAAGTTCTGGTCACTAATGGCAAAACTTCTTTTTCTCCGATTGCAACCTCGCCCTCCTTCCTTGCTTCTTTCTCCATTCGATCTCCACCTTGAGATCCCAAGGAAAACCCGCCGCCAAGAGTAGTGGTGGTTTAGCCACGATTGGGCAGGCGCGACAGAATCGACGAGTTCAGAGGTCTCCATCGCCGATTGTTGCCTCTGGAGCGGTGTGCGCTGTTCACGTTCCCTTCGCGGAAGCACCGTCCTCGGCACCGTTTCTGTACTCTGCTCCGTCGTCGGACCATATCAGATCTCCATCGTCTTGGATCATCGTTTCTTGTGTCCTCATCGCAGATGTAAAAACCTCCACCCAAGCATCGCTGTCGCCAACAACATCCCCGCGTCCTTTGGTGTCGTTTTGCACATCTCCACCGTCTGCGGTCGCCTCCTCCTTCCCATCCGAGGAGAAGCCGACCTCGGCGCTCCTGTTAGCATTGTCGTCGAGACGTCGACGTTGCCACCACTGATCGTCATTGTTGTGTAGCCCAGTGTTAGTGCTTCTCCCATCGAGTACTTGATGGTTGTCCTGATTCCGTCGCCATTGTTGCGATCTGCTATTGTTGTTACAATTGTTGCTGAGTGTACATCCGGTGAGGTTGAGTTGGATTTGTGATTTGCGAATACTGGAATTTCTGGATTTTCTTGAGTTTTCCGGATCTGAATTTTCTGGTTGTTGAATTATTGAGTACTTTTCTTGAAGAATTTTGGATTTCAATTTCCAGTGCTCTTCCAAGCGTATATTCTCAGCTGTAAAATCATTCAATTGTTGTTTCAACTTTAAAACTGGATCTCGGATTGAAGGTTGATTGGAGGTTGAGATCGAAAAATCACCACGGTAATATGACATGGTGCTCAATGAAAGCACCAAATGTTATGAGTAAGATTTCAGAGATAGAGTAAGAGTAGAAAGAAATCCCAATTAAGGGCCAGAGAAAAGATAGAATATCCCACTAGGGGCCAGAAAGAGGAAATAATTTCACAATTGTCATAATGGCTCCCGGATACCATCTCTGTTACTCCTATTTATACTAACTAATGGTACTTTTTCTAATTGGGCTTATACCTCTATTTTACTTCCTAACACAAACTACAAAGCATGAGACAATATGGAAATCTAATCTTCATGATGAAGATAAGTTATCCATTGCAAAAGCAATCTAAAGTTGAAACAGAATTTGAGATGAAATAATGAAATGGATTGTTGGTACTTGGTACTAGGAATAGGAATCATCATTGTAGTTAGTATCTTACGATTCACGATTCGAATCTTACGATTCGATACGATTTATTAGGCCAACGATTATGCAGTTTATCTAAAATGAACATGTATCTTACGATACAGGCACGATCCTGAAACGATTCATACGATTCAACATTTCAGTATTGTTCTATTTAGTTATTCGATTGTTCTATTTCCATTATTCTAAAATTAAAGTTTCAAATTTCATATAGTTACATTATATTGCTCCTAAGACTTAGAAAATAATGAAATATTTAATATGAGAATATGATTTTTTATGGTTCTTTACATGAAATTATAAATTATGCTCATTTTTATCAGTGATCATGAATCTTACGATTCATGATTCGATTCATGATTTGGAAAATAATATTTCCAATTCACGATTCGTATCCCGATTTGATAACCATGGGAACTGTCATGATATAGTTCACAAAGGATAAACTCATTATTGCAATATTGAATGGTTATACAAAAAATTAATATCAAATGGCATTATTAAAAAGTTATCTTATGTTTATTTGAAGGTACACATAGAAGGTTTTATGTCCTTTTTATTTGCAAGTTAAAGCTTTAGTTGTGTAAAGATTTTTTGACAACACTAAAAAAAAAAGATGAATAAATAAAAAAGGCTCTTTGCTTTCAAATAAGGCTTATGGAATTCACCAAAAAATAAAGGTTATGATATTCCGTTCCATTTAATTCTATTAATCTAAAAAATATCCAAAGATTGTATCTATTAAGAAAACAAAAACTTCCATTAAAGAGAAAGAAAGATACCAGTACCACAGTAAGCAGATACTCCACATAAGGATAACAACAACAACAATAACAACAACAAGCCTTATCCCACTATGTGGGGTCAGCTACATGGATCAAACGACGTCACTGCGCTCTATCGTGAATAATATTAGGATTTAGGCCACATAAGGATAACAATCAACAAAATCTAGTTAATTAAGGGACATATCAGTATGGAAAAAAAAAAAGAAAACTGAGTTCGAAGCATGTTAGTTTGACAAGGAAATAATGCATGTTGTAAAAGAGAGACACACACAAAAACATGCATGACCATGCTCATACGATGCATACATGAAGAAATCTAGTCAAGTGGAAACATACCATTAGCTTGTAATTCTTCCAAAGAGAAGCAACTCCCAACAGATTCCGGCAGGGACTGTAACTTGTTATTTGACACGTTTAAGAGCAACAGCTGCATTATAAACAATGCATCAAACTCTAAAAGTAAAAGAATAATACGCATATCAAAATTACCCAAACAATACAATAAAACAATAAAAAGAGAAGTTTCATTTCATTTATTACGAGTACATGCTGATGATCCCATGGGTCTCTCTTGTATATAGTCTTCATTTATACACTACTAGTCTTATACCCGTGCGGGATTATATCGAATTTTACATTTAAAATATTAAACAATTAATGAAAAAAACATTTATATAAAAAAATTAAATGAAACTATGTTATTCATAAATTTATTTTGTAAATATAACAATAAAACTACATAATGAAATTATTATATTAGTGGATGCAAATAAAATTAAAATAGGATCTTGGAGGATTGTAACTACTTATCACATAATATGAATATGTAATTTTTAAATTGCTTTTGTAAATAGATCATGTATATTGAACCATCATATATCAAACATATGGATTGAGATGAAGGAGGAATAAGAAGGTAGATAAAAAAAAATGAAAAAAGGAAGAGAAAAAGAGAAAGAGCAAGAAACTGAGATGACAAAATAAGAGAGAAAGAGAAAAGAAAAATGAAGTTGAAAGGGTTGAGAAGATGAAGAGAACAAATGGATCTGAAGGAATAAATAGATACTTTACAACAAAATATGTATATATATAAGTATTTGATAGAGAAATCTTTTTCAATATTTTTAGTTAAAAAGTAGAATAATATTTTTAATTAAAAATATATATATTGTTCAATATTGCATCAATTTATGAATTTCTTACTTTATTATTTAAGAAAATTGAATTTCACGCAATTTTATTTATTAAATAAGAAATATGTTGAGAATATGAAAGACAATTAATTAATCTATATTATACACAATTATTTTAAATAGTATAAATCAACTATTTTAAATAAAATAAAAGATATATAAATTAGATAATAAAATTTAAAAAGATTCATTAAAAATTTGTAAATATTCTGGAAGAAAAAAAAAAAGGGGCGCCTAAATTAGCATACGTGTCACATTTATAGAGAGTCAATTAATGGGTGAATTGATAATTAACTATAACCTCTCTTTTACTATATTATATAGATAATTAGATATAGATATAGAGTTAAGATAACAAAATAATGAATATGGAAGAGTTCTAGAGTTCCAAAAGTGTATGCTTAAAGATGCTTCATGGTCCACATAAGAACTTAAGCTGATATTCGGTAGCATGGACTGTTAGACAAAGCAAGCTATGACAATGAGCACACTACAAAATTTAAACTGTCTTGTTTTAATTAGTAATTTCTCAGCACATCTAATGAGTGTATAAGACACAGACAGCTGACAATTTAAAATGTTGGTACTTAATAGGATAATCTCAAACTCCTTAAAATACCTTGATTATGCAGTAACACTCATACAACATATAAATGCATTATCAATACATGATGAGGTTTCACTAGGTAAATAGTTACTTACATTTCTTAAACTGCCAATAGTAGCTGGCAAGGATGTTAACAAATTTCCGGAGATGGATAAGCGCTCAAGCCTTACTAACTGGCCCACTAGAAAAAGAATACATTGTAAGCTATACCATAAAAGCAAAGAAAAGTTCCTCTAAATACATGTCATGGAAGCAAGTAAGATAAAAACATTAAAAAAAAAAAATATCATCATATTGGTTCAAAGAAGAGAATTACTTTCATCAGGCAAGGAAGTAATTCGATTTCCATCAAGGTTCATGAGCTTTAGAGATTGGAGTTTCCCCAAATTCACTGGCAGTCTGTCGATTAGGTTGTCCGCCAATATCTGCAAAGTTAGTGGAACTTCAATTAATCTTTAGTGCTATGGGTCTTAAAGTTAAAAAGTTTACAGCAATCACTACTAAAACACAGCGATTATAAAGTTTGGAAAAACAAATAAAGGTAGCCTTGTATTAAGCCAATCAAGCATTGAATCCAGGTCTTCTCATTTCAAATTGTCGGTTACAATGACACTCAGATTTCCCCAGGCTAATGAATATTTCCTCATCAGACTCTGGTTCTGTTAAAACACCTCATCAGTCCTTTTTTTAATTCCTAGAAGTTGCTTAGGGTCTGATAGCAGAAGGACGTCATAAATTCAAGAAGAGAAAGAAATGGGAAATTTCTCAGGCCAAAATAGGAATTTCAAGCAAAAGCTCACCTAAATTAATGGTGATAGAATGAGGTACCTTTACCTTATCTATATATGATCTCACCTGGATGGCTAGATCTATACCCAATGACAACGAGTGAAGGTTATCAAGATCAATATCAAATAACTCTCTCTAAGAACCAACTACAGAAGAAAACAAATCGTTACTCCAAAATCAGGGTGGAAAAATAACCAAGCAAACCCAGAGGACCATCTCTTAATTCACTGAAAATTGCTTGATACAGCAGCCAAACGTAAGCACCCACCAATCTAGAAGAAATGAGTACCAAAAATCAACTATTCCTTTTATGTAAAATGTAAGTACTATTCTTGTTTCTTGTTCTAACTCGAAAAGCAAACCTATGAAATCTTAAATACATGCCACCTTCAAAACAGGAAATTTCCAGCGCCAATCTGCCCAATCTTTAATATGATCAGTACTGGATTGCCCTTGGAATCTACTGCGTCGAAACCTACCAATAAAGTGATAACTGGCTCAACTACTACTAAAATCTATTATGAACCTCCCTTTGTCATAAACCACCACCTTGGAATCAATTAGAGACCACTGATAGCAACCTACAACCATTCTCTTATAAAAGCTCCACCAGTCTCACCTTTCTTTCCAATAAACCATGACTCAACAGGAAAACAAGATAGTGAAACAAAAGAATTATCATATAACCAAGCAGTGTAAATTCAAGGAACCACACTCAGTTCAACAATAACTGGCTGGAATATTGATATTCAAGACAGATGGCTATTAATGTTCATGCCGAAATCTATTGCAGCATGTTTAATTTAGAGCTCCTTCATATTTCAATATTTCAAGTTTTCAACACAATAAGAAGAAGAAATCCATAATCAACATCTTCAGTCAAAAAAGTTAACAGGTAAATGTTCAAAAGTTGGCACAGACTGAAATGTGTGTTTCTTACCAGGCGCTGCATATTGATTAATTTGCTAATTTCCATAGGAATGTCAACTGCAGTCAAGGAAAATAATAATAGAAAGTCACTTCTCAGAGAGGTCAAAATTAAAACATCTACTTCAGATTGAGGACTTCTTATTGAAAATGTAATCAAAAGGAACTAATAAAAGAAATTAAAAGTGCTTACCAATTCGATTATGTGTTAAGTCAAGAGTGCGTACACTTCTGTCTAGATCAAGAACTTCATCAGGAAATGTCTGTTTAAGATGAGAGAAAAAGGGTCCAAATCCAATGTAAGTTATGTACCAAAAAAGCAACTATGGGAAATGCAAGGCTATTGGCTAACTGTAAATAAACATAAATTTCACTAAAACATACAATATCATCAAATGTACTGTATGTAGTTCTTGTGAATATCATAGAACACTACTTTTAAGAAAACCAAATTGTTTTAATATGTAAGAA
Source organism: Aeschynomene evenia (assembly GCA_013621005.1). Taxonomy (NCBI): domain Eukaryota; kingdom Viridiplantae; phylum Streptophyta; class Magnoliopsida; order Fabales; family Fabaceae; genus Aeschynomene; species Aeschynomene evenia. Next base: position 18,622,713 of record CM024270.1, read on the forward strand.
ACACCATTCAAACAAAAAAGACAGGGCTCACTGTTATTTATATTAAGAGAATCTATTTTATTTTTTGTTATTCTCTTCGATAATATTAAACTCGTGTTAGTGAGAAACATGAGAAGATCCAAATCCCAGTGTTCATAAACCTGATAACAGTACTGCCCGACAACATGCACCACTCATCTCAATAACGTATCAATCAAAGAGCTATAATTTGAACTATTTTTTCTTGGCCTCCGTTCTGACGAACACATTCATTAAATGAAGTGTTAATCTCATTTAAGTAGAACTCACACACCATCCAGTGGTGGATGAAGTGTTCCCCAGCATAGAACTCGAGGAGAAAATAGTTCATCTAGCATTTCTCATCAATTAATACAATACCAACAGCAAAAACTACTATTACAAAGATGTGTCGTACTAGGTGGATTGACTAATAACATATCAACTAATACTCAAGGATAATATCGTGTTACCCGGCCCAGAACTTGAGGAGAAAATAGTTCATCTAACATTTCTCATCAATTAATACAATACCAACAGAAACAACTACTATTACAAAGCTGTGTCATACTAGATGGATTGACTAATAACGTATCAACTAAAACTCAAGGATAATATCATGATTTTTTTTCTTTTTCAGCTCTAGTATAATACACCATTAAGTTTAATAAATAGCCCATGCATCAATAATCTCAATCAATTTTTGAGAAAAAAAAAAGGCAACCACACACACACAATTGCAGGGCTGTGTAAATGATGTATGCAACTGCAATAACAATATATCATCCTTATTAAGGGGTAAAAAAAATCTTAAATTCTGCTAAGCAACGCTAATAAAAGCAAATTCAAGCATCACAAAAACAAAGAAAAACTCATAGGCCATTCATAACACAAATAAAACGCCACAATCATTTTATTCTACTAAACGATATGGGTCAGGCATTAAACAAGCACATAATAGATAAACGAACAAATAAACAATTATACACAAATAAACAATTAAACCCCTTAATTGAAACTATGTTCTTAGAGAGTTACAATATATTAGTTACAAATTAGCCCTTAATTACCTGACACATAAGTCCTAAGAAAGATTAATATAGCCGAAAATTATAATAGTCAGAAACCAGTTTAGGAATTTACACTAATCAAAATCACAAGGACAATCAGAGATAGAGAAAAAAAGATTTTTTTTTTACCTTCAATTTCGAATCACGCAAAGCAACAATGCCCGTGGATCGCCACCTAGCTGCCCTAGTAGCCTTTGTGTCAGCGTTTTTGCTCGCCAAACAACCCATTTTTTTTCCTTTCTCCGATCAATCAATACCCTAAAGTATTGATTAATTGGTATATCTTGCAGAACCTTAACACTCTCCTTTCTCAGTTTCTTCCCCTTGTTAATGGTGTGAAATGAAATGCTGATGTGACACAGTGAATCAGGAAGCTACGAAAATTGGGTTGAGGTTTATGGCAGAAAAAAGTTTAGGAAGAAGGAGAAGGAAAGAGTCAAGATCGACCTGGGAAACAAAAACCGCGTTATTATTTTTACAGGTCTTTTCACCAGTTGGGAACAAATTTTATGTTTAAAATATTAAATAATTAACGAAATAGAAGTATCTTTATAAGAATTAGCAAGGTTATGAGAATTGGACCGGATATCGAACCGATCGAAGAAAAGGTTCAGAGATTCAGAGGTTCAATCGGTTAAACCGGAAGTTAAAAATTGAAGATTGAACCGAAAGTTAAAGATCGGAGGTAGAGTACATAAAATATAAAATTCATAAAATAGAGGAATATTAGAATTATTAAAATAAAAAACAAAAATTAAAAACTAAATACAGAAACTAAAAAAACTTAAAAACAGAATTAGAAATCAAATTAAAAACAAAATAACAGAAATAAAAAGCAAAACTCAAAAGCAAAAAACAAGAAGAAGAAAGAAACGATGAACTTGTTGCAGGAGCTTAGGCGCGGATGCGATGGCTGCAGTCGGGATGCGGAGGCTGCGGGCTGGCGGGCGCAATGACCGGGGGCGGCTGCTATCGGCTGCTGTCCTGTTGATCTGCTGAGTAGAGAGAGGCGCTGTGCAGTAGAGAGCGAGACGAGACGGCGGCGCGGCGAGCAGGAATGGGCGGCGCGGCGAGCAGGAATGGGCGGCGGCTGTAACACCCCAATTTTCTGAATCAAATAACATTTATTTTAAGCAAAAATAGACATATTTGATACAACTTATTTCATAATATGAACTTATTTTTAGAAACAAATTACATCATAATATAGAGTTAAATTTCTACTAATAAAACTATTAATTTAAAAATTTTCGAAATAATATATGATGAGTAAATTATACACGCAATATGTTTTGATATAATATTTCAAAAGAAAAGTTACTATGCAAACATATTAACACCCGTGAGTCTTAAAAATTATTGAAGTTACTATGCATTATTTGTTTTATTATATTATTTTATTCTTAATAGTAATTTACTATGCATAATATTAGAATAATGCTTTATACACACCTCTACCATCAGCCACTAGTTAGCCACTTCATAAAACACAAAAATATTATTTTATCAAAAGGGATAAGAGAGCAAAAGCTCATTCACGCGCACCAAGACTCCAACCATTCATTTTCCTTTCTTCATCTTCTTCATTTTCTCCTCCCCTTTCTTCTCTTTTTTTTTTCGCTACTACTGCAAGTTTCCACTCTATCAAGTTCATCTTCTCTTTCAACTTGTTACTCTTCTTTTTCTTCTTCTTCTTCATCTAATTCATCAGGTACGTACTTTTTTTTCTTCATCTTCTTCCTCCTCTTATTCTTTTTTTTCTTTTTTTTTTAGTTTCTTCTTCTTCTGCTACTTATTCATCTTCTTCTCTTTTTTTTCTTCTTGTTCTTCTTCTTTTCTTCATCTTCTTTTTCATTATTTAACGTTTCTTCTTTTTATTTTTTTTTCTTCTACTTTAATTTTTTAAGATTTTTTCTCCCTATTTTTTAGTATTTTTTTACAAAACTGATTTTTTGAGAGAAAAAATTATATCCTTTAAAGTGATGAATGTGTTATCTTTAATGTTTTTCAGTATTTTTGAATGTATTTTTTAAGTACGTTTCAGTTTGGTTTTTTTAGTTGTTTGATTGGGTTTTTTTGGTTATTTGATTGGGTTTTTTTATCTTTTGTTTTGTTTTTTCATGGTTATTAAACTGATCATTTTTATTAATAAAGATTCTACCTTTATAGAAAAAATGATATATTTTATCTATTTTAGTGATAAAGGTGTTATCATTTAGTGATAAATGTGCTATTTTTAATGATAAAAGAACTATTTTGAAAAATAATAATGCAGATGTGCTATTTTCTTTTCATTTTCATCACGCTTACAGTGATAAAATGATTACAGTTAGAAATTTTTCGTTGTCTCCAGTGCACATGAAATGCGATTTTTATTTGTTATTGATTGAGTTTTTTATTGTTTTAGTTGGGTTTTTTTATGTTGTTTGATTAGGTTTTTTCTATCACTAGATTGAGTTTTATTATGTTTGGTTGTTTTTTAGTGATTACGAGGTTAATTTTTTTTTATTGATAAAAGTTTTAACTTTAGCACTAAATGTGTTATTCTAAATGATAAGATCCTATCTTTAGTACTAAATGTGCTATCTTAAATGATAAAAATACTACTTTTCGTCACGCTTATAGTGATAAAATAACTACATTTAGAAATTTTATGTTGTCTCTGGTGCACATGAAATGTAATTTTTAATTGTTACTGAGTTTTTTTTATTGTTTAACTTGAATTTTTTTATGTAGTTTGATTGGGTTTTTTCTATTACTAGATTGGATTTTTTTTATGTTTGATTGTTGTTTAGTGGTTATGAGGTTAATTTGTTTTATTGATGAAAGTTTTATCTTTAGAGAGAAATAAATAAATTTTTTCATTTTAATGATAAGATGCTATCTTTAGTGCTAAAGATGTTATCTTAAATGATAAAAATGCTACTTTTTATCACACTTATAGTGATAAAATGACTAAATTTAGAAATTTTTTGTTGTCTTCGGTGCACATGAAATGTGATTTTTAATTGTTATTGATTGAGTTTTTTTATTATTTTAGTTGGGTTTTTTTATATTATTTGATTGAGTTTTTTCTATTACTAGATTGAGCTTTTTTCATGTTAGGTAGTTTTTTAGTGGTTACGAGGTTAATTATTTTTATCGATAAAAATTTTATCTTTAGAGAAAAAAAATAAATTTTATCCATTTTAGTGATAAGATGCTATCTTTAATACTAAAGGTATTATCTTAAATGATAAAAATACTACTTTTGAAAAAAAAAAAAAAGTAATACATTTTGCACTATTTTTTTATTTGAAGTTACTATATTTAGAATTTTTTCATTGTCTTCAATCCACATGGAATGTGATTTTTAACTGTTGTTTGATTGAGTTTTTCTTATTGCTTAATTGGATTTTTTATGTTATTTGGTTGGGTTTTATTTATTATTAGTTTAAGTTTTTGTATAAATTTAATTGTATTTTCGTGGTTGTTAGGTTAATTTTTTTATTGGTGAAAGTGCTGCATTTAAGAAAATCATGGATCAGTTGATGCACTAAGAAAATGAGAGGAGAAAAAAAAATTTCAAGGAAGCAAAAATGAAAAAATGGTGTAAGTTGATAGAGAACAAAGTAAGGAGGAAGAGAATGACAGTTTTGGGTGGGGCAGAGAGTGTATGGGTGGTGTGCAGTTTTTCTGGAGAAGTGTGGCAGTTCATGCGCATGCACATCATTGAGCTAGAAGTGAAAGTGGTGGGAGATAAAATGGGGACGGGACCCACGAAAAAGATTGAAAGAGTGGCTGGGGGAGTGGTAGGTGCAGTGGTGTGTATATAGCACCACCGATGATATTATTATATTTTACTATGCACTATTCATTATTTTATTATTATTTTCATATTATAAATAGAAAGGTAAGGATGTCAAAATAGGCCTAGCCCGCCGGGCCGGCCCGCTTAGCCCGCCCAAATAGGCGGGCTGGGCTCAAATTTTATGACCGCCAATTTAAAAAAGCCCGCTTAGCCCGTCACTTTTTTTTTTTTTTAATTAAATTACCCTATCCAACCATTACTCCATTAGTTGGCCCACCCATTACTCCATTAGTTGGCGCAACCCACCCACCTAATCCCCTAACCCTAATTTTTTAATTTTACTCTATTCCCCTTCTCACTTCCAGTACCCAACCCCTACCCGCACAACCCCTCCATCAAATCTCACCTCACTCCCTTCGTTCCCACCCCCACACACACACAGTCACACACTTTCCACCGCCTTCCCACTTCTTGTCACTCACTCTCTCACTCTCACACAGTCACACACGACTCGCCACACACTCGCTCTTGGGTCGGCCTTCCTCCCTCCGCCGGCCGCTCGGGCTCCCTCCCCACCCCGCCACCTGCCTCGCAGCTTCGATTCGTGCCTCGACGGTCGGCGCCTTTGAGTTCAAGCTTCCGCCACCCCACCCTCATGCCTCGAGCCTTGGCGCCTTTAAGTTCGAGCTTCCACTGGTTATGGTTGTGCTTCCGCCGCCGGTTTTGGCTCTACTTCGGCCGTCGATTCTGGATCTGCTTCCATCGCCGGTTCTGGATTCATATGATTCATTAGTTTTTTGTTTTTTTTTACTTAATGACTTTTTATTGATTAAGTTCTGTATGAGTTTTAATTTAATAATTATTATTGTGTATTTTATTAGTTTATTTTTAATTGAAATTGATGAAATTTTTAATTAAAAAATAGATTTTTTTTAAATTTTTATTAGTGAGAAAATTAGGCGGGCCAGCCCGTCAGCCCGCCAAAAAGCGGGGCGGGCCTAAGCGGGGCGGGATACCCGCTTTGACATCCCTATAGAAAGGGGAGGGGAAGCAGAGAAGGCATCGAGAGAAAAGAAGAAAGAAAGGGAAATGGGAGAGAAAGGGAGGAAAGAAAGAGAGAAAAAAAAATATATAGTAGGATAATTTCTTAGTTTGCTATGTGGTTGCAGTTTTATCTGATCTTCCACAACAGAAAAGAATTATTCTTAGATAAAATAATGTCAAGTGAGTCTCAATAAAAGTGTTTGTACGGAGATATTGCCCATAAATACGAGAGTACTATTCACATATACCGTCACTATTCATGATACTATTCACAGTCACTATTCACAGGCACTATTCATACGACACTATTCATACGGGTACTATTCATACGGCACTATTCAGGAATACTGTTCATACGGTACTATTCACAGATACTGTTCATACAGACGGTATTTTCGCATTATAAAGGTAGATATGGACTATTTTCTTTCAAAAATTAACTCATGACTGCCCTATATATTACATGTAAAATTTTTATGATTTATTTATGATTCTTTTATGCTCGTTTTATATTATAATGCTATATAATTATATGATATGAAAAGAATGACATTTCCTTTTGCCTTCCTAGATGTTAGCTATATTAAAACCCCTCGACCTTCCTAGATGCTGGTTATCTTAAAGTGACGACGGTCACGGATTGAGCTCATATCCTTAAAAAAGAGAAGCATACCATTAGCGGTATGTTGAGGGTATATATGTTTATAAGGATCTCTCATTAAACAAGTCCAAAATGAATAAGATGTTATTATGCATGTTTATGAAATTTTATTTCGTATAGAAATTTGTGGGCATGATATTTTCCGTGGTCGACACGGCGGAATCACCATTAGTTCAAAAGTTATTTTTTTAAACCATGTTCATTATCTACTGAGAATTTTAATTCTCACTATATCTATTACGTGGTGATTTCAGATCCATCCAAGAAAAGTTCAGAGGAAGACTAGCTCCTCCAGGTGTCAGAAATTTACAAGACTTGTATGCAGAATAAACTTGTGAATTTCCACTATTGTACATGACCAATGGTCATACGTATTTGAATTAGACTATTATGTTTGTAAGTTTATTAGTTCTGAACTTGATATTGTAATGTAACAATTATCTAGCATAACTAGGGTGTTACATTTTTGGTATCAGAGAAGGGCTGGTCTACGGTATGAGATTGTGGTACGTGTGTTTAGGGTAGCTCCCTAACACGTGTATTACGACACTATACCATTCCAGATACGGTCAAAAAGTCAAAGTTTTCTCTAAGTCAATATTTGGGGATGGATTTATCCATGCTTCTAAAAGCATTGCCCCGCTATTAACATTCAATGCATTTGGTAACTGCTACACCTTGCATTATGATGAGCCTGATCAACTTATGATTTTGTTTGGTGTAGCAGGAACAAATGGAACCAGAAACTCCAATGCCGAACAGAAATAATGGAGTTGAAGGGATGCTTGCGACTATCCTGAGGGCAATTCAAGCTCAGGTCGAGGCAACCACTAACTAGGCCATAACAACTGCGAGAGCTGTACACCTCCTAGAACAATGATCCTAAACCAAACAACAAGTACCTCTGACTCAAAATGACGACCAAGATTTTTCAAAGTTCTCAAGATGGTGCAAGTTGACTCCCCTCACGTTCAAAGGAGAACCAAATCCCGACCTCGCGGAGATTTGGGTGGAGGAAATCGAGCGAACATATGAAGTAATACAATGCACAGACTCTGAAATAAATATCCTTTGCCTAGAATCGATGATCTCATGGACCAGCTGAGAGGTGCCACAATGTTTTCAAAAATTGTTTTGCGGTCAGGATATTATCAGATAAGAGTCAAGGAAGAAGATATTGACGGTGTGAGAGTCTCTTTGTAGAGTCTCTAAGCTATGCTTTCCAACCCAAGAGGGGGGGTGAATTGGTTGTAAACTTTTCTTGTATTTTAAAACTTCTACACTTTCAAAATATGATCAAGCTTCTCAACTTGTCAAGAATTAGTTTCAAGTCTGAAATATAAAATCAAACACAAGAAATTAATTTTCAAAGTATTAAGCAGCGGATTATAACACAACCAATTTACACACAAATCACTTTCGCATCAAGCTTCTGACTATCCACATATATATCAAATCACTGAATTAATTTCAATTAAAATGACAATATCAGATTATTAATATCAACTTCAGAATTATCAATAACACCAATAACAGATTCAGAAAAATCAATCTTCTGAACTCAGAAGATTCAGAAACAGATTCAGAATTCTCAACCTTCTGAATTCTGCAGCGACTATGTCTCAATCTTCTGACTTCTCAAAATCGATTATTTAATGTCAAGATGATCAAATCAATCAATCAAGACTTAAATCAACATGCAAACATATGATTCAAACCTTTAAAACACTTAAAACATGTAAAAATCAATATCAGAATTATGTCAGAAGTATCAGTCACAGATTCAACAATTTCAGATTTATCAAGACCAAGAACACAATGCTTCTGACTCTGTTTTCTTAATCTTTTCTAAACCAATCTCAGTTCTGGTTTCTTTTATTAATTCAATATGTTTTAAACTTGTTAACACATCAAGAATTAATATACCATTTGATTTTAATCACAACAACAATTATTCAATCAAATCTTTAAATTTCAAACCCAAACAAGCATGCTTCTGAATTCTGCAATTCTAGTTCTGTTTCAGATTTCAAAATTATTAAATCACAACCAAACAATTTTATGAATGGAAGATCTAATATGTATGAATGCAAGAATTAAGGGTAAGAAGATTAAACCAATTTATACTGGTTCGGCCATTAATGAGCCTACATCCAGTTCTTCAATGTTCAACCGATTGAGTTCCACTAGACAAGAGTTCTTGAACAACAATTACAATCAATCTGATATATTTTTCAACCTTCTCTGGTTCGACACTCTCTAGATATCCCCTCTAGAAAGATTCTTGCTCCTAGGATGTACCCTCCAAGAAGACTTTCCACCTTGATATCCCCTCAAGGATTTTTCAGCAATCTTGTTCTTGACCCTCTTTCTTGTGACCCAATTGTTGAGAGTTGATTTCAGAAATTTGATATCTTCAATCTCAAGCTCATTAAGCTTGAATCAGAATTCTTGTTTCTTCTCAAATCGCATCAGAAGCAATACTTCTGCATCTATCTTGAAAGCATTCTATCTTCTCATTTCTCTTTTCTTTTCTCTCAGATTTTTCCTATCTTGGAGAATTTTCTTGCACAGCACCTTGCGTTTTTCTTTTTCTCGTTCTAGGAGTGTATGATCTTTTTTCTCTTGTGTGTCTATTGTCTCTCTTGCAATTTACAACTTGAGATCCCCTTTTTATAGAGAACTCATTTCAAAATTACAAATAACAACTTTTTTGGGGGGAAACTAATTAGCTAACTATTACAATTAACTAACCTCCCAATTAAACCATGTGCTAATTAAAAATACATTTTAACTAACTCAGATTTAAAACACATTTAAAACTTCAGCAGTTTTAATTTTCTGCGTATGCTTCTGAAGTTTCAGAAGTATCATCTCAGAACTGTTTCAGCAATCAACACAGTTCTCCAATCTTCTAACTTTTCAATCTTCTGGATTTTAGCTCCTTTAAATCTGATTCTTCTCAAACCAGTTTCTGAAGCTTCTGATCTTCCCCGGAAGATTCTGAACTACTTATTGCACATTTCTCTAGTGTGTATTACAAGATTATACATTATATAACCTATTACAACACTAATTCTATACCATGTTTCTGATATAAAATACAAACATTACACTTTAAAGCTCTAGAAGCATATATACAATACTAACAGTGGTTTATCTATTACATCAATCTTCTGATCTATACCAACATATCCACTGAAGCTTCTCAAACTTAAGTTACATTAGTTTTGTTATTATCAAAACCAAATGAGGGTTTACATTAACAGATATACCTAAGACAGCCTTTAGAACCAGATATGGACATTACGAGTTCACCGTGATGTCCTTTGGCCTAACCAATGCCCCAGCTATTTTCATGGATTACATGAATAGGATTTTTAGACCGTACCTTGACATGTTTGTGGTAGTATTTATAGACGATATTCTTATTTATTCAAGGACAGAGGAAGAGCATGTTGAACACCTTAGGGTCGTCTTAGAAATCCTTCATGATAAAAAGTTGTATGCTAAGTTGTCCAAGTGTGAATTCTGGATGAAGGAAGTAAATTTCTTAGGCCACATAGTATCCCAAGGAGGAATAGCAGTGGACCCAAGCAAGATTGAAGTAGTTAGTAGTTGGGAAATACCTAATTCAGTAAGTGAAATCAGAAGTTTTCTTGGCTTAGCAGGATACTACCGTAGGTTCATTAAGGGATTTTCACAAATAGCATTACCCTTAACAAAACTAACCAGGAAGAAAGCACCTTTTGTTTAGTATTAATGTTATGTTTAAACATATGAATGAATTTTGGAGATTAAATGATCGAAAACTGGATTTTGGGCTGTTTTGGTTGTGTTCTGTTTGTTGTTCTTGAGTCCAGAATCGAGGTTCTCGCTAGCGACCAACATGGCGTCCGCTAGCGAGAAGGCATCAGCTAGCGTGCACAAGATAGGCGCTAGCGACCGTGTTTCACCGCCTCAGCCGCTAGCGACCAGTATGTACGCGCTACCGGCCGGGTGCAGAATAGAACTGAGAAAAATATGTTTTTGATAAATTTTAGTAGCTTTAAATAAATGTACCATGATAAATCGAGTTTTTAATTAATAGATTAAAGTTCAACCATGTATTTACTGAAAGTGTATTTGTGCACGAGAAGGGGGGGTTGAATCGTGCAGGTTTTTAAAATTTGCTTCTGAAACTTTTCTAAGAAAGTTATTTGACTCAGAAAGAAGGTTTAAGAGTTAGCAGCGGAATGAACTTTCTGAGAAGGTTAAGGTTCTGAGAACTTTAACTTTCTGAGAAAGTTCCTTTCTGAGAAGTTTAAGAGAAGGTTTTGAATTTATTGTCTCTTAACCTGTTTCTAAGCTTAATTAGATTGATTACTTTGATTTAAGAACGGATTAAAGGTGTTGGTTAAGTTTCACGAAAATAAGAGTTTAAGGAAGAAAAGCTTAACACAAAGAAATTTTTATACTGGTTCGGTTTTAACTAACCTACTCCATCCTCAACCTTGAGTTGAGAGTTCTTTAGATATTCTTCTTATCGTGCCTTCTCAGACAACACTGCCTTTACCTCGTAAAGGACTTTCACCACTTCACAATCTTGAAATGGATTTTCCTTGCCTCCAACACTAGAGGACTTTTCTTGCCTTAACTTAATTAAGGACTTAACCTTGCCTCAAAATCGAGGACTTAATTGCCTTAAACACTTAAGGACTTGAACTTTGCCTCAAACAATAGAGGACTTGAAACTGCCTTCAAAACAGTGAAGGACTTAGCGTTTTACGAGTGTAGTTTGATTTCGAAAATAACTACAAAGATTAAGATACAGACTTTGATTTCTCTTAGTAGACTTCTAGATTAACTTACAAACGTAAGAATTTACACGAATACAAAGCTAGAAGATTTTTCGCAAAGCTTGAAGAGCAATTTAATTAAAAATTGTCTTTCTTAGAAAGTTCTAAGTTTTCGCAAATGATTTTCAATTCAGCAGAGTTTTTGCACGTTTAATCAAGAGTTTTTTGGCGCAAGAATTTCGTCATCAAACTCTGGAATTGAACTCATATATATAGGCATTAAAGAGCCGCAAAAATAGAAGCTTTCACTTTGCAGATGTGGCTGTGTCTGGCTCAAAACGGCTCCCTGCTACCATCAGCGCGAAATGAGGAACTTTTCTGACTTGTACAGTGCGCGTGTTCCCACTTCCTTGGCTTGTTGTAACGAGCTTTCTGAGAGTGTTTGCAGAACCAATTGAGTCTTGACACTTGGTTGCTTCTGAGTCCAACTTTCTGAGAGTTGTACGGACTTCTGAGGTGAATCTTCTGAGAAGGAACCTTTCTGAGAACCATCAGAAGCAAGGTCTACCTTTATGAGAACCATCAGAAGCAAGGTCTTCTGAGATCCTTCTGAGGCGATAGTGTTCTTCTCTCAGAATGATACTTTCACCTTTTGTGTTTCTTCAGCATCCTTTCTGATGTCTTTTACGCTATGATTTCCTCTTTTAATACACAAGGTTACTCGTTGTTTGCTTTGATCTTGCTCAAGGAGTTGCAAAATTTTACGCTTTCTGAGACACTTAGCACACATATTAGTAATCCCTTAAGTAAAATTTTATACTTATGGCTTACTTTGTTATCATTAAAACTTTCTAAATCTCTAAAAGAAGTACTTCAATTTCTCTCAGAAGGGTTGTGGAGCTTACATTTACGTATTTTCTTGCATATAATCATTTTAAATATATTGTAAGCATAAAAATGATTATTGTTTCAAAAGCTGGTTCAAGAGCAGAGTCGGGACACGCGCTAGCGGACGTGTACTAGTTGTCAGCGCGTGCACACGCGCTAGCGCTCAGATCACAAACGCTAGCGGATGTGTGAACCGCCTCGGGTGCTAGCGGCCACATGGAGCGCGCTAGCGATCAGGCTGTAACAATTCTGTAGATTCTGTGTAATTCTTATATTGTTGATATTTTATTAATTTCAATATACATATGAAATGTTATTTATCTAAATATGTTTCTTAAATATATATATATGATAGAAACAAGTATTTATAATTGAACGTTTATGAAAAGGATACGAAGAGAGTATGTTTATAAGTAAATGTACATTATGATGATTTTAAGGTACATGTGATATGATGTATACGTATGATTGGAAATATGTGTTATGTATAAAGATTTTATTAAGCTGTCATGTGAAATGAGAAAATGAGATTTATGAGTAGCATTCTCCACAAATTGGATTGGCAAGGGAGGGTTGGCACCCCTCGGTCCCCAATACCAGTTTTGTGAGTGAAAGTGAATAAAACCCCTCTTCCCCACAGATGTCTAGTAGAAACTAGAGAGGTATGAGCTCATGACCCGGGGCCAGGCAGGATGGAGGATAGTTAGAGAGAGGGTAGTGTCATTCAAAGTAAAACAAAAGAGATCATGACACATGACACCTAAAGAAATTATATTCTACTTCTATTTGTATTTTTGTATACTCAGTATTATTAAAGTTATGTGTTTTGGATGGTAGATGCACATAGGTCGCTACACATTTATAAGGGCATATATGTATATGTATATATATATATAATTATACATGTATGTATTAATAAAATGAGCAAGACGCACCTAAGTTGAGGTTACCTCGGGATACAGAGTTTATGAACTAATTACTGAATTGAATTTAGGATGCTTCACCTTTTTATAATAAACCCGAGGTAGCCGCCCCTACTGAGTAACTTTTAGTTGCTCACCCTATCGTGGATATATATTTTTAGGTAATTAGGTATACTTTGAGACGGAGACCCCAGGTGGACTTGAAGACGGATGCTTTAAGCTTCCGCCCCGTTTAGTTTTCTTCCAGTCATGTGTATTAGGTTATCTCCGGATCTATGTTAGTCGGGATTTTTATGTAGTTATATTATTATTTGTATTACTAGTTACATTTCTGATATATGATGTGGGAAACTACTTGTATTGATGAAGTAGAGGACTGTATGTATATTATTATGTAATACTAATGTATGATGAAAAAGAATGGTATATGTATGACGTTGCCCCTATTTTCGAAGTATGATATTTGCGAAATTAATTCCCACGTATTTTCACAGTATCTATTTTAGAAACAGAACATATGTTATGATGTGCAAGAAGTGACACTCGAATAGTTGGTTCGAAATGACTATAGCATGGAGGATTAATTATTGGGGTGTTACATTTTGGTATCAGAGCAGGTGAATCCTTTTGGGGCTTGAGGATTGGACCTTCTATGCTTTTGTTGCATAGTGCGCTAGTTAAGCATGTTTTTAAGGTCGACCTGTATGGTGACCCTTAGGATAGAATGGCATGATTGTCAAGTTGTTTGTTGCAGTAGCTATGTATACTTGAACCAAACATTAAGCCTGATCAACTTGATGGTTGTGTTTTGTGTGCATAGGGACTGGTGACTTCAATGAGGCAAAGTAGGAACGTTTCTCACACCTTGAAGAACGAAGGAGTGTCGGCTGGAGCTAGCCCTCTTATGTACACCGGATCCCCTGATCCATGTGTGGCTATTAACTGGATTCTTAAGATGGATGAGATGCTTACAACTATGTCATATTCAGAGGAACAAAAGGTTGCTCATGCCGCTCTTATGCTAGTAGGTGATGCTGGAAGTTGGTGGCAGGATGTGTGTGAGGTATTAAAGATTGTTGGCACATCCATTGACTGGGGGCAATTCAAGGTTCTCTTCCACAAGAAGTACCTTCCGGAAGTGGTTATGCAAGCCAAGGAACGAGAGTTTCTCGCATTGCAATAGGGTACGATGTCAGTGTTGGAGTACACAAGGAAATTTAATGAGTTGTTCAAATTTTCTCGCCTTATACAGGGCAGCCCGAATGAGGACAGCAGATGTACCCGGTACCTATATGGTTTGAGACCTGAGATACAGAGTTTAGTGATTCCTTTGGGGATACGAGAATTCCCAGTTTTGGTGGAGAAGTGTCATGCTATGGAGAACACCCAGATGGTGACTAAGATTTCTGAGTCAAAGAGAGTTGTGGCAAGTGCAAAACCTTAGGGCCAAAGTCATAAGCAGTTTAAGACGAACATTGATACATCCGCTCAGGCTCGCCCGATCTGTATTAAATGTGGCAAGAAGCATCAGGGAGTATGTTTGTTTAAGACAAGAATTTGTTATTATTGCGGCCAGCCAGGCCACCTTTCCAGGGAATGCCACAAGTCAGCGCCTCAGCAACATGTCCTATCTTATGCTCAGAGTCAGAACAAGGATCTCTAACGTTCCCATTATCGACTTGCCTGGATCTTCCGTTTTATAGATGTAAGCGTTTATAGGGTTGCTTGTTTTGGTTGTTATGGTGATGACTAGCCTTAATCATCATTGTTTGAACCCAATTAGTACAAGAGTACGGTGGACTTGTGTAATGCATATCTAGGTTCGGAGTTAAACTAATTGTAGTTTGACTGGGACTTAGGCGGGGTTAGTTAAGGATGATTAAACCTTGAATTGGTTATTAATTACCTTAATTGATCAATTATGAGTGACTATCTATTCATAATTGATCTTGACCTCTCTTTGTGTTACAGGTGTTTTTAGACCAGTGTATTTCCAAACTTGCCTTAATCATTAATATAAAGTTTTGAGTTTGAAATTGATTTTGATTCCGTAGAGTGAAACTGTTTTGAATTAATAAGAGTTATTGAAAAAGTATATAATCAAAGTTTTTGGATGTTAGTATACGAACTCTGTTTTGAAAACACTCTAACATTTGTGAACCAATTCAATGTCTTACAACCCTTATAAATCAAAGGAATGTTTTTCAAAAATAAAGTTTTTAGAAAGCATTGAATCAGAGTAAGGACCCTAGAATCATGAGTATGAGTTAGAACTGAAAGGTTGTAGGTCATGAGTTCTAGTTGTTTTCATTAACTCATGTGGTTGGGAGATTTAACCGTACCACAGGATTTGATTTACAAATTTCAAAACGAAATACTATGTATGTTTTAATCTTTTGAGTGTTATGCAAGGGTATAAATCGTGTTTGGAAAACAAAAGTTGTTTTACGTAAGTGAAGCAAGTTTATGGTTCTAAGTGCATGTAAGTAGATTTTATCCAAAAAGAGTGGTAGTATTGCGATTGTATATTCGTAAATGTATTTGAAACATTTCTGAGTTCGATAGTATAAAAGTTTTGTACAAAATGTATTCCGATGCTTTTCCCAAATATGGTTTTGATTTTAAGGAAAGTAATTTACGATGATTTCATGATGGTTTTGACAAATGACAACAGATCTAGGTTTGGCCAGATTGGCCCAAACTATACATGATTGATTTGACTGTGAAATGTAAACTAAACATAAACTAAACATAGACTGCTAAGACTCCACGGAAGATGCGGAGCTCACCAAGGAAAGCAACAACAACCAACCTCTACTAGATCAACGGTCCCTCGTCTGCCTCCTGATCGAACACTGAAACAAAATGCGGGGAGTGAGTCGCAAGCTCAGTGATGGGGTATCATGCATGTCATGCAACACATACTGTCATGTTATCAATCACATATACTTGTCCTATCTACGTAGCTGCACCTCTCTAACGACGGACGCGTACCGCCGGAGATATCCGCACTCGAGCCCCCATGCTAAACTGATAACTGATAAATGACGGAACACGAGTCGCCCTGCTGTAACTTATAACTGTGACTCGCTACCACGAGGGTGCGGTCATATGATGGAACACGAGCCGCCCTGTGATCTGGACCTCTACAACCACGCAGGTGAGGCCAGTCATACAGTATCTGTATCTGGGGTGGGACTCAAGGCGCTTCGTGGCAGTATGTCACGGCTAAACTCGACCAGGAGCTGCATCCGGGCTATAGCGTTGATATACATACTACGACGGTTCGCAAACTACGTAAACAGTCATCACCCAATTCTACAACCATTCTACTCATACACTGCATGTTATCATTCTGATCATAAATCGTAGGGTTCTAACATGTTTCATATCATAGCATAGCATAACATAAATCATTCAAGCTTATAGGAATAATCATAACGCATATAATAAATATAGTCATAACGCATAATATCATAATGCTGTAACGTCAATTCAAAGGGACCTAGAAGCCATTCACTCTTTCCTGTTATGTTATCTATTAGGGAACTTATCTATCTAAGCATATCCTCTATTAAGACCTGTTATCCTTTAGGGAACATTCTACTAAGGTACGTTATCTTACTAAGGTTTATTATCTGTCTAAGGTATATTATCTGTCTAAGACGTGTTATCTTACTAGGGCTTACTATCTTACTATGTCACGTTATTCTACTAAGTTATATTATCTTAATGAGTTACATTATCTTATTATGTTATATCATCCTAATAGGTTATGGGGTTTTACTAGGTAACATTATCTCACTAGGTTGTATTAATTACTAAGTTATATTAACTCACTAGGTGGTATTAATTACTTGATTATATTAATTTCTAGATCATATTAATTACTAGTTTATATTATCTTATCATGTCATGTTATCTTATCACGTGAGGTTATCTTACTAGATTATGCTATGTTACTATGTTATATTATCTTACTAGGTGATGCATGTGATCTATCTAAGCAGGTTATTTTCCTAATAATATCATCTACCTAAGAACGTTATAGACCTATCATATTAACTACCTAATCATGTTATCTACCTATCATTTTATCCATCTAAGCATGTTATCTATCTATCATATTATTTACCTAAGCATATAAACATAAATATAAACATAAATATAACAATAAACATAAACATAAATATAAACATATAAACATATAAATATATAAACATATGAACATAAAAACATAAAAACATATATAAATGCTACTATGTGGCAGCCACGGCACATCCACCCTAAATCCTCCACTCACTTGGAAAGTCCAGAGACTGGAAGGCACCGCTAGCTCCGGCTCCAGCTATCGGCACCGCGTTTGCACCTGGCGTGCAAAAGACCCATCAGGACCGCACAAAAGAAAAGAAAAACTTGAACTAGGCTGCGCACTGAACCTTCGCTAGCGAGCAACACCTTCTTGCTAGCGACGGCACACTCGCCAGCGAGCTCTCACAGCTCGCTAGCGATCAGCATGCTAACAGGGGCAAAAACGTCTTTTCACTCACCGTCGGGAACTTGCTCTAGCAGAGTATCCCCAAGACGTCGAGTTCACACTATCCTCAACAACGAAGGATGCCCCAAAGCACTGCTTTGAAAAAGGCTGAGTGTGAGATGTGAGGTGTGAGGTAACATAACCTCTCATATATATAGGGTGAGGAAGGAAAGGTTGAACAAGCTGTGACTGATGTGGGACTTCGGTCCGGTCGCTAGCGACTAACACATGGTCGCTAGCGACTAACTCTTCGCTAGCGGGCAGTGGCTGCTCGCTAGCTAGTACCTTCTGTCAGCAACGTCTTGACGTCCATTCTGAACGATGTGGGACTTGATCCCATCGCTAGCGACTTGACTGCGGTCGCTGGCGAACAACTGCTCGCTAGCGAGTCCCTTCTGACAGGAACTTGCCGACATGTTTCTGACACGTCTTGAGAAAAGTCCTTCCTAAGGGACACTATGATACGGGGTATCACAAGATGCTTGTTTGTGAGCCTTCCTTCAAGTCTCCGCGAGGATAAAGGCAGATATGGTTGATGTTCTTATGTTAGAGGAGTCGATTTTCGAGGACGAAATTCTTTTTAAGGAGGGGAGAATGTAAGACCCCAGATTTCAATTACATCTTAATTAAGGGTAATTAGTGATAATTAGCCTTGGTTGAGACTTAATTGAATTGTATGTGTACGGTATGCCTATGTGTATTTGATGACTTGTTTGATATATGGATTACGTGCATGGATGATTGAGAAATTGCATACATGGTTTTCATGCATTATGTGATTTAATGATTTAGAAAATGTATTGCAAAAGTTTATATTTCAATGAAATTGGTTTTAAAAGGGTTATATGGATTTAGATATGTATTTGAGTTTTGAAAATGAAAATGAGGAATTACAATGATTTTTGATAGTTTGGAGAGTGGGGCTTGGTTAGAAACATTTTAGATAGAGTGTTAGCAGATTTAGAGGAGTTCATGCATGCATAATAGGAAATTAGAAGAGTTAGTAATATAATTAGTGTTGAATTGAGTGTGTGGATGATGGATTAGGATATTACGGATTAGAATATGATGTCTGATACGAATTAGTATCAAGAGATAGAGAGAATAGAGAGAATTCAGATAGAATAGAGAGAAATCAGAGAGGTAGACTTAATAATACTCATCATGCATGTCTAATACAATAGCTATTATCTCTATTTATACCCCTAACAAACTAACTATCTTCTATACTATGCTTATTGTATCAATACTCCCCCCTTCAAACCAACTTTGCCCTCAAGGTTGTGGGAACAAAAAGATATGCAATTCCTAATTACAATTAAGAAAATAACAATTACTCCTAAAATTAGTATTCCTATTTTATTTCTAATCTATTGCCTAGAAATTAAAATTACCACCAGGATCCCATTGAAAAAATTTGAGACCATAAGCCAAAAACAAACTAAATTGAATTGATACATCTATGTAGAGCTGGCCCAGATTTGATAAACCATCAAAATATTCATGCTTAATTTGGGCTCCAAGAATTTTGGCAAGGCCCAAGGTTAGCATAAGTCCAAAGCCAACCTCTTCACTACCTCTTCTTCTTCTTGAAGTTTCTTCAGAGTCAAGAACCAGAGCCCTAAGCCACCCACCTTGTGCCGCCGCCTCCTTCCACTCCACCCCCTTGTTCGCGCCTGAAGCTCTCCCGCACCCCAACGATCCGGCGTCGACGATGCTGTCTCCGCTGCTATTGCTGCGTTTTTCTCCGTCAAGGTCGCCGCCGCTGTAACACCCTACTAGATAGCCCTTAACGCTTAAGTCATTTTAGGCCATTTCATAAGGGTTACCTCCTGTTATCATGTTTTATCTTTATATTTAAAATATAATACGCGGAAAATAGGCGGGAGTAAATTTTCGAAAATCATTTGCGGTATAGAAAATAAGGGCCTTGCGCATAAATACAACGATAATAATAAGCGATACAAACATCTACTAAAATACTTCATCATATAATAACTCCCATCAAGTAACAAACATGAAGTAAATACTAGGTCTCACCCCATAAGCATAAAACTGTGACCTATGAGATTCCACCATAAATATGAGTAAATAAATAGTTGCCGGCTAACAAAGGTCCGGACTCAAAAAAATAATAATAAATAAATAAACGTAGCGGAAGCATAAAAGTCATAACATCTGATAAGGAAATAAAACATGTCTCTGATATCTAAGGAACTACATTATAAACTAAGTCTGCACGGGCTCCTCATGTGCTCCGACATCCTGCTCTGTCTTCTCCTCTAAAAGGTGGGAAAAACATAGGGTGAGCACTGGGAAGTGACTCAGTAGAGGAAGCCGCCCCGGGTTTAATTAAAAAATAAGTTAAGCATGAATGAGTTTAATTCGGATATAAGTTGAAAATCAATCTTTCCCCGGAACGTCTTATCTAAGTGCATCTTGTCCATTTTATTAATTCGTATAACATATCATAATTAAAGGTCCATGTGTAGTGTACTATGTGCTTCTATCACAATCAGGGAAAATATAACATAACAGAACATTTATCAGAACTTTCTTTCAGAGCATCTTATCATTAACTTTTACTTTAAATCTGTCAGACATGGCAAAGCCTCCCTCCCATCCTTACTCCTACAATCCGGCACCTAGGCATGAGCTCATCCTAAAACATACGGGGAAGAGGGGGTACAGTTCACCTTCC
Organism: Aeschynomene evenia; assembly: GCA_013621005.1. NCBI lineage: Eukaryota > Viridiplantae > Streptophyta > Magnoliopsida > Fabales > Fabaceae > Aeschynomene > Aeschynomene evenia. Next base: position 18,643,102 of record CM024270.1, read on the forward strand.
TCAAGTGAAGGAGTTGCAGCCGAGGATGCCACCCCTCCCTACAACACTCATCACAAGCTGAAGGCTACAGGGTATTTTAATCTTTCAGAGTATCAGAGATATTTCAAAACGTCTTTTAATTATCACAAATCTTTCAGAGTTAACAGAGATATTTCAGAGCATCAGAGTATCTTTCAGAACATCTTTTAACTTTTACCGAGTGACAGAGTTAATTCATTTAGAGCATTTCATCATAATATATATCATATACGCACATAAACAATTTAATGCATCATAAAAGCAATACATATACTCAACATAACATATATATCTCATACAATAATTATATATACATATAAACATGTTTTATAGCTCATATAATCATACATAAATCATGCATAAATCATATATAACATTTATACAAGTCGTAGAACGCATTAGGGTACATAAAAGGGTAAAAACATGTCAATTTATACTCTTTAACATCATGGAATAAACATAGCACATTCACTTACTTACTCTGACATCATGGAGAATAAATAAATACAACTCTTTATCAAATAAATATGATATACGACTACTTATAAATATTATTCTCAATACTTCTATACATTTCATGTCATATGATCTCGTTTATTTTATTATTATTTCTTACTTATACTTTATTCTAGTTTTACTTGTACTTTGTACTCTACCCTTAAGTATCTTGTAAATTCTTATATTTTATTCATCACCAATCTTGTCTTCTATACTATTATTGTTACTATTACTATTATCATTACATATCTAACTATTTTTAACTAATATACATGTTAATAGGTATAATTTTATGTAATAATAATATGTAATAGTAATATACATATACTATTATATATATATATATATATATATATATATATATATATATATATATATATATATATAATGGTCGCTCACGTTGCCAGGAACACGCTGCCAGGAATGGAAAATTAGGAATGGCTCACGCCATCGTATATATATATATATATATCATGTGTATCATAATTTTAACTTTAGCCTTATAAGGCATAAACGACTATCACATTAATCTCATAAAATTATCATCAATATGCATGAAAATAGAATGCCTAAACCCCTATCTCTTGAAGACAATTTCGAAATATGCAAAGAGAAACCCTTTCCCGACGTTGCTCTCGTTGGAAACCTCTCTCTCTAGCCCCACGAACGGTCCGGTGATGCCGGAGACTCTAAACGGAGAAACGGAATCGGTAAAAAGGTCCGGCTTGATGAGAGGATTAAGAATATGAGTTTATTTTCTGGATTGGGTAAGGTTTGATAGGTGTTTTGTGGTTTGGAGTATCAATGGCTTAGGGAGCTCTTGAGAGAAAGATGGCTATGGCGGCTCAGAAGAAGGAGGAGAGTGTTTTTCTCAATTGGAGAGGGTTACTAGTGTTTATATAGGGAGTGACTAGGTCAAGAGTCATTGTGGGGCCCACCGTCACTTAAATTACTAAAACACTCCAAATCCCCCCAAATAATACTATAATGCTCATATAATTTTTCTAATATTTAAATATAAATTAAAATACACACATAGGCACATAAAATAAAATAAAATAAAATAAATAATAATATATAACACTAATATTATCTAATAACATCATGTAACTCATATAAATATTTTATATCATCATTCCTAACCATATGCATCATCTAAATACCAATTAAAACTCATATATGCATCCAACATACTCTCCCACACACCATGAACACTCACATAAATACACATAATTATCATGACATATAATTTACACACGTAATTCATATAGCATAGAATGAACACATATATACACACTTAAATCACGTCACACATAAGGGTTTGACTAGAAGAAACTTATCCACCCAAACCGAATTAAATCCTAACCAAGGTCAATTACCCTTAATCTCACTTAATTTGGACTTAATAAAAGTCGGGGTGTTATAGCCGCCGTTTGGGCTCACCAAGCCTGTCGCCGCTGCCTCGCCCTTCTTATTCACTGTCACGAGCCTGCTCTCGCGATCCCAAGGGAAGATAGCCACCATGAGCGCCAATGGCTTAGCCACGATCGGAGAAACGAGATGAGACCTTCGAAGATCGATGTCGAAGATCGCTCTCGCCACCACGTGGTGATGGTCCGCCGCTGGCAGTTCTCCTCCGCTCCTCGCGAAAGCACCGTCCTCGGTGCCATCTACCACCTCGCGTACTCCGCCGTACGACACGCGATCTATAGTGAGTGAGCCTGCCTTTTGCTCGATGGAATTTCTCAGATCTGATTCTTCCTCTTCTGTTTCTTCACCACACATTCCAGATTTAATATTACCTTTTCTTTCCTTTTTATCTAATTTGATGAAGGCTTCTGAAGTTGATAGTGTTGATGCAGTTCTCTGATCTATGATTGTAGAATTTTGGCATGAATTTCTTAATTGTTGCAGTTGGTTCTGTTGTTGCCAAAATTGTGTTGCAACTTCAGAGTAATTATTGTTAGGCAATAATGGTGTAATTTCTGTTGATGCCGATATTGGATCTGGAACTGTGATTTCCATTGTTGTTGAATCTTGATCTTGCATTTCTGAATTTTCTTCTTGTTGTTGTTGTGTCAATGCTTCTTTTTCTTGAACTTTTGTCTCTTGATCTGCATTTTCTGAATCTGTAAATGAAACTTTGAAAATTTCTGAATCTGCTTCTTCAATGGAAATTTCTGTTGTTGCTTCTTCTCGTTCCTGAATTTCTGAATTTTCTGGATCTGTAAACGAATTTAGCATTTGTTGAATTGTTGCGAGCTCGAGTTTGCTGCGATTATGAGTAGCAGCAAATTCATTCACTTGAATTTGTAACTTGGAAATTAGACGTTGAATGGAAAGTAGAGTAGAGGTTGAGATCGAAAAATCACCATGGCAATTATGCATGGTGTTCAATGAAAGCACCATTTGATATGAATTAGTATCAAGAGATAGAGAGAATAGAGAGAAATCAGAGAGGTAGACTTAATAATACTCATCATGCATGCCTAATACAATAGCTATTATCTCTATTTATACCCCTAACAAACTAACTATCTTCTATACTATGCTTATTATATCAATGTCCCCAAGTATATTTAAGGTTTAGATAAGGTTTGAATCATGTTTGGATCAATGAGGATGAATAGGATGCATGTTGGGACAATTAGGAGAAGAATTCTGCATAACCTGCATTCTGCCACAGGACCAGCCGCTAGCGCATAACATGTGTGCGCTAGCGCGTGGCCGGTCGCTAGCGAGTGTTGTTGGTCGGCGCTAGCGACCAAGTCGAGACAGAACAGCAAGTTCTGCATTTTGCACTTCTAGCCTTGGTCCCTCAATTTTCTGATATTGCTGATGGGTCCCTCGACCATAAGCCGCCTTATAACTCCAGAAAACATTGAATTACCATCAGAAATTCATTTCTCTCAATTCACCAACTTCTTCAAACTCTCTCAACCTTCTAAACATTTCCATCACATGTTCTAACACCTAAACCACACTAAAACTAGGATTAGATCACATATTGTTAACCCTTACGAGGATCTCTACCTTTCTATCTGATTAGAAGTCAGTAGTAATCTCATAATCATCATCTTAATCATTTTAGAGAGCTTTGGAGGAGTGTTCATCAAGGATTTGAAGAACAAGAGAGGATTAGAGCTTGTTTTGGAGGTCTACAAGAGGTAGGGATTTAGTATTAATGTTATGTTTAAACATATGAATGATTTTTGGAGATTAAATGATCGAAAACTGGATTTTGGACTGTTTTGGTTGTGTTGTGTTTGCTGTTCTTGAGTCCAGAATCGAGGTTCTCGCTAGCGCCCAACATGGCGTCCGCTAGCGAGAAGGCATCAGCTAGCGTGCACAAGATAGGCGCTAGCGACCGTGTTTCACCGCCTCAGCCGCTAGCGACCAGTATGTACGCGCTACCGGCCGGGTGCAGAACAGTACTGAGAAAAATATGTTTTTGATAAATTTTAGTAGATTTAAATGAATATACCATGATAAATCGAGTTTTTAATTAGTAGATTAATGTTCAACCATGTATTTACATATTTTCTTGCATATAATCATTTTAAATCTATTGTAAGCATAAAAATGATTATTGTTTCAAAAGCTGGCTCAAGAGCAGAGTCGGGACACGCGCTAGCGAACGTGTACTAGCCGACAGTGCGTGCACACGCGCTAGCGCTCAGATCACAAGCGCTAGCGGATGTGTGAACCGCCTCGGGCGCTAGCGGCCACATGGAGCGCGCTAGCGATCAGGCCGTAACAATTCTGCAGATACTGTGTAATTCTTATATTTTTGATATTTTATTGATTTCAATATACATGTGAAATGTTATTTATCTAAATATGTTTCTGAAATATATATATATGATATAAACAAGTATTTATAATTGAACGTTTATGAAAATGATACTAAGAGAGTATGTTTATAAGTAAATGTACATTATGATGATTTTAAGGTACATGTGATATGATGTATACGTATGATTGGAAATATGTGTTATGTATAAAGATTTTATTAAGATGTCATGTGAAATGAGGAAATGAGATTTACGAGTAGATTTCTCCACAAATTGGATTGGCAAGGGAGGGTTGGCACCCCTCAGTCTCCAATACCAGTTTTGTGAGTGAAAGTGAATAAAACCCCTCTTCCCCACAGATGTCTAGTAGAAACTAGAGAGGTATGAGCTCATGACACGGGGTCAAGCAGGATGGAGGATAGTTAGAGAGAGGGTAGTGTCATTCAAAGTAAAACAAAAGAGATCATGACACATGACACCTAAAGAAATTATATTCTACTTCTATTTGTATTTTTGTATACTCAGTATTATTAAAGTTATGTGTTTTGGATGGTAGATGCACATAGGTCGCTACACATTTATAAGGGCATATATGTATATATATAATTATACACGTATGTATTAATAAAATGAGCAAGACGCACCTAAGTTGAGGTTAGCTCGGGATACAGAGTTTATGAACTAATTACTGAATTGAATTTAGCATGCTTCACCTTTTTATAATAAACCCGAGGTAGCCGCCCCTACTGAGTAACTTTTAGTTGCTCACCCTATCGTGGATATATATTTTTAGGTAATTAGGTATACTTGGAGACGGAGACCCCAGGTGGACTTGAAGACGGATGCTTTAAGCTTCCGCCCCGTGTAGTTTTCTTCCAGTCATGTGTATTAGGTAATCTCCGGATCTATGTTAGCCGAGATTTTTATGTAGTTATATTATTATTTGTATTACTAGTTACATTTCTGATATATGATGTGGGAAACTACTTGTATTGATGAAGTAGAGGACTGTATGTATATTATTATGTAATACTGATGTATGATGAAAAAGAACGGTATATGTATGACGTTGCCCCTATTTTCGAAGTATGATATTTGCGAAATTAATTCCCACGTATTTTCACAGTATCTATTTTAGAAACATAACATATGTTATGATGTGCAAGAAGTGACACTCGAATAGTTGGTCCGAAATGACTATAGCATGGAGGATTAATTATTGAGGTGTTATATTGGGACAAATACTTATCACTCATTGAGTTTGCCTACAATAATAGCTATCATGCTAGCATTGGTATGACACCTTATGAGGCACTGTATGGAAGGAAGTGTCAATCCCTTCTATGCTGGTACGACTCAAGTGAACGAAGTCTCATAGGTCCAGAGCTGGTTCGAGAAACAACATAACAAATAAGGAAGATTAAGGATAAGATCCTTACTGCCCAAAGTCGCCAGAAGAGTTATGCAGATAAGAGGAGAAAACCCATGAAGTTTCAAGAAGGAGAACATGTATTTCTGAAAATCACCCCTACAACAGGAATAGGTAGAGCTATGAGAGTCAAGAAATTGAGCCCACGTTTCATAGGTCCATTTCAAATCATAGAACGTGTAGGAACCATGGCCTATAAAATAGCCCTACCTCCCAACCTTTCAAATCTCCACAATGTCTTCCACGTCTCCCAACTCAGAAAATACAACTCAGATCCTAAGCATGTGCTTGAATCAGAAAATGTACAGTTAAAAGATGATCTAACTTTTAAGTTACCCCCAATGAGAATCGTCGATTACAAGGTCAAACAACTAAGGAATAAATTAATCCCTTTAGTCTGAGTAGCTTGGGGCGAGGGAAAATTAGAAGAACACACATGGGAATTGGAATCAGAAATACAGAAAGAATTTCCTTATCTTTTTACAGGTATGAATTTCAGGACGAAATTTTCTTTTTGGAGGGGAGTAATGTAACACCCCAATTTTCTGAGTCAAATAAGATTTATTTTAAGCCAAAAATAGACATATTTGATACAACTTATTTCATAATATGAACTTACTTTTAGAAACAAATTACATCATAATATAGATTTAAATTTCTACTAATAAAACTATTAATTTCAAAATTTTCGGAATAATATATGATGAGTAAATTATACACGCAATATGTTTTGATGTAATATTTCAAAAGAAAAGTTACTATGCAAACATATTAACACCCGTGAGTCTTCAAAATTATTGAAATTACTATGCATTATTTGTTTTATTATATTATTTTATTCTTAATAGTAATTTACTATGCATGATATTATTATATTTTACCATGCACTATTCATTATTTTATTATTATTTTCATATTATAAATAGAAAGGGGAGGGGAAGCAGAGAAGGCATCGAGAGAAAGGAAGAAAGAAAGGGAAATGGGAGAGAAATGGAGGAAAGAAAGAGAGAAAAAATATATATAGTAGGATAATTTCTTAGTATGCTCTGTGGTTGCAGTTTTATCTGATCTTCCACAGCAAAAAAGAATTATTCTTAGATAAAATAATGTCAAGTGAGTCTCAATAAAAGTGTTTGTACGGAGATACTGCCCATAAATACGAGAGTATTATTCACATATATCGTTACTATTCATGATACTATTTCACAGTCACTATTCACAGGCACTATTCATACGGCACTATTCACGGATACTGTTCATACGATACTATTCACAGATACTGTTCATACAGACGGTATTTTCGCATTATAAAGGTAGATATGGACTATTTTCTTTCAAAAAATAACTCATGACTGCTCTATATATTACGTGTAAAATTTTTATGATTTATTTATGATTCTTTTATGCTCGTTTTATATTATAATGCTATATAATTATATGATACGAAAAGAATGAGATTTCCTTTGGCCTCCCTAGATGCTGGCTATAGTAAAACCCCTCGACCTTCCTAGATGCTGGTTATCTTAAAGTGACGACGGTCACCGATTGAGCTCATATCCTTAGAAAAGAGAAGCATACCATTAGCGGTATGTTGAGGGTAGATATGTTTATAAGGATCTCTCATTAAATAAGTCCAAAATGAATAAGATGTTATTATGCATGTTTATGAAATTTTATTTCGTATAGAAATTTGTGGTCATGATATTTTCCATGGTCGACACGGCGGAATCACCATTAGTTCAAAAGTTATTTTTTTATACCATGTTCATTATCTACTGAGAATTTTAATTCTCACTATATCTATTACGTGGTGATTTCAGATCCATCCAAGAAAAGTTCAGAGGAAGACTAGCTCCTCCAGGTGTCAGAAATTTACAAGACTTGTATGCAGAATAAACTTGTGAATTTCCACTATTGTATATGACCAATGGTCATACGTATTTGTATTAGACTATTATGTTTGTAAGTTTATTAGTTCTGAACTTGATATTTTAATGTAACAATTATCTAGCATAGCTAGGGTGTTACACTTTTGGTATCAGAGAAGGGCTGGTCTACGGTATGGGATTGTGGTACGTGTGTTTAGGGTAGCTCCCTAACACGTGTATTACGACACTATACCATTCCAGATACGGTCAAAAAGTCAAAGTTTTCTCTAAGTCAATATTTGGGGATGGATTTATCCATGCTTCTAAAAGCATTGCCCCGCTATTAACATTCAATGCATTTGGTAACTGCTACACCTTGCATTATGATGAGCCTAATCAACTTATGATTTTGTTTGGTGTAGCAGGAACCAGAAACTCCAATGCCTAACGGAAATAATGGAGTTGAAGGGATGCTTGCAACTATCCTGAGGGCAATTCAAGCTCAGGTCGAGGTAACCACTAACCAGGCCACAACAACTACGAGAGTTGTACACCTCCTAGAACAACGATCCCAAACCCAACAACAAGTACCTCCGGCTCAAGATGACGACCAAGATTTTTCCAAGTTCTCAAGATGGTGCAAGTTGACTCCTCCCACGTTCAAAGGAGAACCAAATCCCGACCTCGCGGAGATTTGGATGGAGGAAAACGAGCGAACATATGAAGTAATACAATGCACAGACTCTGAAAAAGTTCGTTTCGCCACCTATATGCTAAAAGATGATGCTGCTTTGTAACACCCTACTAGATAGCCCTTAATGCTTAAGTCATTTTAGGCCATTTCATAAGGGTTACCTCCTGTTATCATGTTTTATCTTTATATTTAAAATATAATACGCGGAAAATAGGCGGAAGTAGATTTTTCGTAAACATTCGCGGAATAGAAAATAAGGGCTTTGCGCATATGATAAGCGATAATATAAGCGATACAAACATTTATTGAAAATACCTCTTCATATAAATAACTCCCATCAAGTAACAAACATGAAATAAATACTAGGTCTCACCCCATAAGCCAAAAACTATGACCTATGAAACTCCACCATAAATATGAGTAAATAAATAGCTGCCGGGTAACAAAGGTCAAGACTCAGAAAACATAATAAATGAATAAACGTAGCGGAAACATAAAAATCATAACATCTGATAAGGAAATAAAACATGTCTCTGATATCTGAGGAACTAAATCATAAACTAAGTCTGCACGATCTCCTCGTGTGCTCCGACATCCTGCTCTGGCTGCTCCTCTAAAAGGTGGGAAAAACATAGGGTGAGCACTGGGAAGTGACTCAGTAGAGGAAGTCGCCCCGGGTTTAATTATAAAATAAGTGAAGCATGAATGAGTTCATTTCAAATATAACTTTAAAATAATCTTTTCCCGGAACGTCTTACCTAAGTGCGTCTGGTTCATTTTATTAATACATATATCATCGCATAAATAAATAAACGTCTCGGTGTCGTGTACTAGTTTTCTTGAATCATAAACAATAAATACATCATAAAATACATTTCAACACGTTAAGCATTATTTTTATCTTTCTTTAACTGTGAGACATAACCGCCCTCCTGTCCTATCCTCCACATCACCGGCCCCTAGGCATGAGCTCATCCTAAACTAATGGGGAGAGGGGGTAATCCTTTAACATAGCGTCACTTTGTGACGTTTTAACATAGCGTCACCCAGTGACGTTTCAACATAGCGTCACTTCGTGACGTTTTAACATAGTGTCACTGAGCGCGTTTTGGTTATTAAACTTTAACATTACATAATCATAGGCATATAACATTCATCACATATATCTCATCATTAATCATTATATAAATTGTATAATCATGTCAACAATTTAACTCATCATAAAAACAACACATATACTCAGTATAACATATATATCTCATAAATAATTATATATTCAAATACATAAGTCGTATAACGCATTAGGGAGCATAAAAGGGTAAAAACATGTCAATTTATACTCTTTAACATCATGGAATAAACATAGCACATACACTTACTTACTCTGACATCATGTAGAATAAATAAATACAACTCCTTATGAAATAAACATGATATACAACTACTTATAAATATTATTCTCAGTGCTTCTATATCTTTCATGTCATATGATCTCGTTTATTTTATTATTATTTCTTACTTATACTTTATTCTAGTTTTACTTGTACTTTGTACTCTACCCTTAAGTATCTTGTAAACTCTTATATTTTATTCATCACCAATCTTGTCTTTTATACTATTATTGTTACTATTACTATTATCATTACATATCATATATTATACATGTTGTTGTTCTTACTGTATTATTCTTTTATTATTATTATTAGGGTTAATATTTTCTTATTATCTTCCCTATTAATATTCCTATCATTATCATATTATTATTATTATTATTTCTACCTTTTATCTACCTATTATTAACTAATATACATGCTAATAGGTATAAGTTTATGTAATAATAATATGTAATAGTAATATACATATACTAGTAAACTGTCCTTTTTATTTAATATATATATATATATATATATGCTATATCTACGTAACATCATAATAATAATAATAATAATAATAATAATAATAATAATAATAATAATGATAATAATAATAAGGGACAAAAATCCCTAATGGGAAAAACGACCATCAAATTAATCTCATTAAATCATCACCAATATGCATGAAAATAGAATGCCTAACCCCTACCTCTTGAAGACAAAATGCTAGAATGCAAAGAGAAATCCTTTTTTTCCCGACGTTGCTCTCGTTGGAAACCTCTCTCTCTAGCCCCACGAACGGTCCGGTGACGCCGGAGACTCTTAACGGAGAAACAGAATCGGTAGAAAGCTCCGACTTGATGAGAGGATTAAGAATATGAATTTATTTTCTGGATTGGGTGAGGTTTGATGGGTGTTTCGTGGTTTGGAGTATCAATGGCTTAGGGAGCTCTTGAGAGAAAGATGGCTATGGCGGCTCAGAAGAAGGAAGAGAGTGTTTTTCTCAATTGGAGAAGGTTACTAGTGTTTATATAGGGAGTGACTAGGTCAAGAGTCATTGTGGGGCCCACCGTCACTTAAATTACTAAAACACTCCAAATCCCCCCAAATAATACTATAATGCTCATATAATTTTTCTAATATTTAAATATAAATTAAAATACACACATAGACACATAAAATAAAATAAAATAAATAATAATATATAACACTAGCATTATCTAATAACATCATGTAACTCATATAAATATTTTATATCATCATTCCTAACCTCATGCATCATCTAAATACCAATTAAAACTCATATATGCATCCAACATACTCTTCCACACACAATGAATACTCACATAAATACACATAATTATCATGACATATGATTTACACACGTAATTCACATAGCATAGAATGTACACATATATACATACTTAAATCACGTCACACATAAGGGTTTGACTAGAAGAAACTTATCCACCCAAACCGAATTAAATCCTAACCAAGGTCAATTACCCTTAATCTCACTTAATTAGGACTTAATAAAAGTCGGGGTGTTACATGCTTCCTGGTGGAAGGTGGCAAAGAACATTTGCTGTCCAGAGATCACGTGGGAAGGTTTTCAGTCAATATTTTATGGCAAGTACTTTCCAGAACCTGTCAGAAATGCCAAGGATGCTGAGTTCATGTCCTTAACCCAAGGTAATATGACGGTTTCTGAATACACTACCAGATTTGACAAACTATGCAAATTTTCTATGACGTATAAGCTGAATCCATATGAAAAATGGAAGTGTATTAAGTATGAGTATGGACTTGAACCTGAGCTTAGACGAGAGGTCGCTGCCCTTGAACTTAGGAAGTACTCTGCACTAGTTAACAAATGCACAGTAATAGAAGAATGTGACAAGCTGATTGCAAAGAAACGCTTCGAAACTCTCAAGAGGAAACAAACTCAAGGATCATCACAAGGTCCCCCACAAAGGAAGAACTTCTATCGATCAGAAGGATCCCAAGTGAAACAAAACCCAAAGCACAATGGACAACAAAAACAACTAGGAAATTCAACACCTAGCTTCCCATTGTGCCCCACCTGCAAGAAATATCATCAGGGTGAATGTCTCCTAGGAAAGAACATATGCTTCAAATGCGGAAAAGGTGGACATTACGCCAAGGAGTGTACATTGGCAGCACCCATACGTCCAGAAAGACATGGAAGGGTTTACACTCTCACTGCGGACAAGGCTAAAGAGTCTGACGAACTCATTTGGGGTAAGTGTAAGATAAATACTGTTCTCTTAACTGTACTTTTCGATACAGGTGCTACCCATTGTTTCATATCATATGACTGTGTAAAGAGATTAGGGTTGTCCTTAATCAAGTTGTCCCAAAACCTGTTAATATCCATTGCCATCGGAAAGTCCGTTACAACATATCAATATTGTTGAAATTGTCAGTTTAGTATGGATGATAGAACATTCGTAGCCGATTTCATTTGTCTTCCTTTAGAAGGTATAGATCTAATCCTAGGCATGAAATGGTTGAAACCCAATAAGATAGTAATAGATTGTTTTAGTAATACTGTCATGTATCCTCCTACAACTACCAAACCCATGAGTCTTGAACCACAACCTTCCTTGTTATACTTTTGTAAGCTTGATGATCAGAAATACATTCTCCTTGCCTCCAGTGGGGCAGAACTCGAGCATACCTTAGCAGATATAGCAGTAGTAAGAGATTATCCTGACGTCTTTCCTGAGGATATACCAGAGTTTCCTCCCAAGCGCGAGGTAGAATTTTTAGTTGATCTTGTTCCTGGAACTGGACCTATATCCATAGCGCCTTATAGGATGTCACCCGTAGAGTTGAAGGAGCTAAAAGACCAGTTAGAGGAGTTGTTGAATAAGAAATTCATTAGACCTAGTGCCTCACCCTTGGGAGCCCCTGTGTTGTTTGTGAAAAAGAAAGATGGAAGTATGAGACTATGTGTAGATTATAGGCAGCTGAATAAGGTGACCATTAAGAATAAATATCCTTTGCCTAGAATCGATGATCTCATGGACCAGCTGAGAGGTGCCACAATGTTTTCAAAAATTGATTTGCGGTCAGGATATCATCAGATAAGAGTCAAGGAAGAAGATATACCTAAGACAACCTTTAGAACCAGATATGGACATTACGAGTTCATCGTGATGTCATTTGGCCTAACCAATGCCCCAGCTATTTTCATGGATTACATGAATAGGATTTTTAGACTGTACCTTGACAAGTTTGTGATAGTATTTATAGACGATATTCTTATTTATTCAAGGACAGAGGAAGAGCATGCTGAACACCTTAGGGTCGTCTTAGAAAACCTTCGTGATAAAAAGTTGTATGCTAAGTTGTCTAAGTGTGAATTCTGGATGAAGGAAGTAAAGTTCTTAGGCCACGTAGTAGCCCAAGGAGGAATAGCAGTGGACCCAAGCAAGATTGAAGTAGTTAGTAGTTGGGAAAGACCTACTTCAGTAAGTGAAATCAGAAGTTTTCTTGGCTTAGCAGGATACTACCGTAGGTTCATTAAGGGATTTTCACAAATAGCAGCAACTAAGGAATAAATTAATCCCTTTAGTCCGAGTAGCTTGGGGCGAGGGAAAATTAGAAGAACACACATGGGAATTGGAATCAGAAATACAGAAAGAATTTCCTTATCTTTTTACAGGTATGAATTTCGAGGATGAAATTTTCTTTTTGAAGGGGAGTAATGTAACACCCCAATTTTCTGAGTCAAATAACATTTATTTTAAGCCAAAAATAGACATATTTGATACAACTTATTTCATAATATGAACTTATTTTTAGAAACAAATTACATCATAATATAGATTTAAATTTCTACTAATAAACTATTAATTTCAAAATTTTCGAAATAATATATGATGAGTAAATTATACACGCAATATGTTTTGATGTAATATTTCAAAAGAAAAGTTACTATGCAAACAAATTAACACCCGTGAGTCTTCAAAATTATTGAAGTTACTATGCATTATTTGTTTTATTATATTATTTTATTCTTAATAGTAATTTACTATGCATGATATTATTATATTTTACTATGCACTATTTATTATTTTATTATTATTTTCATATTATAAATAGAAAGGGGAAGTAGAGCAGAGAAGGCATCGAGCGAAAGGAAGAAAGAAAGGGAAATTGGAGAGAAAGGGAGGAAAGAAAGAGAGAAAAAATATATATAGTAGGATAATTTCTTAGTATGCTCTGTGGTTGCAGTTTTATCTGATTTTCCACAACAGAAAAGAATTATTCTTAGATAAAATAATGTCAAGTGAGTCTCAATAAAAGTGTTTGTACGGAGATACTGCCCATAAATACGAGAGTATTATTCACATATACTGTCACTATTCATGATACTATTCACAGTCACTATTCACATGCACTATTCATACGACACTATTCATACGGCACTATTCACGGATACTGTTCATACGGTACTATTCACAGATACTGTTCATACAGACGGTATTTTCGCATTATAAAGGTAGATATAGACTATTTTCTTTCAAAAATTAACTCATGACTGCTCTATATATTACATGTAAAATTTTTATGATTTATTTATGATTCTTTTATGCTCGTTTTATATTATAATGCTATATAATTATATGATATGAAAAGAATGACATTTCCTTTGGCCTTCCTAGATGCTGGCTATAGTAAAACCCCTTGACCTTCCTAGATGCTGGTTATCTTAAAGTGACGACGGTCACAGATTGAGCTTATATCCTTAGAAAAGAGAAGCATACCATTAGCAGTATGTTGACGGTAGATATGTTTATAAGGATCTCTCAATAAACAAGTCCAAAATGAATAAGATGTTATTAAGCATGTTTATGAAATTTTATTTCGTATAGAAATTTGTGGTCATGATATTTTCCGTGGTCGACACGGCGGAATCACCATTAGTTCAAAAGTTATTTTTTTAAACCATGTTCATTATCTATTGAGAATTTTAATTCTCACTATATCTATTACGTGGTGATTTCAGATCCATCCAAGAAAAGTTCAGAGGAAGACTAGCTCCTCTAGGTGTTAGAGTTTTACAAGACTTGTATGCAGAATAAACTTGTGAATTTCCACTATTGTATATGACCAATGGTCATACGTATTTGTATTAGACTATTATGTTTGTAAGTTTATTAGTTCTGAACTTGATATTGTAATGTAACAATTATCTAGCATAGCTAGGGTGTTATAGCGGCGGCGGTCGTCGGTGGTGCGCACCGAGAGAGAGAGAGACAGAACTATGAGAGTGAGAGGGTTGAGGGTGTGCAGTGAGGATCTATTGGGATCCTGACGAAGGGTTTGGATTTTGGAAAATTTTTTAATTTTTCTACCCTTAAAACAACGCCTTTTTTTCTCTTTTATTGAAAAAAAAAATGTCAAACCGCAGTGAAGCTGCGGACCGTCGGTTCTGGACCGGTTCACTGGCGGTTTCGTGCGGTTCCTTCTCGGTTGGCCTCTGCACGATTTTTTGGCATAAGATGGACCGGACTCAAGGCCGGTTCGCGGTCCGACCGGCCGGTCCGGTTCTCAGAACCGTGATATATATATATATATATATCTAATGACCTCAATTTTTTATATATTGAAGTCTAAATATGAGAGATTAGTATTATTTTAGGCCAATAACAAAGATGAATTAAATAGAAAAAATAAAAAATAAAAAATTAAAAATGGATCAGTCACTTGCATAAAAACTAAAAAGGGCTAACTTTTATGTCTAATTATTTCTTATTAGTTTTCTATCTTGCACTCGTTAGCCCCATGTTAATAAAAAAAAAAATCTAAACCATAAACTCTACGTAAAATCATTTGATTCATATCACCTAAAATTCTAAAAATAGAAAATAAATAAGTATAACCTAACTCCAAAGATTTACCATGAAGCTCCAAACCATGGTTCTGAAAACCCGGTTCGGACCGGTCCGATCGGGAACCAATGAAAAAAGCAGCTCGGGTCAATTGCAAAAATTGCTGCGCCAAAAACTGGTATCGAACCGCTCGGAACCTGTCGGAAACCGCTAATCGGCAATTTTGCTCAACGGGGCGATTTTTAAAAATGAAAATCTAACACTAAAAACGACGACGTTTCTTTAATTTTTCTTTTTTAAAAAAAAAAACACTCGAGCCTCTCACAATCACCCACACTCTCACTGTCTCACACAAACACAACTCACAACTAACCCACACCCTCTTTGAAGCTCCCAGCAGTCGAACCTTACCCTTGCCTTTGGAAAGGTCAGAGCCGCCGTGGATTTGCTGCTCACCGTTGGCCGCCGCGACTCTGCTCTACTCCGCTGCACCCTCCGCGCTGCCCCCGACCTTGCTGCTTCGTGTTGGATCGTGCTGCCCCGACCCTGCTGCGCCTTGTTGGAATCGCGCCGCGCTGCGCCGTGCCGCTGCCCCAGCCACACGCCGTCGCCGCGCCGGTTCGTCTCAGCCTTCCGTCGCCGTTCGTCTCAGGCTGCCGTCGTCGTTCCTCTGCACTTCTCTGCCAGGTAAGTGTTTTTATTTTAATTTTTTGATATTTTGATATGTAAAATAATTTTGCTGTTGGATTAATTTAGTTATATATATGTTAAATGGTTTTGCTGTTAGTTATGTATATGTTAAATCTTAAATGGTTTTGCTGTTAGTTATATATATGTTAAATGGTTTTGCTGCTAGATATACTGATATTGATATATTTGTCTTATATTGACATCACTAATTTAACTTAGAATAAATTAGTAATATAGATTAATTTGATCATTGATGGATTCAAATACTGATATACTTGTTTTATATTCTTTTGTTGTTGGATTATGTTGATGTTTAATATATTTTTAGTTTTTTTTACTTATTTTATAATATATTAATTATTTTTTTATTTTATAATGTCCCGGTTTGATTTTCCGGTTGAACCCCCGGTTGAACCTCTAAACCTCTCCTTTGACTGGTTTGATGCTCGGTCCGGTTTTCAGAACCATGCTCCAAACACAAAAAGAAAGAGGGAACATCATGGCCTAAAAACAAATTGGGCCAAAATTCACTGACTTATCCAGTGAGGCCTAATCTTCCTTGTCACTCCGCAATCCCGCTCTTGTTAATCTTGACGCGAAGACTCAGTCGTCGTTTTGGCTCTCTCTGTCGTCGTTTTCCTTCTTCTTCCCACCTTTCCACCCTCTCTCCGATCTTTCACGACTCTCATCCTTCAAGCGCTCCCAATGCACCAGCACCAGCAACACCACTCAAACGAACTATCCCTGTCTCAAAACAACACCGTATAGCTCACAGCAAAGGGAATATTGAGTTTTCTCATTATTTATTGTGGAATGTTGTTATGAGTTTTGTAAACTGTGTCTTTTCAGAAGCCTAACTTTAGGACTCTATTTTTTGGTGAAGTAATTTTTTTGATTAAATTATTTTGGGTAGCATTTTTGCATCTTGTTATTCTCATTCTTGTGTGATTGGTTATTTCTGCTCTGCCTCTGGTCCAGTTGCCGTTGCACCACCGGCAAGCAGCTGCTGGTGCGCCACTGGTTCTATCTTGTACTCTGCTGCTTCTGTTGGCTTATAATTGGTAAGTACTGGGTTTTTGCTTATACTTATGCTGCTTCTACTACTAGTTTGTCAATTTACGAAAAAAAATGTTATCAAGTGGAGGAGCTAATGAAGATAGTGTAAGTGTGACACCTATTGAATCTGATTCTGGGATTTGGATGTTTTATTTCATGTTTTAGTTTTACATTATGTCAAGAACTTATGGATAGAGCCTTGTGACATATGACTTTAAGCATTTCTAATTTATTGTGGTTGTTGTGAGACTATATTTGCATACTTATATTTTGTATGAATATAATTTTCTATGAATCCTTATGGAGTTATGGTAAATTTTTTATGTCTCAAGCATATACATATTCTGTATGACAATAATTTTCTATTCTAGTAGGAGCTTCTGCGCGGTGCTAAGCTCCTCTACTCTTCGTTCCTGCTAACCCCCTCCCGCTCCTGCATAGGAGCTTGCTCTTGACAACCTTGGTTGTTACTATGATTGAGTTTGATTAGAAGTTTTAAAAAACAGACCAAACCTTTTGTTTGTTATTCTTTAACTTCAAAAATTAAACGACCTTGTTTATGCTATGTTCTGTGCTGAGTTGAACAATGGTTGAACTCTTGTAGTAATTGTGTTTGTAGCTATTGATTGAGTTCTGTTTGGGCTGATAATCTTTTGAACATCTCCATCATGATTCTTGACCATGTAATCCAAATTATACTGATTTATTGTATTTTATGTATATCATGCAGTGAAAATGGGAAGTGATGACAGTCTGAAGACATGGGTCTCGGATAAGTTGATGTCATTGCTGGGATATTCTCAGCCAACTGTTGTACAATATATGATTGGACTATGTAATGCATAATTTTCTCTAAAATATTCTTCTATCTAATAAATTGGAAAATATATGTGAGACTCAGTGTAATATTTTGGTAATCTCTTTGTGGGTTGCAGCTAAGCAAGCTAATTCACCAGCTGATTTAGCGGGCAAACTAGTGGAGTTTGGGATTGCGTCAACAGAGACTCATGCATTTGCTGAAGAAATATTCTCAAGAGTTCCTCGTAGATCGTCTGGTTTAAATGTTAGTTTTTATTTATTTATTTATATTTTTAAATATATTGAACTCCATTTGAAAATATACTGCCATCTCTGTGTTGTTTATCTTGCTAATGCTAACACTTTCTTGTGATATTATTTAATATTTGCTGGCTATTGATATCAGCAATATCAGAAACAAGAGAGAGAAGCTGCAATGTTGGTGAGGAAGCAGCAGACTTACACGATTTTGAAGGCTGATGACGATAATGATGATGACTATGTTGGTGGTGAAGATAAATCTTCCGTAGCTACTGCCTCTACATCTAGAAAGCTTGACAGTAACAAAAAACGTTTTAGGAAGAAAACTGAAGTTCAAGATGATGAAGATGATGATGAGGCAAAGTGATTTTAACCTATTAGATTCACTTTCATATTTCCTGTCATGGTAAGCTGCTGATCAGTGGTTCTTCTAACAGCATGTAACTTGTTTTGATCAAATGCGTTCCTGCAGGTAGTTTCAAGAAAGGCAAGGGAGAAAGTTAGGAGACGAACTTCTCCGGATGAAGATTCTGGATCAGAGGTACCTTTGTTTTTAAATGTCTATGTGCTTATTCATACACATATATATACATATATTTATGGCATAGATTTTCAACTGATAGCAAATCTGTGCTATATTGACTTGTTTTGTTAATTTTGTTGTGCTATCTATCTTTTAATTTTTGTATGAGTGAACTTTGACACAGTCCAAAGGATTTGTGTTCAATCAGCTTGTTTAAGCTTATTAAACTTTATCGATCATTGAGTTTTGCCTCTTGCTCTGTTGTTGTTGGTCATGTTGGGTAATTTGGCCTCTTGCAGGCTGATATCTAAATCCATATTTGCCATTGTGGTGCCAAATTGTTATTGTTTGTGCTAAATATGATTTGTGTTCTCACTTCTCAGAAGAAAAGAAAATGTATTGATCTAAATTTTGTGCACCATGCCAATGATTTCCCTTATTTAAAATTTTCCTTGAGGACATGTTTTTTTTTTTGTTGCATGAATATGATGCTTTATTACATCAGTTTTATAATGTGTTTTTTCTTTCAATTCTTGTCTCTTTCTTATGTGATTTCTTTCCATTTTGCAAACAGTCAGAGGAAGAAAGATTAAAAGATCAAAGAGAGAAGGAAGAATTAGAGCGACATCTAAAAGAAAGAGATGCAGCAGGGACAAGAAAGGTACTTGTCAAATTTTGAATTGATTTGGTCTGGTAACGAGCACATTTACATGTCTGTTTTTTATATATTTTTGGTTGTTTTAATTGTGTTTAAGTTAGTGCACATAGAAGTAGCTGCATTTCTATTCTTTTGGGTTAACGAAGACAATTAACTGAAAAGAATGAGGAAAATAAGAGGTAGCTAGATAGTTAACAACTCGAATGGACAAATGTTTGTTTATCAGTTTCCATTTCTTGTTGATGCCATTGGGCTTAGTTTATTGTTTTAGGTGGTAGGTGCATAAATATTGTCATATTTTAAGAAGTTATATTATTACTACTCCATAACCTTTTTAAATATAAATAAAATTTAATGTAGAAAATCAATCTAGGAAAAATTTATTGGGGAATTCCTTTTGAATGGAGAATCTAAGATAAAATAGATGGTCAAAAGGGCCAAAAGAAATGACGATGCTTAAACTGGAAACAGTTGTCCAACGTCTGCAATATCAGATTTAATTAAGGGATTTTATTAAAATGACCATGTAAATAGCACTGAAGAGAGGGATGCCACTAGCCCTATCCCGTAACATATATGGAAACATGCTTGAAGATGTCTTCAATCTACTCTCAACCATACACACATTAAGCAGAAAAATGGCTCTGCTACAGATTTCCCTATTGTTTACTAAAACAATGGTGAAACAACTAAAAGATTTAGATTTTATTGGGTTATATGTGAACATTATTAATGACTGAAAAGTATAGCATCATCTGATCAATGTAATTGGCCCCACCTAATAAGACAAGGTTTAGTTCTTTTATATTGTTTATACTTTATTGTTAGAGTCCCATGCTGGCTAGATATTTGCAAGTTTGTTTTATAAGTACTTGGGAAACGGTTACATACCCAAGCTTAGGAGGGACCTTAGAGAGAAATGCTAAGAATGCAGGGGCTGGAAAAATAACACCATACCCCTTTAGGTATGTAAGGAGACAGAAAAGAGTGGGGCAGGAAAGGACTAGCTAGGTGGCAAGGTTAGTGGAGAGAATATTGCTGCCTAGGAGTGAGGGGACCATGTGACTGTCTAGGAGTGAGAGAAAATGCCTTCATATCAGGGTATATTGTGCTGTATGCCTGTATGGGTAGTACCAGGAATCATGAAGGAACTTTTTGGATTGTAGGCTAGGAGAGTCTCAAGCCTCTTGAATGCTTGAGTAATTAGTTGGTGAAATTTTCTGTTCCTGCTGTTTTGCTACTGCTGCTATTTCCGAGTGTTTGAATTCAATCCAATCTAGAGGGAGGGCTAAATCACACTGATTAGCTTATTATTCCTCTATTTTCTGCACAATTTTCTCTGTTCTATTTCCTATTCTCTCTACTGCACTCTTTCTCTCTTAAGTTCTAGTTTCCAGTTTGATAGAGACTAGTAAGGGGAACGAACGTATTGTATTAGAAGCAACAGAGAAATACAATAGAGCATTCAGCAGCTCTCTCTCTCTTAGCCTAAGATCTTGCAAAAAGATAAAAATGGATATCTGTAACACCCTGCTACTCAGGGGTGTCCGTGCGAAGGGTACTGTCCCAACGAACACGCTAAACGTATACATGAACTATTAAATAAACTGGATTATATGAAAATAACTGTAAACTGGTATCTGTATATAACTGTATAAAACTGATATAACTGTATAACTGCATAACTGTATAACTGCTAAAAATATCTGAAACGTAACTGAAAGGTAACCTGCTTCTAAAGTCTGGAGCAACTAATACAACTGAAACTGGAATGTCTTATGAAAACTAACAACTGAAATAAATGCAAAATAATAACTAAAGGGCTCCACGAACGAAGCGGAGCTCACCCAGGATATCTGCTGACACGACCTCTAACGGATCAACGGCTCCTCGTCGGCGGCGGGATCGTACTCTGAAAATGGTTGATGAGGGGTGAGTCATCGACTCAGTGATGGGGAATATGCATGCAATGCAACATTCACAACACATACATCACGAACTAGCATGTTATCAATCATACAAGCAATATCCTGTCTAGCTGTCACACTAAAGCCTGCATACCAAGCCTCTGTACTGTATACTGTATCTGTAATCTGTCACCCCAGCGCTCAGCATGGGCATAATCAATCTGTCTCAGCGCGCGGCATGAGTCTACTCATAACTGAACCTCATGGGGCATATCTGTATCTGTAACCAAGCCGTCTGATAACCGGGATCAGAACGTACTTGGTGGGCTCGGGCGACTCACCGCTATTTAGTAAACCATACTAAGATACTGGGACTGACCACCGGCCATAGCGTCTGACGTATACTAATAAGGGGCGGCGTAACTATTCTAGACAGTCAGCACATAACTTGCTCAATCAATCATACATGTCATAAGTTCGGCTATTAGTCTATTTATCTGGCTTATATCGCATGTTATATCATAAAGCAGTAAACAGCCAACCAATCAGCAATTCACATACATAGCATGAAAACATAAGTCTTTCCTATTCTACTCTAACCACCTAACATGTTACTAATTCTACTTCTACTCTACATACAAACACATGCATAATAACTGTATTAATATCTTTTCTAATTATCTAATTATCAAACATAAATATATGCTATGAATGCTAAACTACATGCAAGACCTCCACTCACCTGGATAATCCTGACTCTGAGAAGCACCGTCGGCTCCGGCTCCAGCCAGCGGCACTGCGTTCGCACCTGAAGTGCAAAAAGGACCCATTAGGACCCCTGAAGAAAAGAAAAGCGAAAACTTGAACTGCTGCTGGGTCACGCCGTCGCTAGCGAGGTACTGCCTCTCGCTAGCGAGGGGTAGGTCGCTGGCAAGCTACTCTTGCTCGCTGGCGACCCTCACGCAGAAAAGGGGCAAAACTGACTTTTCACTCACCGTCGGGAAATTGCTCAAGCAGAGTATCCCCAAGACGTCGAAACCTCACTCCGACAGAGTTCTTTTACTGAAAAAGGAACGCCCAAAAGCACTGCTCTTAAAAGGCGTAAGAATGAGGTGTGAGGAAAAGGACACAACTACTACTCATATATATAGGTGAGGGGGGGGGGGGGGGAGAGCTGACATCATGCTGCGTCCGATGTGGGACTTCGGACGGTCGCTAGCGACGAGCTCATCGCTAGCGGGCACTGGTTGCTCGCTAGCTAGCACCTTCTGACAGCAACGCTGTGACGTTTGTTCTGCACGATGTGGGACTTGGTCCCGTCGCTGGCGACTCGCTGGTGGTCGCTGGCGACCGACTGCTCGCTAGCGAGTCCCCTCTGACAGCAACCTGCTGACGTGTTTCTGACGCGTCCTAAAGAGAGTCCTTCCTAAGGGACACTGTGATACGGGGTATCACAATATCCTCCCTCCCCTGACAGTTATACCCAATTCCCCTTAACCGAATGCCACTCTCACTCCTCTCCCATTCTGATAGGATCTCTGGGCCCCACTGCTGAGCCCATCCCAGCCTTAGAAAGATCAATACCCAAACTGCCCCTCTGTTTCCTCCGCTTATAAACCTTTAATCCTTCAGTTGGGAATTTATCTCTAACATATCCCCCCTCTTGAACTACCACCTTGTCCTCAAGGTGGAAATCAGGGAATCCCAGCTTGATGTCAGCAGCTAATTCCCACGAGTTCTCAAACTCTGGAGCATCATGCCATTTGATCAGCACCTCGGTTTCCCCCCTCACATTCTCCCTAATTGCTAGCACTTCTGCAGGCTGCATTTTCAATTCCTAATCAGCAGTAAGCCCAGGAGGCAGGGCTTGGCACAAGGCATTGGGGGTCAAGCACTTCTTAAGCAAGGACACATCAAAAATTGGATGCACCATGGACTCGGGTGGCAGCAACAGCTTGTACGCGACCTTACCAATCTTTTCCATCACCTCGAAGGGTCCATAAAATCTTGGACTCAACTTCTGATTCACCCTCTAAGCTAAGGTCTTCATCCGATACGGTTGAATCTTCACATACACCATATCGCCCACCTCAAATTCTACTTCCCGCCGCTTCTTATTGGCCTGATTTCTCATCCTTTCTTGGGCCAGGTTGAGTTGCCACTTCAACTCATCCAGCACTGCATTCCTCTCCTTCACAAGCTGATCCACATCTTCAACAGTTGAAACTGGCTGATCCCCCCTAACCAACACGGGGGGGTCCCTTCCATACAGCACTTTGAAGGGTGTAGTATTAGTGGAGCAACTGTAAGATGTATTAAACCAGAACTCAGCCCAGTTGAGAAACTTAGGCCACTGTTTGGTCTTGGTGCTGGTAAAACACCTCAAGTAAGTCTCTAGGCATCTATTGACCACCTCCGTTTGCCCATCCGTTTGGGGGTGGTAAGCTGAGCTATACTTCAGTTTGGTTCCCGCCTGCTTGAATAGTTCTGACCAAAAAGAACTCATGAATACTCGGTCTCGGTCGGTAACAATGGTAGAGGAAAAGCCATGCAGCCGCACTATCTCTTTTACGAACAGGACAGCCACATCCTTTGCTGAGTAAGGATGACTTAAGCTCAAAAAATGGGCGTATTTTGATAGGCAGTCAACCACTACCAGCACCGTGTCTACTCCATGAGCCTTAGGAAGCCCTCCAACAAAATCCATTGATATGTCCTCCCACACTTGAGAAGGAATGGGTAAGGGCTGTCGGGTGACAGCGTTTGGTACTTATTCCTACAGCAAATCTCACACTCCTTAACATAGTTGTGGATGGTCTTTCTCATCCCCTCCCACCAAACCAAACCAGCCATGCGTTTGTAGGTCCTAAAGAACCCGGAGTGGCCTCCCAGCACCGAATCATGGAACTCCTTCAAGAGAAGAGGGATTCTAGGTGAGTTCTTTGGGATTACCAGCTTCCCTTCAAAGAATAGCCGCCCTTTTTTAAGTTCAAAACCCTCGTGCTTTTGCTTTCCCCCATGCAACAGCTCCTGGACAATCCCTCTTAACTTCTCATCAGCCTGGATTTCGTCCTCCAGGCCCTCCCATTCCAGAAAAGACACAGACGAAATGGCTCCAAGGTGCTGCATGGACAGGGCATCTGCGGCACCATTCTCTTTCCCAGCTTTATATTTGATTTCGAAATCAAATCCAAGTAACTTAGCCACCCATTTTTGCTGGCCCTCTCCCATGAGTTTTGGTCCACCAGGAACTTCAGACTTTTCTGATCTGTGTGGACAATAAATTTCCTCCCTAAGAGGTAATGCTTCCACTTTTGAACAGCCATGACCACCGCCATTAACTCTCGTTCGTATACGGACTTTTGCTAGGCTCGTTCTGACAACTTTTGACTGAGGAATGCCAAAGGTCTGCCCTCCTGCATAAGAACAGCTCCCCGCCCGGAAGCATCCGTTTCAATAATGAAAGGTTTACCAAAATCTGGTACAGCCAGTACAGGGAGCGAAGTCATAATTTCTTTTAGCCTATCAAAGGCTAGCTGAGCTTCCGAGTTCCACCCAAAGCTGTCCTTCTTCAACAATTGGGTTAGAGGCCAGGCTATTTTGCCATAGCCCTTAACGAATCGCCGGTAATACCCCGTAATGCCTAAGAATCCCCTCAAACCCTTTAAATCTGTAGGAATAGGCCACTGCAACATTGCTGCTACCTTGGCAGGGTCAGCCTCCACCCCGTCACCCGATATAACATGCCCCAAGTACTCAATCTTTGCTTGGGCGAAAGCACACTTCTTGCTGTTGATGTATAGTTGATTCTGCCTCAAGGTCTGCAGTACCTTCTGCAAATGCCCCAAATGCTCCTCCAACCCCTTGCTGAAAACTAATATATCATCAAAAAACACCAGAGCAAACTTGCGCAAATATGGCTTTAAAACGCGGTTCCTCAAAGCCTGGAAGGTTGATGGGGCATTCATCAACCCGAAGGGCATCACTAGGAACTCGTAGTGCCCTTCATGAGTACGAAACGCTGTCTTCTCAATGTCCCTCTCACGCATACGAATTTGATGATATCCCGACTTAAGATCCAACTTCGAAAAGATCTGTGCACCCCCTAATTCATCCAGCAATTCGTCTATGATAGGAATTGGAAATTTATCGGGAATCGTAACTCTGTTCAGCCCCCTGTAATCTACACAAAAACGCCAGCTCCCATCTTTCTTCTTGACTAAGATCACTGGGCTTGAGTAAGGACTGGTGCTTGCTCGGATTATCCCTGCTGCCAACATTTCAGCTATGATCCTTTCAATTTCATTTTTCTGGTTAAATGGGTATCTGTAAGGGCCAACATTTCAGCTATGATCCTTTCAATTTCATTTTTCTGGTTAAATGGGTATCTGTAAGGGCGGCTGTGAGGGATAGCAGCTCCCTCCTGCAAGTTGATGGCATGATCATGGTCTCTCGGGGACGGTAATCCCCCCGTATGTGGCATACATCTTCAAACTCAGCCAGTAATTGTTGGACCTGCTTAGGCAGCAAGCCTTGCTCCTCAGCAACTTCCGTCACATTTCCATGACAGGGGGCCATGAAGTAGGCTTCTTCTTCAGTCCGCAAAGCCTTAAAAACTCTCTTGAGAGAGGTCCCTGTGGTGCTCAAGGAAGGATCACCTTGAATACACTTCCATTGACCAGCTTCCTTCCACCGAATCACATGCTTGTCAAAATTTGCCCTGATATCGCC
This sequence comes from Aeschynomene evenia, assembly GCA_013621005.1. Lineage (NCBI taxonomy): Eukaryota > Viridiplantae > Streptophyta > Magnoliopsida > Fabales > Fabaceae > Aeschynomene > Aeschynomene evenia. The sequence continues at coordinate 18,669,264 of CM024270.1, forward strand.
AAGCCCAGCTAACCACCCATACCCCAACACAATGTCAGCGCTTCCTAGAGGAAGTTTAAAGAAGGGTTGATGGATTTGGTTGCCTTGAATAGTGAGCTCAGCCTCCTCACACAATCCGGTCCCCCGTTCCACCACGCCTGTGCCCATCTCCACCAAAAACTGCACCGGCGCAATCTTCAATCGCAGGAGGTCAGCCAAGTTGGCATTCACAAAATTACAGTCTGCGCCAGTATCGATAAGGACCACCACCTCCATTCCCTTGATCTCGCCTCGTACCTTAAAGGATTTTTGAGCTGTGACCAACCCCTTAAGAGTATTTAAGGTACGAACATGAAGGGGTCGCAGCATTGTCTGCGTCTGTTCCTCGATATCTCCCTGCTCCTCCTCTACCTCACTATCACCATCCTCATCCTCCGGCTCAGCCACCAAGACCAACTGGTAGTTCTTCAATTTACACGTGTGATCGTGGCCCCACCGCTCGCCACACTTAAAACACAACCCCTTACGACTGCGCTCCTGAATCTCTTCCTGCGATAAGCGCCGTCCCCCACCGTTTCGGTCACTAGGACCACTCTCCTTGCCCCTTGGACCTCCAGCTTCCTTGACAACGACCGGACGTGGGGGTGCGTGATGCGAGCGCTGCGCAAGGAACCCTCTCGAAGAGCCACCTCCCTTCTCGAGCGGGCTTAGTCCCTCTGACCTCCATGCAAGATTTCTTTCCTCAAGTAGCAGGGCTCGGTCCTTGAGGGCCGACATGGAGCCCAACTCCAAAGCCTTGAGCTCAGCTCGAATATTACCGTGCAGCCCATTAGTGAACATGCCCATTAAGAGCTCAGGGTCTGCGTCATGCAATTGGCTAGAGAGTTTCTCTAACTCATCAATATAGTCCATTACTGGGCCGGACTGTTTGAGTCTCAACAGAGGCCCAAAACGATCTCTAGTGGATCCAGGCTGAAAACGGCGAGTGACGGCCTCTTTGAACTGCCTCCAGGACGGGTACTCCAGGTGCCTTTCCCACGACTGAAACCAATTTAAGGCATGACCGTCCAAGGCTACTAACACCATCCGCAGCCGGTCATCTCCATAAATGTCGTTCACCGTGAAATAGCGTTCCACCTTCACTAACCAGCCACACACATCCTCGCCAGAAAAAAGAGGAAGATCAAGCTTGTGGTCGCGGTGTGGTTGTTGCGACTCCTCACGGTACCCATGCGGTTGCCGATAATCCCCGAGAGTTCGATCAAAGTGGGGCGGACGATCCACTCGTGAACGGGGGGAGCTCCGATGCTCTCGGTCCCGAGACCTCGAGACACGGTGCTCGCTGCGGGGAAGAGAAGGGGATCGGTGAGACCCTTCCTCCCACCTGGAACCCCCATTCCATCGACCGTCCTGCTCCACTCGACAATGACGTCTCGGTGGTGGTGAGCGGCCTCTGGTCCTCTCCCGATGTGGTTCCTCGATCAGACGTACCACTCGGTCCAACTTCCTCTCCAATTCCTCCATTCTTCCTTCCATCGCGGCATTGACAAATGGCGCAGGCAGAATTCCTGAGTTCGGGCTTTGAATACCAAATGATAGAGACTAGTAAGGGGAACGAACGTATTGTATTAGAAGCAACATAGAAATACAATAGAGCACTCAGCAGCTCTCTCTCTCTTAGCCTAAGATCTTGCAAGAAGATAAAAATGGATATCCTCCCTCCCCTGACAGTTATAGCCACCGAATGCCACTCTCACTCCTCTCCCATTCTGTTAGGATCTCTGGGCCCCACTGCTGAGCCCATCCCAGCCTTAGAAAGATCAATACCCAAACTGCCCCTCTGTTTCCTCCGCTTATAAACCTTTAATCCTTCAGTTGGGAATTTATCTCTAACACAGTTCTTACAGAAACCCTCCTTCTATGAGTTAATTTTTGGGATTGAATTAGGCCCACTCCATGCTCAGTAGTATCAAAGCCTGCCTTACACTTTGTAATTGACCACCCATAAATGTTAGTTTCTACAAACTTCATGCTCCAAATGTGCATTCTAGGACCTCAGGAGGGGGTGAGGGGTGCTAGAGCCCCACTATGGCTAGAGGTATGGCCTAGATAGCTTTATATTTGGACAACTCTCTTCCTACGAACTAGCTTTTGAGATTGACTTAGAACTACCTTAATTCTAAGATTTACTAAAACATATCATGAGAAACTGCTATATTTTAGAGGGATATAGGCACACCCGGTATTCACCAAGAAACCCCAAATTGGTTATTCTTTGAGAACATAGCCACCCTGCAATGAAGGAAAAGAAATTTGCACTTGCTTCTCTAGTGCCTAGAATAGATAAGTTGAGAATGGAAGACAGCTGAGAGTATTAACCTGGCTTCTCTATCCCTCATGTAAATGTCTGATTACTATTTACATGAGTGTTATGCTGACATGTGCACCGCCTTACCTACTAACCCCCTGATCCATGCAAAATATTGTAATTGTTCTATATATTGCTTTTTTTTTGGTTCCAGTATAACTTAGGTACTGGCTGTATCTTATTAGTACAGAAAATTTTCAGGACTTTGCTATTGTTAGTCTTAAATGCATGTCAGATCATACATTGGTCACAACACTATGAACTTGTTTTCTTTTTACAGCTTGTTAGATTCTTTAATTCATTGAATAATACAGTGATGCTTACTTAGAAGTGCTAACAAGCACTTCAATGCATGCATTTTAATTGCATTATTTACCCCTTGTTTTACTTTTTCTATTGCTTCATTCTAATTGTTTTATTGCTTACTTTTTTGGCAGTTGACTGAACAAAAGTTGACGAAAAAGGAAGAAGGTATTAGCTTTTCCTTGTTTGGTGTTAGTTGATTCTTAAACATATACACACATATACATATAAGCATCCATTTAAACTTCATGCTTTTTTGTGTGCCTTTGTTTCTATCTGTTGGTTACTTCATCTTTGTTTTATCTGTCATTCAACAGAAGAGGCAATTCGAAGATCTAATGCTATCAAGCAGGATGATATTCAAAATTTGAGGTTTGTTTTTTGTTGTTGTTGTCTTTTGTCTTGTCTTCTTTATGGATGATACGCTGTAGATTGCTTTTCTAAATGGCGTAAAGTTGAGCAGTATGTCATTTTTCTCACTTCTGTTTCAGAAAGTTTTCAAGACAAGAATACTTGAAGAAAAGGGAGGAAAAGAAATTAGAAGAACTGAGGTATGGCACCACTTAAATATCTTTTGTTTTCTTAAGGTTGTTTGTTAGATCTGTTTTTCTGAAATATAATAAATACTCATCAGTTTTTTATAATTTGCTGTCTTGTTTGTTATAAAGCTTATTTTTATCTTCTGGTTGAATTTATTATGTCATATTTATTACAGAGATGATATTGAAGATGAACAATATCTATTTGAGGGTGTGCAGCTTACAGAAGCAGAATATCGTGATTATAGGTAATCTATCTGTTTTCCACTTCAGAAAGTGAAAGAAGGATTTTTTTTAATACTTTTTCTTTACTGCCCTTTCACATTATTGTTAACTTCTGCATGTCCATTCTGCACATGCTTATATGGGTCTATAATTTTTTGTCACGTGTTTTTCTTGTTTGAGGTGGAACTAAATTAGACTCACTCAGATTGTTGGTACCTTCTTCACTGCATTTTGAGATTGAATGCTGGAGAAAATTTGGATATCATTTCCTTATGATATTAATGAACACATTGCCACTTTGTTTCTGCAATGTGTGCTTTAGTAGTTCAGTTAGTGTATGTGTATCTAGAATAGATCTATATAGTTGATTGAGTTGCCTGGCATTTTCTACCATGTTTTATGCTAGGAAACCAATTATATAAATGCTTGAGTTGTTTAATGAAGGCCCAAGAATGAGGTCATCACTAACTCAACCTTCGTAGTGTTGATAAGGGAGATGGGGTTGAAACTTTGGTAGCCCTTAAAAATTAGTGTTTTTTCTATTCTTATCCTGGAAGAGTTTGATTTTATCTTTTTGACTGCCAGGTACAAGAAAGAGATATATGACCTTGTGAAGAAGCGGTCAGAGGAGGCTGACAATGTGAATGAGGTAATCAATAAATGTATATGTTCTATGAGTGTAATACCCAAATCCTTTGGTCATTCATGATTGAGTATTGATGAAATCCAAGCAACTTTCTTATTTATGAGTGAAGCTGCTTGCTAGTTTTCATACTATGACACCATCCTACTCTTTTGTATTGAAAATTGTAGAAAGACCTTTTAGCTGACATTTTTTCATTCTGTTGGGATCTGGGAATAGACAAAGGGAGTAAATATATTACTCTTGTGTGTAGATTTTATGACCTGCTTGTATGCTGAACTACCATATTGTCATGGAATTACAGTACAGGATGCCAGAAGCTTATGATCAGGAAGGTGGTGTTAATCAGGAGAAGAGATTTTCTGTAGCTATACAACGTTACAGGTATTCACATTCCACATGATCTCTAATAGAAAAATATTAAATGCAAAAGAAAGTGGAATGCCACATACACTGTTACCATAAATCAGTTATGGATTTCCTCAGATTTTTATCTTGTTTGGGTCAGCATGTATTTCCAAAAGCACTTTTTCTTTATGCAATCAAGCATCCTTTATTTTTCTTTTTGTTTCTTTGCAGGGATACGAATGCTGATGATAAGATGAACCCATTTGCTGAACAAGAGGCATGGGAGGAACATCAAATTGGTAAATATTTCTTCTTCTTCTTCTTCTGATAAAATTTCTTTCTTTTATTTTACTCTTCTATACAAATGAAATCATTGCTCTGAATAATATCTTTCAGGAAAGGCAACACTGAAGTATGGTTCAAAAAATAAAAAACAAGCCTCTGATGACTATCAGTAAGTATTCTGTTACACACCCAAACAGCAAGGCAATTAATTGGCAGAATGGGAAAAGTACTCCATTTAAATTTACTTACAGCAGAAAGGACAAAGGGAAAATAATAGAATGAGAGTCAGATATGGGAGTGGAAAGGGTGTTTTTATTAATTAGTTAGTAGTGGGGAGAGATTATAAATAGAATAAGTGGAGAGAAATGTATCCAGGAAATAAGTGAGTGGGAAATTTGGGTGAGAGAAATTGGCCTCTCAAAAGCAATTATCATTATGATATTCATACTTTAACACATACATATTGGAGATTATATTTTCTACAGATTTGAAGGATTATCACACTGATAACTCCTTCTTCTGCAGTTCTGTCCTACTGTATTCTTCTACGTTTTCTATCTTATTTTCTGTTCTATTCTATTCTCTGCTGTGTTGTGTGTGAATCTGTGAGGTACCTTACATATTTATTTAAAAAAAAAATGTTACTCAAGATTATTTTGTAATGGTTTAGTTTTACTTGATTATTGAATGACCTTTTAGTCTCTAATTTCTGTGTTATTATTCTTTAGAAATAGTGTACAGGGTTGTTCATAGCTTTATTTATTTTCAGTGCACAGAATACAGATAATTGATTTCAAACTTACAATTTATGTTTAGGTTTGTGTTTGAGGATCAGATTGATTTTATCAAGGCATCGGTGATGGATGGAGATAATGTAAGTCAATAACTCATATCGACTCTTGTGATTTTGAGGTGTATCCTTGTTTTTGAGGCAGGCGATCTCTCTTTGCAGTTTGATTATGAAGAGATGGCAGATGCACTTGAAAAGTCCAAAGCACAGTCAGCTTTAGAAGCACTTCAGGTCTGGTCTTATAACACCCTTATTATGTTTGAAAAGATTGGCTTGACAAAATTTTAATTCAATGCCACTTATGTATTCAGCTAGTTTTGCTAAAGATAATTTTAGACAATAAACATAAAAGGAGATAAAGGGTTGGAAGCTAATGGGAGTATAAGATGGTAACTAGAAAAAAATATTGAGGCTGGTATTATATTGTTGAATACTTGAATAAAATGTTTCCAGCAAACATTATTTTGTATTTTAACACCATGAGAAATAAATTTGGCTGTGAAATTGGTCACCATCAGTTAGCAATTTAAAACTGAGCATTTAGAAAAAAAAAATCTCAATATTTTGATAGATTTATTTAAGGGAAACTGCTGAGTGCTCACATATGTTATGCACATTCTTTACTGTCGTTTTTAGGCGGAGAGGAAAAAGTTACCAATTTATCCTTATAGGGAGGAATTGCTCCAAGCTGTTCGTGATCATCAGGCATGGTTTTTCCTCTCTCTCTCTCTCTCTTCCTGTCTTTTTTTCCCACTGATTTTTTTAATCCTACTAATTCTGATTGATGGTGTTGACATGGAATGAATTTTCTCTATGTAGCCGGTGAACCGATCTATTATTGTAACTTTTTTTTTTTAAATTTCACTTGCCCTTATTTGCATTTACTTGTACACAGTTATATGTTCATTCAAATTAACCTGATGAATTTCCTTGAATAGGTGCTTGTAATTGTTGGTGAAACTGGTTCTGGAAAGACTACACAGATTCCCCAATATCTTCATGAGGCTGGCTACACAAAGCATGGAATGGTGCAGTTTAATTTCTTTTAATGTGCTTTTGATGCGTTTATTTTATAAAGTGCAGATAGTAGTGAGTCTATGCTACTTTGCTGATGTTTTATTTTATTTTAATTATGTGTCATGTCTTCTTATTTTCACACATTATTTGTAATTTGTTTGAGAAAAGAATTGTGTATGCTTTCCATTGAGATATAAAAATGAGAGGACACGGTTTAAAAGTTTAGTTATGATTGTTTTTCAGTTGTGCATGGTTGTAGCTTTCCCATATTCTGTCCTTAATATGTCCTACCTAGGTATAGAAAACAAACGCAGATCTAAAGATTGTTATATTTCTCTACAGATTGCATGTACTCAACCACGGCGTGTTGCTGCTATGAGTGTTGCTGCTCGAGTTTCTCAAGAAATGGGTGTTAAACTAGGTCACGAGGTTGCTGTCTTCATTATTAAATGCTAAAATTTTATTGTATCTATTTCGATTTATGAAAATATGTTTTTTGCATATGGAAAACTTGAAGCATTTTTTTTTTTCTGGAAGGAGTTTATTATGGATATTTGTTGTTTCTCCTGGCCAGTCTTTTAAAGTTATTTAATTGAAGGTTTTTATTTTTGAAGGTTGGTTACTCCATCCGCTTTGAAGATTGTACATCAGAGAAGACTATTCTGAAATATATGACAGATGGAATGTTACTGAGGGAGTTTCTTGGTGAGCCTGATCTGGCAAGTTATAGGTGAGTTTAAATTCAAGAGTTAAATCCAGGGTTTCGTTGGATGCTATATAATTATTCTCACTATGTTTGCTAATTTGTAGTGTTGTGATGGTGGATGAGGCTCATGAGAGAACACTCTCAACTGATATCCTGTTTGGATTAGTAAAGGTGAGTGAAAAAGTCTTGGGCTAAATCAACATTGTATTCTCTTTATGATTCAATTGAGTTGAATGGTATTGAAGCCAGTTTCCTGAACAATCAGCATCATAGAATGTGAATTTTAAGACAATTTGAGCATATATTTAGTTCAGTCAAGCATAAGTGTTCTTCTATACTTGTGAGTTGTTACAGATCTCATATAATGATTATAATTTTCTAATTATCTTCTTAGCTACTGATGTGATGTTAACTGCTTATTTTTATTCTGCATTGTTGTGCTATTATTTTTATTTGGTTACTGATCAATCCTTAACTCATTAATGCCTGGCTTTGCTGATATTCCGATGTGTTTGATATGCTTGTTCAGTTCAGATGAATAAATAATCTTATTTATACATGTTAATTATGATGTCCTTTGCATTCTCTGTTTTTGTGACAGGATATTTCTCGTTTTCGGCCTGATCTTAAGTTGCTGATATCAAGTGCTACACTTGATGCAGAGAAGTTCAGTGACTATTTTGATTCTGCTCCAATATTCAAAATTCCAGGGAGACGTTATCCTGTTGAAATAAACTTTACCAAAGCACCCGAAGCTGATTACTTAGATGCTGCTATTGTTACATCGCTTCAAATCCATGTGACCCAACCTCCTGGAGATATCTTGGTGTTCCTTACTGGTCAAGAAGAGATTGAAACAGCTGAAGAAATCTTGAAGCATCGAACTAGAGGCTTGGGAACTAAAATTTCTGAGTTAATAATATGTCCGATATATGCCAATCTACCAACTGAGCTACAAGCTAAAATATTTGAACCCACACCTGAAGGGGCACGGAAGGTTGTCCTTGCGACTAATATTGCGGAAACATCATTGACAATTGATGGAATCAAGTATGTCATTGATCCAGGATTCTGTAAGATGAAAAGTTATAATCCAAGAACAGGAATGGAATCCTTGTTAGTAACACCCATTTCAAAAGCTTCAGCGATGCAAAGAGCAGGTCGTTCTGGAAGAACAGGTCCTGGAAAGTGCTTCCGATTATATACTGCATATAATTTTCACAATGATTTGGACGATAATACTGTGCCAGAAGTACAGCGGACAAACCTTGCAAATGTAGTATTGACTTTAAAAAGTCTTGGTATTCATGACTTACTGCACTTTGATTTTATGGATCCTCCACCTGCAGAGGCTTTATTGAAAGCCCTAGAGCTTCTCTTTGCGTTAAGTGCTTTGAATAAGCTTGGTGAGTTAACAAAGGTGGGTAGACGGATGGCAGAGTTCCCAGTTGATCCTATGTTGTCAAAAATGATAGTGGCTTCAGAAAAGTACAAGTGTTCAGATGAGATCATTGCTATTGCTGCTATGCTTTCTGTTGGCAACTCAATATTTTACCGCCCAAAGGATAAACAAGTTCATGCGGACAATGCAAGGTTGAATTTTCATACTGGAAATGTTGGAGACCATATTGCATTACTAAAGGTTTAGTTATTTCTGACTTTAATTTCTCTTTGTTTTGCTGTACTTCATCGGTTATCCACTTGTCTATTTCCATTTTTCCATTCCTTGAAATGTTGGGTATCGTTTTTCTATTGGCTATTCACTTGTCTGTTTCCATTTTCCCATTTCGTCACATGTTAGCTATTCTTTATTGATTGCATCATACTGAATGGCCTTCTTGGTGCTGAGGCAGGGCCTAAAATGGCATCACTTCCTCAGAGATTTCATTCACTGCCTCATATCTATTCTTGACTGAAGCTCCTGAATTTCCCCCATTTGTCTACCTCTATTGTGCATATGCACTTCCATTATTATCTTTCTAGCACTATTAATTTGGACTACATTGTGTTTGTAAAGTATTGCATGGCATAATTTGCATTTAAGAATTGGGCATTATATAAATACACTCCTTTTTTTTTCTTTTCCAAAATTATCTGAACCATACAAATGATGCGGCCACATGGGTGGCTGCATCACTTCACTGCTGTTTTGGTAGTGGCCTCCTCAACCTGCTTCTCGCCTGTTCCTATTCTATTTTTTTTTTTTTTCATCTAGCGGGGACAATTTAACACCAATATGGCTAGATTATTATACCCATTTGAAATTGTTGTCAAGTCGTCGTCTATCATTGATGTATTTCCTCATTCCAGATTGTTATCGGACCCTTATTATTAAATGTTGTTTCTTTCAGGTCTACAATTCTTGGAAGGAGACAAATTATTCATCACAATGGTGTTATGAAAATTATATACAGGTATAGTTCTTTGTTATGCAGACTATTTTATGCCACATCTACATTTAGTACATGTTACGCACATATCTGTGCTCAGTTATAAAAAGGTGGTGAAAATGCACGCAGAGGATATCAAGGGAACTGAATAGAGAAATTGATGTAACCCTTTAAAATTTTTTTGAGAACTTTATATTTTAGTTGTATTTATTTAAAAAAATTAATTTCCATTTAACAGTACAAAAATTTTGTAGTATTATTTGTTCATTTGACAAGCGAGTTTAATGATGCTCTTGGAACATTTAGGACACTACCTGAAAAAAACTGTTCTGACTTATTTTCCACTAAAAACGGGCTGCATGTTATAGATGATGATGGTGGTTATGGTTGTGAAAATCTTTTAAAAGGGCTTTGTTTAAATACATTCATACTTCCTTATGGCTGTGTCTTGAATTTTGGGGAATATTCCATTTTTATGGTTGCTATTATGATGTTCAGGTAAGGAGTATGAAGCGGGCCAGGGATGTCCGTGATCAACTTGCAGGTCTTTTAGAAAGGGTTGAGATCGAACTAACATCCAATGCTAATGATTTAGATGCCATCAAGAAATCCATAACATCTGGTAAACTTATAAAACTAGAAATTACATGCAGTAGGGTTCCTTTTTCAATATACGAAATCTAAGGTTTAACTGATGCAGGATTTTTCCCACATTCTGCACGGCTTCAAAAGAATGGTTCGTATCGGACCGTCAAACATCCACAGACTGTTAACATACATCCTAGTTCAGGGCTGGCACAGGTACTTTGGGGTTGTTGCACAGTATATATTATAGGTGTATGATTTAAGGCAATTTAAAACCAATCCAACAACTCCATGTTTTGCATGAATTTGCATACACACAAATGAAGTTGGGAGTGGTTTTTCTCTTGTTATGAATATCTATTCTCTCATTTGTTTCTTGTTTTCACTTCGTTCACACTTTTTAGGTTCTTCCTCGATGGGTTGTATACCACGAACTAGTTCTAACAACTAAAGAATATATGAGACAGGTATTCTTAACATTTAAGTAACTCGAAGCTTTACGATTTCTTTTAATGGATATTAGTCCATTACTGAAACCACATGCTCAAATTGCAGGTCACGGAATTAAAGCCAGAGTGGTTGGTGGAGATAGCTCCTCATTATTACCAGCTTAAGGATGTTGAAGACTGTAGGATCTCCTTCTACCTATCTCTAATATTTGCATTCTGTGTTTACTATGAGTTTACCCGCATTTCTCTTAGGTTTGTCATAATTTAGTGTGCGTTTGTTTCAGATATTTTAAAAGAAGAGATTCTATAACCATTTTTATCATGTAGCAGAAAAGGCTGAAAATTTATTTTTCTCAGAAGCGCTACTCTTTTTAGCTTCACCAAGAAAGCTGAAAACTGATTTTTTTGAAATTCAGATTTTAAAATTTTATCAAAACTTGTGAATAGTGATATAAAAAAGTGATTTTTGTCAGAAAAATCACAATAAAACGCACTCTTAACTGTTTTTCAGAGAATTCGCCTTTTAATTAAGCTTGCTTTGTAGTAAAGATCGTGTAGATTCAGGATGTAATTAGCATATGTGCATCTTTCTGGATGATACTCCTGCACCATTTTGGATGTCACACTCAATTTATCTCTGGCTGCTTAGTATAACTTTAAGTGTACTTCTATAATAACTTTTTTCCTTTTTTTTGGCAGCGGGTTCGAAGAAAATGCCCCGTGGAGAAGGACGTGCACAATAGGACAGGTGGCTGCGACATCTACACAGCGCTGTGGGATATGAAAATCATGGTTTTTTTCTTGGATTGAGAAAGAAAAAGGAAAAAAAATCTTTGGCCTGTAAATATTCTTTTGCTGTACATTTAGAGTGTAGCAAGCATGATGTCTCTTTAACCTGTTGAAAATTAGCCTTTAGTGTAGTAGCCCTAACATATTGCAATGTCATCACTTGGTGTAGAGTGGTGTCATTTAATGCCAGAAATTTTGTCATCTTATAGGATTCATCAGTTTAGGTGATGATGATTGCTGTCTGATTTTAATTGTTTATATTATTGCTGCTTTAATATTTGTATAAATTCCTCCTGAGGCTTTGATATAAGACAGTATTTCCGGATTGCACATGGTTGTGCAAATTCATTTGGTTTGGCAAATACCATTACTCTGTTATACACTTACACCTTTTCTTTGTGTCAATAGGGTTGTAATCAGTGACTTGATGCTGTAAAATGTTGCAGTTTAGTTGGTTTCATTGAGTGTTAATGCTTCACTTTAGCTGTTTTGGAGTCTGGTCAAGTTCATGGGTTTATTTTTACAACACTGTAAATTCAATTTTTTTTTATGTTGATTTCAATTGATTTTTACCCAGATCAATTTAATTCAATTCAATTTCAGAGTGAGGTTGCCGATGGAGGCAAGAAGGATAAGGGGGCGAGCATTGTTGGGGGTTCCTTACGTGTTAAGGATGGAGAAGGGGGGAGGGGTGGAAGGGTGCAACATTAGGTTTTTGCAAGTTTGAATTTGCTGGAAAAGAAAATGGCCTCCATTGCTTGGGAGGATGGTGAGCCTAAAATTTTGTTTTCCCTAGAGGTTATCAAAGATGTTGGGACGCCCTAGGAGTATGCCTTGATCATCGAGGTTCTTGGGGTGGGAAGTTGATGGGGTATACTTATATGAACTCTAAGTGACGTCTCTTGTGGCTATGATATGATAAATATGGGGCATGACTACTTTATGGTCAAGTTTGACCTAGAGGCAGATAGAGAGAAAGTCATCATGAACGGATCATGGATGATTCAAGATCATTACCTTGTGGTTAAGAGGTGGAGTACGGAATTTAACCCTATGGAATCATGTTTTGAGAAAATGTTGGTTTGGATTTGTTTTTCTGGATTGAATCTAATGTACTATCTGGAGAACATGTTGCTTACTATAGCATTTGGTATATAGGGAAACCTGTGAGGGTGGATGTGCTAACAAGGTCCTTGGAGAAGGGGCGTTATGTAAGGATTTGTCCAAATCGGTTTGCAAGCGCATTTGGGTTAATAATCACTGGCATGATGATGAAGTCGAATATAAAAGCCTCCATCTTATTTGCAAGGAGAAATGTGGATGTGCACAACCATTTGAAATTCGACGGAGGAACGTGGATGTGCACAACCATTTATGCGAGTCCAACGCCATCCCTGAGGGCCTCTCTCTGGGTAAGACTTTGTGACATTGCAGAGACTTACTCCCATCCGTGGTTACTCTTGGGGGACTTTAATGAAGTGAGGTGCAATGTTGAGGTTGGAAGGGGAAGTTTCTGTTGTAGGAGAATTTTGGCTTTCAATGATTGTATTTAGGATTGTGTTTGTGCTGTTATGGATTTGAATGCTACGTGGTCTAAGTTTACTTGGGTTTGAAAGGTGTGTGGGCATAGAGATGTTTTTAAGTAGCTGGACAGGGCGTTGTGCAATGCTGGTTGGAGGGTTCTTCTTCAGGAGGCCCTGGTTGAAAATATAAGCAGGGTGTACTCTGATCATAGCTAGATTCTTATGAGATGTAGTAGGTCGAGGAAAATAAGAGGTTGGAAACCTTTTCGCTTTCAGGCTGCTTGGGTTACTCACCCTCTGTTTAGAGGAATTTTGCATATAGCATGGGATAGAGGCGATCTGAATTCCATAAGGAATCTTGCTGAAGTTAGGCGGGATGCGAGTTCTTTTAATAAGAATGTTTTTGGTAACATTCTCATTTGCAAATGCTACCTGGAAGATCAGATCTGCGATGTCCAACTCAAGTTAGAGGAAGGAGTTAATGAATATTTGAGTGAGTTGGAGAGGAACCTGCAAGAAGACTTTGCCAACACTCTTTTTTTGGAGGAAATTTTACGGTACCAAAAGTTTAGGGAGAAATGGGTGAGGCTAGGGGACAAAAACAATAAATTCTTCCATTTGAAACCCTAGTTAGAAGGAAAGAGAACATGATTCACAGCCTAAGGCTAGATGATGGTGTTTGCTGTTAATGAAGATGTTAACCTTAGTGCTCTTGGTAGGGAGAATATGCCAACTCTTAGTAGTGAAGGGGTGGAGACCCTTCTAAGACCTGTAACTAAATATGATGAGATCCACAGAGCAATCTTTCAAATGGGTTCTTTCAAGACTCAGGGTCCATATGGTTTTCAATCCTTGTTCTTTAAAGAATTATATGGAATATTGTTGGAGACGATATTTTTTCTATTGTGAAGAATGCTTTTTGACGGTGTGAGGTATGTCTTGAGAAATACATCCAAGTTATAATCCCACAATCCAAGAGGGGGCGAATTGGTTGTGTATTTTTTGGATTTTCTTGCTTTCTTATTTAGAACAATTCAGCAACTTTCAGAGATTGATCAAGTTTTTGAAACTTGTCAAGAATTAGTTTAAACAACAAGAATTAAAATGCTATTTGTGATATTAGAATTATATTTCAATGTTTATGACATACACATAAATCAATATGTCTAATACAATGATCTATTTTGCACAGCGGTTTAAACAATCACAAATATATCACAACATTTTTTATATCAAGCTTTCTAACAATTAAGCACATATATATCAGAATTTAACTTTCAGAAATTACACTTTCTGAACTCACTTTCTGAACTCATTTTCTGAACTTCTTCATAAGTTGTTTCAGAATTTGTTTTCATAATTTATCTGTTTCTGAACAGTTATTTTACTTTCTGAAAGTAACAAACAATCCTTATAACTTCAATCAATATGCAATTAATATGATATGATCTTTAATTCCAATAAGAAATCTAAACAGCAATTACACGGATTTTAATATCAGTTTTTTCTTCAGACATGTATTCTTCAGAAAACCAGTTACAATTTTCAAAAATATTTTATATTTCTTTCAAAACTGAACTCTTTAAACTGTTTATTTCATATTTCAATTACATAAACATCTAATAACATATATCAACAATTTTAACAAATAAAGATTACTTTTACTTTAATTTCTTTAACTATCAAGATAATGTTTCTATCTTTGTTTTCTTATAACATATATCATATTTCAATATGCATCTAACACAACACAAACATTCAAATGTTATGCACAATTATCAATGAATGAAAACTATACATGCATGCAAAGATTAAAGTAAGAAGACTTAAACTGATTTTATACTGGTTCGACCAATATGAGCCTACATCTAATTCTTCAATCTTTCAATGATTGAGTTCCACTAAAAATGCATCAGAAAACACAAGTTACAATAGTTTCCAGATATCTTTTGCAACCTTCTCAGGTTTAACACTTCAGAAACTCCCATTTTGTGAAGATTTAACTCCTTAGATATTCCCTCTAGAAAGATTTCTGCTCCAAGGATGTACCCTCCAAGAAGACTTTCCTGCCTTGATATCCCCTCAAGGACTTTTCAACAGCTTTGTTTCTGATCACACTTTCCTTATGAATCAATTCTTGAGAAATTGATAACACCTTTCAATATCTTCTTATTCTTAAATCTTCAGGCTCAAGCTTATTAAGTTTGATCAATTTCTGAACTTTTCTCTTCAGAAATTTCTTTTCTTTCTCAACAGCAATCTTCACAGAAGTCTTTTCTACATTTGATCTTTCTCAGCACACTCTTGAATTAGAACATTATTTTGATCTCATCATTTCTTGAGCTTTTCTTTTTCTCTTTTCTTTTTCTATTTCAGCTCAAAGCTCCTTTCTTTTCTTTCTCAATGTATCTGATTCTCTCTTAAGCTCTTAAGCTCTTTTTCTCTTTTTTCTTTTTCTTATTGACTGAATGTGTATCAATTGAATTCCTTATGTTTTTACAACTCGAGACTCCTCTATTTATAGAGAGCTCTAACACAATACAACAGTTAAAAAAATGTCTATAAATGTTGGCGGGAACTACTAATTTTCCTTTTTATCACATGTTTTAATTCATTTCTAATCACAAACACACACACGTGTACTTCTAATCAACAATTCATCCTGGTTCTGATTTTATTTTTATTCAGAAATTCAACTTACTGAATCATTTTCTGAACCATCAGAAATGATCCTTTTCTGAACTCTGCAGTTTCCTTTTCTGAACCTCTTCTCGAGCATCCTGATTCTTCCTTTCTGCTTCTGAACTGCTTCTCATACTTCTTATGTGTATATTACAATGATTATACATTATAAATCCTAATACACATCTAATCCTTACTTCTATGCTTCTATGTACACTTTTATACAAATGTTACATTCAATACATGAAGCATATACAAATTACATTTACCATATAGTTCATCTTCTGAACTTTACAAAGAAGCTTTCTAAACTTATTACATACTTTACACTTTAGCTTCTCAATACTAACTCACTTAGTTAGATGAGTTTTGTTATTATCAAAACCAAATGAGGAATTACATCAACACTTTTGACCAACGTTGTATTGATGCAAATATGGTTGAGACCTTGATTGTGTTAATTCCCAAGGTTGAGAGCCCTAAAGCTTATAAACACTTTTTTCCAATCAGCCTTTGTAATGTGCTTTATTAAGTAATCACTAAAGTTTTGGTGAATGGATGGCGGCCTTTTCTGGTTGAGATTGTTGATTCCTTGCAATGGAGCTTTATTCCGGAAAGAGGTTACCACAAATAACATCATTTTGGCCTAGGAAGTCCTCCACTACATGAGGAAAACCAAAAGCAAAATAGGAGCTCTAGCTTTTAAGGTTGATTTGGAGAAGGTGTCAGTCGTGTTAATTGGGCTTTTCTAAAGCATACTCTTCAATTATTTGGCTTTCTTAATATAATTGTGGCCCTTATTATGAGTTGTGTTATTTCACCCTCCCTCTCAATTTTGTGGAATGGGAATAGGCTTGATAGTTTCCATCCTCTTAGGGGCTTTGTTAAGGGGACCCAATGTCACACTATCTATTTATCATATGCATGAAGAGATTGAGTGCTTTTATTTCGAGGCAAGTGAAAATTGGGCAGTGGAAGGCAATTAGTGTGAGTAAAAAGGGTCCTTTGATTTTGTATATCATGTTTGCAGATGACTTGATGCTTTTTTGTGATGCGAAGAGTTCTGAAGTCCGAAATGTGATCAACACCATAGGGATTTTCTGTAATGCATTGGGGATGGAAGTTATTTGTGCTAAATCTCGAGCTCTATGTTCCAATAGTGTTTCGAGGGTCAGGAAAGATAATTTTTCAGGAATATCTAGCATAAAATTCACATCTGATCTGGGAACTTATCTTGGTGTGAATCTTGGTCATGATCAGGTCAACAGAGCCTGTGCCAGAGCTACCATGGAGAAAATTAATAACAAGTTAGCAGCGTGGAAGGGTCATCTCCTTAATAGGGCAGGTCGTATTTGCCTCACTAAATCGATCTTCACTTCAATTCCGGTGTATCATATGCAAGGGGCTTTACTTCCAATAAGATATTGTGATAATATTGACAAGATAAGCTGCAATTTTATTTGGAGGGAGAAGACTGATGTTAGAGGTTGGAACTTGGCTAGTTGGAATAAGTTTATCTTGTCGAAGAAGGAAGGGGGCTTGGAGTCAGAGAGTCCAACATGGCTAATCTATCTTTGTTGGAGAAACTAGTTTGACATATCTTGAGAGGTACAAGGAAGTTGTGGGTTCAAGTTCTTTGCAAAAATATATCTCTCCTATGTCTCCTTATGGCAGTGTCCGTCCAATAGCAATGCCTTAGATATATGGAAAACAATCTTGAAAGTGAGGGGTATTTTGAGGGAGGGTTTTTGATGGAATATTGGTAACATGAATGAGTTGGCCTGGTGCAATGAGTGGTTGCCTAGTGGTAGAATTTGTGATAAAATTCCTTTGTTCACATTTCTGATTCAGATATGAAGATTGGTGATTTATGGAATGGTGGAGCATGGGACTTCAGTAATATCTATACACCTCTGCCGAATTCTATTAGAGAAGAAATTCATAGAATGGTTCTGTCATCAGTGCTTGGTTTTGAAGTGCCATGGTGATTGTGGTGTTCTCCTTCTTCTTAGGACTCTCTGCAACAGCGGGTTACACGTGGCATAAGGACAAGAGTTATCATTGTCAACTCCAGAACCCTTCCAAGAGAAATTAAAGTTTAAAAATTTCTCTTATGCAATACAAATGTTTTAATGATAACAACCTAAAGTCAAAGGTCAAAGATTTTGATTGATGAAGACTAATGTGTGTGATAAGTGGATACTTAGAAAGCTGTGTATGGGAGGAACATCCATTCGGATGAGACTTGAGAAAATGCATAAAGTAACCGCAAAATCAAAGAACAATTTAATGTTTGGAAGAACTCAAAAAGGGTATCTATGAAGCAATAGATGAAAAATACACTTCTGGAGTGAAGAACAAAATTCAAAATAAAAAAGGGCCACTCAGAAGGGAATGCTAAATTTTGTGTCTCAGAAGGACTTCCACTTAGAAGGCTCATCACTTAGAAGGCAACATCTGGAAGTGATCAAGTATCAAGACTCTAAACACATGGAACATTATCACTCAGCTCAGAACAATCCCAAAAGAGCATTGGAAGCCGTGCACTGTGCACAGTCTGAAAAGCTCCATGATTTGCGTTGACACTGCAGGGAGCCGTTCTGAAGCAAATCTGAGTCTACACAAAGCTACATCAGCATTCAAAAGTCTTCAAACTTCAACGGATTCTTACTCTATAAATAGAAGAAGAATGCATGAGTTCAGTAGCGAGAATCACATTGAATCAAAGTGCTGAAACTCTGTTGAATTGAAAATCCGATTGAAAAACTTTGAAAATCCTTCTCAGAAGGACTTCTCATACTTGAGAAGAAAACTTGTAAAAATTTTCTAGTTTATCTCTGATTTATTGATGCCTTAGGGTAAGTTATTTCTAGAATTCTATCAAGTATTTAACTTAGCTGCGACTAAGAACTTGATAGTGTTTTCAATCAAAAACTCTTTGTAAAAACACGAAGTCCTCGGTTGTGAGGCATTAATGTCCTCGAGTGTTGAGACAGTAAAGTCCTCGAGTGTGAGACATTAAAAGTCCTTAAGTTAAGGCAAGGAAAGTCCTCATTTGTTAGAGGCAAAGAAATCCCCCTCGGGTTGTGAGGTGGTGAAAATCCTTTACTGTTGTAAAGGTGAGGTTGCCTAAAAAGGCACATTAAGAAGAATATATAAGGAAATCTCAACTGAAGGTTGACGACTGGAGTAGGCTAAGTTAGAGCCGAACCAGTATAAAAATCTCTGTGTGTGATTATCTCTTTTCTCTTAAACTCTTTATTCTTTACAAACTGTTAAGAAACAACTTTTTGAAAACTAACCTTCTCAATACAACTAAGAACTCAACATCTTTTAATCTGAAGTGTTTCAAAATAATTCTATAACTTCATTTCATACTTTCTTAGAAGGTTAAATTTTCTCTTAGAAGACAAAGCGTCTCAGAAGTTTTATCTTCTCATAAGGACTTCCGCTAGAACTTAGGAGACTTTGCTTCTAAGTTCTGTTTTTGAAGAAAACTTGTTTTTTGGAAAAGATTTTTAATCTTAAGCACGATTCAACCATCTCTTCTCGTGCAAACACACCTTCAATCATCACAACAGAAGCACACTTTGGACTTTGATTTGGAAGTTGGAAATTCCTGAGAAGATCAAGGTTCTCCAATGCCTAACGACTAATGATGTACTTCCAACCACGGATTTGAGATATCGAAGATCCATGGCATCCTCTCCTATGTGGCCAATTTATCATAATGAAGTTGAGACGACTTCTCACTGTTTCTTCGGTTGTCCAATGGTTCGTCAGGTTTGGGATATGTTGGATTTGCGTTATGTCGTTGAGGCTGGTTATACAACTTCCTGGTTGGAGATGTTGGTATGTGCCCTAGAGGGCCAATCATAGTTGTGTTTTATTATGATATTGTGACATTTTATTTTTTATATATATATATGTGTGAGACATTGTTTTCATTAATTGTTTATTTATATTTTAATGAACATTATGATGTCCTTAGAATGGAATAAAGATTAGGTACATAACCTAATAGTGAGACTCTATTCTAAAAGGTCCCTAGTCGAGTATTATGGTAAACAACAGGACAACAACAATACATCAAGACTAGTATGTGTGTATGGACCAATGTTTTAAAAATCGGACCGGACATCGAATCAGATGAGCTATAGGTTCAGAGATTTATTGGTTCAACCGGTTCAACCGGGATTCAATCGGAATATAATAATATATATAAATAATAAATTATATGTGATAAAAATAAAAATAATAACATACAAAAAAAACAAGCTAAAAGTCTTCTTTTAATATTTCTTGGTTTTGTATGTTTTTGGGCTAGTTTTATAGACAATCCAATGTAGATTATTTATGAATAGATTCTTTCACTTGTTATTGGGCTTGCACATGTGTTTGACCCATTTTGATGTTCTTTTTTAAGAAACCCTAAAATATCTTAGTCATTATGCTTCATTCTTGGTTGCCGCCGCCCATCATCATCTCTCCTTTTTCCTGTCTCTCTTCTTAGCTTTCCCTTCAACATAGTATGCTATTTCCTTTTTTTTTTATTTCTTCTCTCGTGTACACTTGGAAGAACTGAAACTTGAAGAAAGCAGCAACGTAAAAATAAAGGAATGACAGAGGACCAAAGGCAGCTCAACTCGAAATGGAGGAGGAAGGGTCGAGGAAGTGGTGGTGGTCGGCAACTTCGACGACGACGAGTAGTGAGAATCAGAGCGGCGACGGCAAGACCCTTCTCCCTCTTTTAATGAAAAGTGAAAACGCCGGCAGCGTACTGTTTGAACCCTTGGCCCTCGGTTTTTTCCCAGTTCAACGGGTCAACTTTGGTTTTTTTATTTTCCGATTCTTTCTCACAACTGGACTGGTACCGTGACCGGTTCCCGGTCAGACCGGTCCGGTTTTTAAAACACTGGTATGGACTGATAACCTTTTCTCACAGGTTATGGATATGTGATATCAAGTATGCACATAGGTATATATGGTGATATATATTGGACTGACCCACCATTAGAACACCAATGGATAGTAATGTGAATATCATAGGTGATTCTCATAGTGATGATGGTACACATATTCCTTTGACTTGAAGTTACTACGATCTGCTACCTGAGGAGTCGTATGCTTTGATACCGTCAAACGTTATCCGTAACAGGGTAATTATAAAGTGTAAGCTCCAGAACCCTTCTGAGAGAAATTGATATATTTCTCTTAGAGAGATAGAAAGTTTTAATGATAACAAAGTAAGCCATAAACATAAAAATTTTACTTAAGGTTTTGCTAACATGTGTGCTAAGTGTCTCAGAAAGCTTAAACTTTTGCAATTCCATGAGTTAAGATCAAGACAAGCAATGAGTAACCTTATGAATTACAAGAAGAAATCATGGCGTAAAAGACATCAGAAAGGATAGTCAGAAAGCGCAAAGGTGAAAGTGCAGTTCTGAGAGAAGAACACTGTCGCCTCAGAAAGGTCTCAGAAGACCTTGCGACTGGTGGTTCTCAGAAGGTTCGCCTCAGAAGTCTGTACAACTCTCAGAAAGTTGGACTCAGAAGCAACCAAGTGTCAAGACTCAATGGATGAAGCATCAACTCTCAGAAAGCTCGAAACAGCAAGCAAAAGGAAGTGGGAACGCGCGCACTGTACAAGTCAGAAAGTTCCTCATTTTGCGCTGCCTGTTGCAGGGAGCCGTTCTGAGCCAGAGACAGCCACATCAGCAAAGTGAAAGCTTCTAATTTCGCGGCTCTTTGATGCCTATATATATGAGTTCGATTCAAGAGTATGGTGACGAAATTCTAACGCAAAAACTCTTGATCAATCGTGCCAAAACTCTGTTGAATTGAAAATCATTATTTGCGAAAACTTAGAACTTTCTCAAAAAGACAATTTTCCGAAACTGTTTTTCTAACTTTGCAAAAAATCTTCTAGCTTTGTATTGGTGTAAATTCTTACGTTTGTAAGTTAAATCTAGAAGTCTACTAAGAGAAAACAAAGTCTGTATCTTAATCTTAGTAGTTGCCTTTGAAACAAAAACTCTTCTCGAAAAACGCTAAGTCCTTCGCGTGTGAAGGCAGTTTTCAGTCCTCGATTGTTTGAGGCAAGTTAAAGTCCTTAAGTGTTTAAGGCAAGCAAAGTCCTTAGTTGTAAGGCAAGATAAAGTCCTCTAGTGTTGGAGGCAAGAAAATCCACTTCGGATTGTGAAGTGGTGAAAGTCCTTTACGTGTTAAAGGCAGTGTTGTCTGAGAAGGCACTACAAGAAGAATATCTAAAGAACTCTCAACGGAAGGTTGAGGACTGGAGTAGGTTAGTTAAAACCGAACCAGTATAAAAATCTCATTGTGTTAAGCTTTTCTTCCTTCAACTCTTCCTTTCTAAGAAAACTTATAAACACGTTTTTAACTTAATTATAACAGTGAAAACCTATTAAGTTAAAATCAGAAAGAATTTGAGAGAAATTAATCTTAAAACACTTTCAGAAAAAACTCAGAAAGGAACTTTCTCAGAAAGGTAAAAGCTCTCAGAAGCTTAACTTTCTCAGAAAGGCTATTCCGCTGCAAACTCTTAATTCATCCTTCTGAGTAAACAACCTTCTAAGAAAACTTTTTAGAAGCATTTTTTAAACCTGCACGATTCACCCCCCCTTCTCGTGCACAAATACACCTTCATAAAGGCGGTCATTGGGTATATCACGAGTCATGTCAGTGGTGCGAGTAACGTAGATAGAATTTGTCCCTCTCACATTACGAGAGATATATCCGTGGGCCCCTTGATGAGCAGAACTGGGTAAATGCATGGTCATGCTAAAATGAATTAATGTGTGACATTAATATAATTTATTTTACCAGTCTACTCGGAAATCAAGAAACTAATAATTTAACTATACAAGATGACTAATTTCATGCTTGTGTTAAATCTGAATATTTGGACAAAGGGACCGAAGTGTACGGTAACGTCAATCACAGAAAGATTGTGTCAAACCATTGACCTTCTTATAACTTGGGTAACAGTGATGTGTTGCTAGATACCGCTCACTGTTTATATTATTAAACTAGTTTTATCTTCCGTGCTACACACGGTTCTTGAGTTTATTAAATTTAAATAAAATTTTAGCTTCAATATACGAAAAATATGTTACACATCAAGAAAGAACATATTTTTTTTAGACATGAACTGTTGCGTGGATGACCTAACATCACATTAATTGTACAATATTGTTTTACATTCAATTGTACAAAATAAGCCTCCCAAGTCTCCAAGATTCACATTTGATGAAACAACTTTATACTAAAGAATCAAGCAAATCTGAGGCTCATGAGGAAGAGGCATTTGACAACGTACTTCTAAATGTATCGATGATGAACAAAAACATTTCCAGGCTTCCTAGAGACTGTCCTGTGAGATTGTTCACTAACCTTGAATTTTTCAAAATTGACAAAAATTTAGGGAACAATTATAACACAAAACAGATGAAATCAATAATAATTTTATTACATTATAATGCTTCCAAGATCTAGCACCCCCCACTTTCCAATATTGAAAAAGTATAACACAGTTATCATATTTAACTTGAACAATAAAGAGCAAAGTAAGAAATTAAATGCAAATTGGAAAGATGGAAAAACGAATAACTGAATTAATTAGAAAGAGTAACTTACAAAACCCAAAGGGCTAGACGAATAACGTTGAGAATACAAGTGAAGGAGCTAGAGCTAAACTAGGAAAAAGCGGGAATCCTAATGGAAGAAAATAACTCTAACTAAAGCCTAGGGTTGAAAGTAAGTAAACTAGGGAAAGAAAAGATGTAAAAGTGGTGGTGATGAGAGGTGTTATTTTCTGATGCATTAGCCTCCTTTAAATAAGGTGAGCAGCCTCCAAACCCTAATAAATTTGGGCCCCCAACTCGTGCAGATAGGGTTTCTGCTGTGAAAGAATTGCGGCGCGGCGCTGGGGCGCGTATAGCTCGCTAGGGCGCCAGCGCTGTGCACATGACGAGTTTAAGTGGGCCTCGTGCTCTGGAGCGCGCTATGGGCGCTGGAGCGCTCGATGCTGGTTCTGAAATTCACTGCTTCGCTTCTTGCTCAGTTCCTGATGTTTACAGCTCCAATAATACCTGTGACCTGTACTACAAATACAAAATATCCAAGATCAAGTACAAAGGTCATCATCGAATTGCAAAAACATCATAAAACTGGTTATTTTAGCCTTTATTTCTATTAAGCCCAATTAAATTCCAAATTGTATTAAGTATACTAAAAGGCTAAAATAGAGCAAAGAATTGCATACAATCATTCAAATTAAGGGCATAAAATATTGGCAAAAACCACGTTATAAAATATCCCCACACTTGAACATTTGCATGTCCTCATGCAAAAAGCAATGATTCCAAGCATCTCTCAAAGCAAAGCATTGGCTAACACATCTAACACCTAAGTCCTAAAAGAAAATTAAAATCTACAGATGATGGAAAGTTATTCAAACCAGCACACCTTGGTCAGAATTATGCAACATCCTTAACATGTTATCAGTTGGCATTAAGAGAAATTCATGAGTTAAGAGAATCAATTCATGTTATACAAAGTTGGTTGATTGGCCCTCACCAGTGTGTTTTTCTCTCAATCACTCAGTGTTTTGGCTAAGCACTCAATTGAATAATTCACACAGGTATTCACATTCCATAAATTTGCTATACTCCTAACATTGCAATTTTACAAACATGGTGCATCAAGAGGTCTTTTCCGGGTTGTAACGGGGCTTGGGACATGTGTGGCATATATGAGAAGTGGACTTAATTCCAAAAACTAAGACTTCATGGCTTGATCGATCCTAGATGACTTCTATCACTACAGAAAAGATGGAGAGAGAAGAGATGAAAAGAATGGAAATACCCAAGATCAATAACCCATAAATTCTTAAAATTACATTCCCAAGGTTCCCAAATAATTTCACATTAATTCTGAGGAACCCAACAACCTTTATTTGCAAAATTCACATTTTTTTTCTTGATTTTTCTGTATTTTTCGATTTTTTTTATTTTTTAATTTTTTTATATCCCTCATCTCAATTCCTTTGGTAATTAAAATGAGGTGGAAAAAAAAATAGCAAAAGACCACTTATGTACAAAAACTACCCTTACAGCTACATTCCCATACTCTACAATATATACAAGTGCTCAATTTAACCTAATTTCCCCACACTTAAGACCTTTGCCCAACAATCAAACCATGTCCTCCTAGTTTCTCAGAAGGGATTTTTCATTGTTTTTCTGTCTTTGGCTTGTAATGAGCTTAGTAACAAAAAAGGGATAAAGGCTCAAATTGGCTACAAACAATGGGAATTGTGATACAAGTGTGTGTGTGCTCACAGAAAGAAAGTGATCAGTTGATATATGTAATCACATTAAGGCTCAAATCTCACAGGTAATCCAACCAACCAAACAGAGATAACACCAACAATTCAAACTCATATTAGATTATTATGCCAACATTTCTGAGTTAAAATCAAATGGCAAAGCAATTCAGACCAAAAGGTGCTATAAAGAAAACTACCCAATCATCTACCTAAAAACACATAAAAGAAAACAAAATAGAGAAAAAGAAAACAAAAGAGTTAGGCATGCCATTATTTACAAAAGCCAATTTTTCTACACCCTCCCCACACTTGAATGAGACACTGTCTCCAGTGTCAACAAATTAAAGAACAGAGAAAAGGGTATAGAAAGGACCTACGGAGGACTCAATCATCCTCTGACCCGTCATCATCCTCGTCACCGTCTTCCTCCTCTGCCTCATCATCCTCATCATCATCGTCGTCCTCGTCCTCATCGACATCAATAGGAGCCTGGGAATGTCCTGGAGCTCCATAACCGGCGGAAAAGCGCTGGTCGATGTAGGATCGGAAACCGCTCTGCATCTCAGCGATCCTGTAACACCCCGATTTTCATTAAGTCCTAATTAAGTGAGATTAAGGGTAATTGACCTTGGTTAGGATTTAATTAGGTTTGGGTGGATAAGTTTCTTCTAATAATCATTACGTGTTAGGTGATATATATATATATATATGTGTGTGTGTGTTTACTATGTGTTATGTGACCTAAGTGTATGTATATGTGTTATATGATTTATGTGTGTGTTCATCATGTGCTATGTGATTTAGGTGTATGTTCATGTGTATTCATTTTATGTTGGGTGATTTGTGTGCATATATGTGTTTTAATTGATGTTTAGATGATGCATGATGTAAGGAATGATGTATGGATGTTTATAGCACGAGTTGGGACGTTTTTAAGGTGTTTTGAGGCTATTTGGTAGCCTTGTAATCGATTACCACGGGATGGTAATCGATTACACCCCTTTGGTCTTCATATCCGGGCATTTTTGCTGTCGGTAATCTATTACATCCTGTCTGTAATCGATTACATCCTGTCTGTAATCGATTACCGTAATCGATTACCATCCCATGGTAATCGATTACGACGTGCGCATAGTGCGTTTTTAGTGCGTTTTAAGTGTCGTTCGGGCCCCACGATGACTCTAAACCATATATAACCGAGCCACCACATCAGAAACCCTAATCCTCACTTCAGAAACACTCCAAACACTCTCTTTAATCCTTGTGCCTCCATTGTTCTTCCTCTCTCTCTCAAGAACTCTCATAGCCATAGTCATTCCACGTCAAGAAACACCCACAAATACTTACCCAATCCCAAAAACAATTACATATTCTTAATCCTCTCATCAAATAGAACCTTTCTACCGATTGCAATTCTTGAAAAGGAGTCATCTTTGTATTCCTGCCGTTCGTGGGGCTAGTGAGAGAAAGTGAGAACGCGTTCTACGTCGGGAAAGGGTGTCTCTACACATTGCATAGGAAATCTACAAGAGGTAGGGGTTAGGCATTCTAAATGTCATGTAATTGCATGTATGTTGATGAATTTATGAAGTTTTGAATGTGTTCGTTGTTTTTCCCATTAGGGTCCATGAAAGGGTTTAATTTATAAAATTGATTTTGAAAGAGAAAGGGTTTTTGTGAATTAAAAAGTGTTCTAAACGTGTTTTTATGTTTGATGTTGGTATGGCAATGTTTTCTATCGATTGGGACGATGTTAGGTTCATATTTTGGCCAATGGCTATTGAAAATCGTGTTTTGGAAATCCAAGAATCGCATTTTACGACTTCGTAATCGATTACACGACTTTGTAATCGATTACGATGCCTGAAATCCCAATCGCGAGAAAACGCTGTTCTCTGGTAATCGATTACAGAGCTGCGTAATCGATTACAGTAATCGATTACCAGCCCGTGTAATCGATTACAACAGTGCTGTTAGTGCGAAAATGAACTGTTTTGACCCTTTATGCACCCTAATGCGTTCTACAACTAGTATAGATGATATGTATGAGTTAAATATGGTTTGTATGCAAGTTTAAATGTTGTTTGGATGATGATGTGTTGATATGTTATGTTTACATGAGATAAATGATGATAATGTATGTCTATGCGAATTATGTGATGCATGTGTTTGTTATGTGTTGTGAGCTGAGACGTCACTGGGTGGCGCATATATGTGATTAAGACGTCACCGGGTGGCGCGTAGTTAATAAAGACGTCACTGGGTGGCGCAAAAGATACATAGAAGCCTTCGACTTGTGATTGAGAGGCTGTAGGAGGGGGTTGGCATCCTCGGCGCTACAGGTCCTTCACTTGCAGTTGGTGAATATCCCCCTTTTCCCCATTTCGTTAGGATGAGCTCATTCCTAGGGGTCGGTGCAGCGGAGGTTTACAGGAGGGTGGATAGGCCATAAGAGATAATAAAGAGATAAAAGTTATGAAAGTGTATTACAGTAAAGTTTGAGTAAACGTAGTATGATGTATGATTAAGTTTCCCTATATGATTAGATGGCACGTAGAGCACACACACGATTGACATGATTAAGTATGATGTATAAATGATGTAAAATGAACAAGAGGCACTTAGGTACGTCGTTCCGGGAAAGATGGTTTTAGAACTTATAACTGAAATTGAATTCATTCATGCTACCGATTTTATTAATAAACCCGGAGCGGCTCCCCTACTGAGTTACTTCCCAGTACTCACCCCACGTTTTTCCCCCCCATTTTAGATGATGAGATTCAGCAGGATACAGGAGCGGATGAGGAGCCCGCACAGCTTTAGTTTCATGGAGATCTTTTCGTTTCTAGTTTTATCAGTTTCTGTTACTACGTTATGGATTACGTTTCTTTTGAATGTTAGCATTTATTTGTGTTTACTCTGAGTCCGGACATATGTTAGCCGACAAGTATTTATGTTTATGGATTGTATTAGTGGAGTCTTGTGGGTCTCGATTTTGGGGCTCATGAGATTACACCTAGTATTATTATTATTATTCTTATTATTATTATTATTATTATTATTATTATTATTATTTCCTGATGTATGTTCTGGGAGACTATGATTTTGTTACTTTATTATATGGAGATTTATTCAGGATTATTTTGCTTCCGCAGCTATATACGTTGTATTATTTCGCAAGGCCCTTATTTTCTATTCCGCAAAACATTTATGAAAATTTCTCCCACGTATTTTCCTCGTATATATATTTTAAATATAAAGATAAAACATGATAACAGGAGGTAACCCTTATGAAATGGCCTAAAATGACTTAAGCATTAAGGGCTATCTAGTAGGGTGTTACAGATCCTCTGGTCATAGTGAGTTTGCATGGCCAGGTATCGCTGATCATGATAGCTCTCAGCAGCAGCAAACTTCTAATCGAAGTACTCTCTCATGTTGACCTCCATCTGGGTCAACTGTGCAGTAATGGAATCTAGGGGATTCCCCGCTGGCTGGGTCTTATTCTCAGCTGCTGCATCCTTGGTAGCAAGACCGGCGGCGGTGATGGTGGAATGTGGCCCTTGCCACTCGTCGTCAGCGTACTTTGGCACACCACACTGGATAGCCAAAGAGGTGATCAGAGAAGGAAAGGGGAGGCACCTGTAAGCCTCAATGTGGTGAGCCTGATGCATGGTGCGCTACAGACGAGTGGGCAGATCCACCTAGTGTCCCTCCATAATGCAGTAGAGGTGGAGGGCTTGCTCTGTGGTGAGGTCTGAGATGTGGGAGACTGGGTAGATGTGGCTGGAGTAGATGCGGGACCACGCTCTTCCTTCCAAGTTGAGCGTGTAGTTCTTCAGCGTGCGGGGGAGCATATTGGCTCCCAGCGTCCAGCTACATCCCGGAAGGCAGAGGCGGTTCTTGATCACATCCAAACTCGTATCAGCCATGGTCTGGATGGCATCTGGCTCCCCGAGTGCATAATCGGGCTCCGGGGCAATCTGAATATGTGTGGCTATGCTTGCCATGTCTACCGGGATGAACTTGTCCCGGAGGAACACCTCAGTGGCGGCGCGGTCGTGGAAGTTGGCATAGAACTCCCGCACCCAAGTGATGTTCGCCCTAAAGGCGGTACTGAGAAGGTAGTGGGCCCACCCCCGCCGCTCAATCTCTGCCACGACCATATCGAGCCGTCCTTGGCCCTCATCGTGGAACTGATACCCCAACTCAAAGAGGGGTTTCCTCTTATGGATCGTGGCATGGAAAGCCATCTCGGCAGTGACGTCGAGGAATCGTGCGGGGTCGTGGGGCTGATCATAGGAGTGATCATCCTCCTCGGTGGTGCGCACTCTCTTTCCCTTACCGCCTCGAGTTCGTGGTGCCATGCCTGAAATGATAATGATCAAGACAATCAAGTTCCAGTATACAGTC
This sequence comes from Aeschynomene evenia, assembly GCA_013621005.1. Lineage (NCBI taxonomy): Eukaryota > Viridiplantae > Streptophyta > Magnoliopsida > Fabales > Fabaceae > Aeschynomene > Aeschynomene evenia. Next base: position 18,698,647 of record CM024270.1, read on the forward strand.
CAAATATTGGCTAATGTCAATCCTAGTCATGCCATGAGTTAATGCAAATGCAAAATAATATATGATATAGCAGTTAAACATGCCTAATCCAGCAAACGATTAATCACAGACTCGGCCAAATTCTGCAGCAAATCGGTGCTGGAGCACGGGGGCGCACTGGAGCGCAAGACCTGCAACGGCACGAAAGCACCTCGCGCTCTAGCGCGTATAGCGCGCCGGAGCGCACGAGGGTTTCGGCGACAGTACAGAACAGCGCATAATAGTGCCAAAACTACTCTAACTCGAAATTTCTCACCATTCTAATCGATTAAATCATTTAACATGCAAAACCAACCGATTAAACTCACACTAAAAAACCAAAAATCACATTTATCATCTCCTAATCAATCAAAACCCGATTTCTACCAAGAACAACGAAAAGATTGAGTTTTAGACCAATGTACCTTGATAGGATGCAATGCAATGATAAGATGGACAAATGTATGGAGGCAAATATGAGCAAGTGTGTGAAAAATGGTGAAAGGGAGAAGAGAGAAAATCGGCCGCGCTGGAGCTGCAATGGAGGGGGAGGGACCGAATGGTCTGCGATTTGGGGATTTAGGGTTTTTGAAGAAACCCGTGCGCGCTAATGCGCACTGAGCGCGCTGGAGAGCGAAGCCCAGACGCACCGTTTCATTAAAACGAGACGCGCGCGCTGGGGCGCGTATGGGGCGCCCGGGCACGGCCTCCTGATGCAGAATCAATATTTACTGCTATAATTCCTAAAATGCATGAAACTATCCTAACTAATTTAAATGCATGCAAAAATTTAAAGATACCAATAAAAATAAAATACGGAAAATAAAATACGGAATTTGAAATACGGAAATTGAAATACGGAAATTAAAATACGAAAATTAAAATACGAAAATGAAAAATACTGAAAAATATAGAAAACCGGTGGGTTGTCTCCCACGAAGCACTTTGCTTTAACGTCCCTAAGTTGGACGGTCGACCGTTTCAAGGCTACTTTGGTCCAGAATTGTCAGCACCAGCTGTTCCGGTCATGATGTGGATGACACTCACATTCCCTTTGGGATTAGGGACTGTTTGAGATGGGATCTGTGAGGTGCCAGCTTGTTCACAGGCTTGTGTGGCCGGATTTCCCCTCATTTGATTGACCTCATTCTGCAGGTTCAGCATCATCCTTTGTTGCTCCATGAGTAGTTTCATCACATCACCGATGGTTGGCTCGTTAGGATTCGGAGGTGCAAGCAGAGCCAATTGTTGCGGTGGTGGAGGTAAGGCCATTGGAGCCTGATATGGAGCCTGGGGTTGCCTTTGATGAGGAGGTTGGTACCGAACCTGCTGAGGTTGCTAGACTGGTTGTGGTTGTGGATTGTTATTCCACCTCAAGTTCGGGTGATTCCTCCAACTCACTACTAGAAACACGGAGTTTTCCGACGGGCTTTTCCGACGGCTTTTCTGCCGTCGGAATATTCCGAGGGGTTTCCGGTGGCATCTTCCGCTGACCACTAAGCGACATCAAATTTAAGAAAACCCGTCGGAAACCCCTCACAATATAGCGCGAGAATGCGCGCCATCATTCCCGCCATAATATACCGATGGACTTCCGAGGGCTTGAACTACCGCCGTCGTAAGACCCTCGGAAGTAATAATATCTTTCGGCGGACTTCCGAGGGCAGTCGACAGGGTTAGGGTTAAGGTTAAGGTGTAGGGTTTCTCTAAACCGTCGAAAGACCCCCGGAAAATCATATACTGTTCCGGCGGAGTTCCGAGGGTTCTCGACAGGGTTAGGGTTAGGTTATGGGGTTTCTGGGGACCGTCAGACGACCCTCGGAAGTAATAATATGTTTCGGCGGACTTCCGAGGGTTCTTGACAGGGTTAGGGTTAGGTTATGGGGTCTTTGGGCACCGTCGGAAGACCCTCGGAACTAATAAAATGTTTCGGCGGACTTCCGAGGGTTCTCGACAGGGTTAGGGTTAGGTTATGGGGTCTCTGGGCACCGTCGGAAGACCCTCGGAACTAATAATATGTTTCGGCGGACTTCCGAGGGCTCTCGACAGGGTTAGGGTTAGGTATAGGGTTTCTGTAAACCGTCGGAAGACCCCCGGAAAATCATATATTATTCCGGCGGAGTTCCGAGGGTTCTCGACAGGGTTAGGGTTAGGTTATGGGGTTTCTGTAAACCGTCGGAAGACCCTCGGAAGTTATAATATGTTTCGGCGGACTTCCGAGGGTTCGTGATATTTAATAAACTCACTTTAATTATTGGATTTAAGGTGATATTAAACGGATTTAAATGTCTGGAGTGTTTGTATTAGTAAAATAATATTAATAATGATATTTCGTCCAATAAAATCTTTAATTAGTTGAATGGTGTGTTCGAAGTAGCCAACAACATTGACGACTGACTTGAGAGCCAGGGAGACTCTCAAGTACTTATATATAAGAGAACACCAAGATAACTCATCAATTGAGTTCATCAGGACAATACAGCTCCTGACAACAATAATTTATGATGGATCGTTTGTTATATATTAAGAATTGAACTGATTAAATTAATTTGTTAGTATATTATAAAATAAAATGTTAAGAGTTTCATGGACATCCGTCGGAAAACCGTCTGAATACGAATAGTTCCGGCGGTTTTCCGAGGGCATAAGGGACCGTTTGGATTGAGATTCCCCTCGCGCGTGGCTGAAACGCTGCGTTTTGATTGTGATTTCCGGCGGGTTTCCGAGGGCTTTCAGACACCGTTTGGATTGAGATTCCCTTCGAGCTTGACTGAACGCTGCGTTTCATGGTTTCTATTGGAAACCCTCGGAAACCTCCGGCAATTTAAATTTTGAATAACCGAGGGTCTTTCGACGGTAGTTGGCGAATTAGGGTTTGGGCGTCATTAGACCGTTTAATGAAACGGTGTGTATCATATAGCCGTCGGAAGACCATCAGAAGCCCACCGGTAAGTGTGAACTTAACATGAAACTGCGTCTCCTTCCTCACTCTGCGCCGTAACTTCTCTTCTCTCTCTCTCTCTCACGTCCGCCACCATTCACGCCGCCGTTGCGCCGCCGTCGACGGTGGTTTCCAAAAAGGAGACCACCATCTTGCTCACGGTGAGTAGAGCTACCTTTCTAACCGATTGGTTTTTTATTTGGTTTGTATTTTGAGTTTTTTTTTTCCGAACAGAGCCGCCGCGAACCACCCGCCGCCGCCTCGTCACCACCCGCGCTGACTCCGACGCACTGCCCGAACGCCGCCGCTGCGCTGCCAGTCCCGGTTCGCTGCGCACCACAAGATCTGCCGCTGCCACCGCCGCCGCTGTCACCACCACTGTCGCTGCCGTTACTACTCTGTTAAGGTAAGTGTTCTTAATTTTTCAATTTGTTAATTTTATTAAGTTATAACTGATAAATTAAAATTGAAAAAAGATATAATTGAGTTATAATTGTTATAATTGAAAAAAGAGATATATTGAGATATAATTATTTAAGTTATAATTGTTAAAAGAAATTGATAATTAAACTTAAAATTGAAAATATTTATGTGATAAAATATAATTGAGTGAGTTTTGGTAAACTAATTTCATAAAATATATATTTCATAAAATAATATATTTCATAAATATTTATTTGATAAAATATATTTCATAAAGTATAATACATGATTAATAAGAAAGTTAGATCAATCACAAATTTGTACGTATACTTGAAGAGGGGGGCGTACACAATTTCCCGTCTCTTGTGCGACTGGAACATGTCGCGTCCCTGGTTTGAGCCAGTGATCAGACTTGTTCCAATCGCGAAGAGACGGGAAAAGTGTTATGTCCTCATCAATCAACAAGATAAAATTAAGAAAGTTAGATCAATTAATTAAGCAAAGATCAATTAAAATTTGTACGTATACCTGAAGAGGGGAGTACACAATTTCCCGTCTCTTTTGGGATTGGAACATGTCGCGTCCCTGGTTTGAGCCAGTGATCAGACTTGTTCCAATCTCGAAGAGACGGGAAAGTGTAGGTCCTCATCATCAACATATATAGTGGTATATAAGAATTGTTATTTGATGGAAAATTTGACCAAAATTTTGATACTTGTTGATTGTTATGTTTGATGATAATATGTTCATATATTAAATCAATCTCACGATGATATATGATTGTTGTATAATATGATTGGTATATGTTATGATATTGATGTTCAATTACAAATGTTGCTAAGAACCTTAGGGTAGATGACTTTGACTGGGACCAGTCCTTATCTCCGGCAATTGATATTTATTGGTTGACTTTGGTTATATATAGGGGTACTCTGTCGAAATTAGGTTAACTGAACATGTGTTTATAAAAACTTATATATAAAGAGATATTAATGTAAAATATGTTTAATGAAATTTCCACAATGCATTAGGTTGCTAGACTGTAAAACACACTATAATGTCTCGTGCGGATTGATCGTGGATGTACGATAGGCTTCATCATAATAGAGGCGGAATTAAACCATCGTTCATTAGAGGTCTCGATGTGTTTATGGATGTTGCATGTAGAACTGAAGAGTACATTGCAGAGGGTAAGATAAGGTGTCTGTGTGCCAAGTGTAGGTGTCGGAAACTTTCAGAGGTTGATAATGTAAAGGTTCACCTTATGCAGCATGGTTTTAAAGCAGACTATTATGTGTGGACCCAACATGGCGAGGAAATTACGGTAGAGGAACATGGTGGATCGAGAGTGGGTGAAAGTAGTAATCATGTTGCATGGCAAGAAAATTTGAATTGTTACGAGCAGATGATTTTTGACGGATACTTCCCGGAGACAAGAGGAATTCCCGAACCGGTTGAGGAAGTCCCTAATGAAGATGCACAAAACTTTTTTAGACTACTGGATGCTGCACATCAACCTTTATGGAAAGGTTGTGTTCATTCAGAACTATCCTTAGCGGTTCGAATGCTTAGTATTAAGTCTGAGGGTAACCATAGTCAGAGTTCATTTGACCAGTGGGCAGATTTGATACGTGAACTTAGTGTTCAACCAGATTGTACCCCAAAAGACTTTTATCAAGCTAAGAAGTTGGTTAGTAAATTAGGATTGTGCGAGGTGAAGATTGATTGTTGCGTCAATGGGTGTATGTTGTACTACAAAGATGATTCAGAGCTTACACAATGCAAGTTTTGTGAAGAACCTAGGTATAAACCCAAACGTCGTGGCAGTCATAGGTCTAAGGAGGTTCCTCAAAAAAGAATGCATTATTTGCCTCTTATACCTAGGCTAAAGCGATTGTATGCCTCCATGAGTTCTGCTCCGCACATGAGATGGCATTTTGATAATCAAAGGTTTGATGGTGTGATGACTCATCCGTCGCATGGGGAAGCATGGCGACATTTTGATGATACGCATCCTGAATTTGCCGCGGAGCCTCGAAATGTGCGCTTAGGTTTGTGTTCTGACGGATTTACTCCCAATAGACAGTTTGGTAAGCCTTACTCTTGTTGGTCGGTTGTGATAACACCGTATAACCTACCTCCGGAAATGTGTATGAAAGACCCATACTTGTTCTTAACATGTATAATCCCCGGTCCAAATAACCCAAAAGCAAAAATTGATGTGTACCTTCAACCGTTGATTGATGGGTTGATTGAGTTATGGAATGAGGGTGTTATGGTGTACGATATTTCCTCCAAGCAAAACTTTCAGATGAGAGCAGCATTAATGTGGACTATCAACGACTTCCCCGCATATGGGATGTTGTCTGGGTGGATGACAAAAGGAAAATTAGCGTGCCCGGTTTGCATGGCTGACACCAAGGCATTTACCTTGAAGTATGGTGGAAAGAACTTGTGGTTTGATTGTCACCGGAGATTTTTACCAGATGATCATCCATATAGGCGTAACATGTACGGTTTTAAAAAGAACACAATCGAAAGAGATCCACCACCGGTAAGAATTACTGGTGAAGATTTATGGGAGGAGGTAAAATATATACCCATGATCACAGAAGTTGGGCAGCAAGTGAAACCACAGGGGTATGGGAGAGATCATAACTGGACTAAACAAAACATATTTTGGGAGCTTCCATATTGGAAGGATCTATTGGTCCGTCATTGTCTAGATGTGATGCACATAGAAAAGAACGTATGGGACAACATAATGCACACAGTAATGGATACTGATCGGACCAAAGACAATATAAAGGCAAGATTGGATGTGGCTGAGTACTGCAGACGACCTGAGTTAAATTTGCAGGATCTAAGGGATGGACGTGTTTGTAAGTCGAAGGCGTCATATTCATTAACCAAGACTCAGAGAGAATCAGTTTGTAAATGGGTGACGGAGCTCAAAATGCCTGAGAGTTATGCCACTAACTTGGGGAGATGTGTCAACCTTGATCAAAGTAAGTTTGTCGGCCTTAAGAGTCACGATTGTCATGTCCTCCTGGATAGCTTGCTTCCTATAATGTTTAGGGAGCTGCCCGACCATGTTTGGAAGTCATTGACGGAGTTGAGTGAATATTTCAGAGACTTATGTGCGACAACACTCAAGGTAGATGATCTTATCACCATGGAGGCGAATATCCCCATGATCCTGTGCAAATTAGAGAGGATTTTTCCGCCTGGGTTCTTTAACTCGATGGAACATCTTCCAATTCACTTGGCATATGAAGCGAGGGTTTGTGGGCCGGTGCAATATAGGTGGATGTACCCATTTGAAAGAGAAATGGGAGTCTATAAGCGGACTGTCAAGAACAGAGCTCAGGTGGAGGGTTCAATTTGTCAGGCATACTTGGAAAAAGAGACATCAAATTTCTGCTCATATTACTTCCAAGATAATGTCCAGTCTCGCAGAACATGGGTTCCCTGCAACAATGACGGAGGAGAGAGTGTAATGTACCCACCTCTGTCAGTATTCAATCAACCAGGCCGAGCAACTAGTCAATCTGTGGATCGATGGTTGACGGTTGAGGAGTGGACTTCTGCACACCTCCACGTGTTGCTAAATTGTGACGCGGTCACACCGTATCGAAGGTAAAATATCAATCTTTACAACCTAATTCAAAAACAATGTAAATAAAAGTTCATCTAATCTAGTGTTATTAATAAATGACAGGTACTATGAACAAATTCATGGGGAGGATTCTCTTCAACAATTTCCGGCATGGTTCAAGGGCTATGTAGGTTACCGTAATAAAACATTTAATTGGTATTGAAATTTTTTTCATCACCTTGTGTAACAAATCATTTGTTTTTGTGAACAATACACGTAGGTACAAGATCCCTCACATAGGGTAACTGACCAATTTTTGCAAGATATAGCTTGGGGACCAAAAAATAAAGTGCACAGTTGGTCAATATACTATGTGAATGGATTCAAATTCCACACTGTAGATTGGGGAAGGGAGAGGAACTCATATAATTGTGGGGTTTGTGTCAAAGGAGATGCTGGAGAAGGGGAACGAGATTGGTATGGTACAATTAAAGAGATCTTAGAGTTTGAATATGTTGGGTTACTAATTAAAAGAATTATGTTATTCTATTGTGATTGGTATGACCCACAACGCCCAACTGGAACTCGATCTCACACTCAGTACAAAATAACTGAGATTAATAGTATACGACGAGAGCAGCGATTAGATCCATTTATCATTGCCCAAAATGCTCGTCAAGTGTATTACTTATCTTACCCTGGAAAGTGTAAGTCGAAATGGAGGGTCGTAAGAAGGACAAAACCAAGAGGGCGAGTTGAATATGATAACGAAACCGTTCTCGACGACCAAGCTTATCAAGTGGATGACCAGTTCCCACAAAGGTTGATTACTGACACTACCATGCCTCCCAACCTTTTATCCGATACAGGTGAAGTTGATATTGTTGAGAGTCCATCACATACAGTACGAAGCGAACCCCATAATAGTGAGAGTGAGGATGAAAGTGAAGAAACGGAAGGATCCGAGGATGAAGATGAAAGTGAAGAAGATAACGACCGATGAAGTCTTCAAGTATATATATATATTTAATCATATACTAATTGTTTAGGAGAAAACAAGAAATGTTTACAATTAACAAGTTTACAAAATATTTTTTTACAGATACATATGGCACCACGTGGACGAGGTCGTTCCAAGAAGGACGACCCGCCGAGGATTCGAGGTTCCACGTCCTAAGACGCAGCACAGACTACTCTCACCGATCCTCCAGAGACTGCCGTCACCCCACCCGCGTCAGTACCTGGCCCACAGTCAGGGGCCGTATTTATCCCATAAACACAAAGAAAAACATAACAGAACCGTATTTATCATATAAATAACAGGTAATGCCATCAAACAGAAATACGTTTTCACAAGTGGCTCTGATACCACTGTAGGGAAATCATGCATATAGAAGCAGCGGAAAACAAAAATTTTACATGCAATTCCCTCCCATAGACCCTTGTGAAATATCATAGATCATATTTGATATACCTGTTGAAGCGTGGCAGCTACACGAAATGAGCTATGTCAATCCTTCCGACGCAGTAGCAGCGGCGGCCTTTAGAAGTCCACACAGCAGCCGTGGTCGTCACACGTCCACCTTGATGCTCCTCTGAGACTCTCTATGCTAGTAGTGAATTTCAGAGAAAACAAGGATTAGCTTTATCTAAGTGAGAGTGTGTGAATTCAAAATTCTTGTGTGTCTGAGGCTAGGCTCATATGTGTTGCTATTTATAGCCAACACTCCACTCTCATCTCATAGAAAACTTAAACCTAGTTTGTGCCTTATTGGGCCCATCTGATGCAAGCCAATGAAATTAGATTAGTCACACTAATTTAATCTAATTAAGCATCAATTAAAACTGCTTTAGTGTGTGACCCTATAGGTTCTCATAACGTTGGCAATATTATTAAATATTATTTAATAATATAAACAGTGAGCGGTATCTAGCAACACATGACTGTTACCCAAGTTATAAGAAAGTCAACGGTTTGACATAACCTTTACGTGACCGATGTTATTGTACAATTCAATCCCTTTGTCCAAATATCTAGATTTAACACAAGCATGGAATTAGTCATCTTGTATAGTTAAATCGTTAGTTTCTTGATTACCGAGTAGACTGATAAAATTAAATGAGATTAATGTCACACATTAATTCATTTCAGCACGGCCATGCATTTACCCAGTCCTACTCATCAAGGGGCCCACAGATATATCTCTCGTAATGTGAGAGGGACAAATCCTATCTACGTTACTCACATCTGCATACATGATTCATGATATATCCAATAATCGACTTTATAATTATCCTGTTACGGATAACGTTTGACGATATTAAAACATACAGTTTCTCATGTAGCGGATTGCAATAACTTCAAGTCGAAGGACTACATGTACCATCATCACTATGAGAATCACTTATGACATTCACATTACTATCCATGTAGTGTTCTCAAAGCGGGTCAGTCCAATATATATCACCATATATACCTATGTGCAGACTTGATATCACATATCCATAACCTGTGAGAAAAGGTTATCAGTCCATACACATACTAGTCTCAACGTATTATTGTTGTCCTCTTGTTTACAGTAATACTTGACTAGGACATTTAAGAATGGAGTCTCACTATTAGGTTATGTACCTAATCTTTATTCCATTCTAAGGACATCATAATGTTTATTAAAATAAATAAACAATTAATGAAAACAATGCCTCATATATATATAAATATATGAAATAAAATGTCACAAGATCATAATAAAATGCAACTATGATTGGCCCTCTAGGGCATACACCAACAGTCTCCCACTTGCACTAGAGCCAATCTGGCATATCCCTAATGCCTAATGATCTAGTATGCCCATCATGCTTCCGCTGAGGAAGGGGCTTGGTCAGTGGGTCAGCGATGTTATCATCAGTTGACACTCTACATATCTTTACATCTCCTCTATCGATAATCTCTCGAATAGGATGAAAGCGCCTGAGTATGTGTTTGGATCACTGGTGAGATCTGAGTTCCTTAGCCTGTGCAATGGCTCCAATGTTGTCACAATAGAGACCTATTGGGTCCTCAATGCACAGAACCATACTAAGTTCAGAAATGAACTTTCTGATCCAAACAATCTCTTTTGCTGCATTACTGCCAGCAACATACTCGACCTCTATAGTAAAATCGGCGACTGTCTCTTGCTCGGAACTCTTCCAGCTCACAGTCCCGTCATTAAGACAAAACACATAACCTGATTTTGTCGGTTTGGAAACTAGCATCGGTGTAACCCTTTACAACTAGTTCTTCCTCACCTCCATATAACAAGAATCAATCCTTAGTTCTTCTCAGGTACTTAAGGATATTATTGGTGACTGTCCAGTGACCATCATCGGGATCTGACTGGTATCTGCTCGTCATGCTCAAAGCATACGAGACATCTGGTCGTGTACATAACATAGCATACATGATAGATCCAATTGCAAAAGCATATGGAATCTTACTCATCCGATCTCTATCGGCTTGTGAAAGGGGACATTGATTCTTTGAGAGTGTCACACCATGTGACATAGGCAAGAACCCTTTCTTTGAATCATGCATGTTAAAGCGTCTCAAAACTTTATCTATGTATGTACTCTGGCTCAGGCCAATCAATCTATTTGATCTATCTCTATAGATCCTTACACCCAATATGTAAGTGGCTTCGCCCAAGTCCTTCATCGAAAAACAATTCCCAAGCCAAGTCTTAATTGACTGTAATGTGGGGATGTCATTTCCAATGAGAAGTATGTCGTCTACATACAAGACCAGAAATGCAACTGTGCTCCCACTAACCTTCTTGTAAACACAAGGTTCATCTTCATTCTTGACGAATCCAAACTGTCTTACAGTTTCGTCAAAACGAAGATTCCAACTTCTAGAAGCTTGCTTCAATCCATAGATTGATCGTTGTAACTTGCATACTTTTGCAGTATCATCTCCAATGTCAAACCCTTCGGGTTGTGTCATGTACACATCCTCAAGTAGATTTCCATTAAGGAAAGCAGTTTTGACATCCATCTGCCATATCTCATAATCATAGTATGCAGCGATAGCAAGTAAAATCTGAATGGACTTAAGCATTACGACAGGTGAAAAAGTTTCATCATAGTCTATACCATGAGTTTGCTTGAAACCCTATGCAACCAGCCTTGCTTTAAAAGTAATCACATTACCATCCATGTTAGTTTTCTTTTTGAAAACCCACTTGCAACCTATGGGTTTTACCCTTTCAGGTTGATCAACCAAGGTCCATACCTCGTTAGTGTACATGGAATCCATTTCAGATTTCATGGCTTCTAGCCACTTTTCAGATTCAGGCCCAGTAATGGCCTCTTGATAGGTGACAGACTCATCTTGATCTATGAGCAGCACATCACCCTGTTGAGTCTTGAGAAATCCATATCTCTCAGGTGGGTGATGTGTTCTGTCTGACCTACGTGGTTCTTGTGTTACTTGAGCAGGTTGTTGTACCACAACAACTTGTGTACTCTGCTCTTGTTCCACCTCAGTCTCTTCTTGTGGTTGAAGTATTTCTTCATTTTCTACTTTGCTCCCACTGGTTCCAATGATATCCTTTTCAAGGAATACACCAGTTCGTGCAACAAACACTTTGTTGTCAGATTGGTTGTAGAAATAATATCCCTTTGTTTCTTTAGGATATCCCACAAAGAAGCACTTTTCAGATTTAGGTTCAAGCTTATTAGATACTTGACGTTTCACATAAGCTTCACAACCCCAAATCTTCATAAAAGACACACTGGCTCGTTTACCAGTCCACATCTCACATGGTGTCCTTTTCTACCGTTTTGGTTGGAACACGGTTTAAGTGTAAATACTGCTGTTAAGACAGCATGTCCCCAGAAAGAATTTGGAAGGTTTGCATGACTCATCATTGATCGAACCATGTCCAACAATGTTCGATTTCTTCTCTCAGAAACACCATTCCACTGCGGCGTTCCAGGAGGAGTGAGTTGAGATAATATCCCACACTCTCGCAGATAGTCATCAAACTCTTGACTCAAGTATTCACCTCATCGATCTGATCGAAGGATTTTAATACTCTAGCCAAGTTGGTTTTCTACTTCATTCTTGAATTCTTTGAACTTTTCAAAGGATTCCGATTTGTGTCTCATAAGATACTCATATCAATATCTACTGAAATCATCAGTGAATGTGATGAAGTATTGAAAACCACCTCTGGCCAAGGTACTGATGGGTCCACATACATCGGTATGTAAAAGGCCCAAAAGCTCAGTGGCCCTTTCACCATTTTGAGTGAATGGTGCCTTAGTCATTTTTCCAATAAACAAGATTCACATGTCTCATATGATTCATACTCAAATGAGTCCAATAATCCATCTTTATGGAGTTTTGAAATGCGCTTCTCATTTATATGGCCTAAACGACATTGCCAAAGGTAAGAAGGATTCAATTCGTTTGATTTGAACCTCTTAGTATTAATGTTATAGATGGGTGTTTCAAGATCAAGAATGTAAACTCCATTAATCATAGGTGCACTACCATAAAAGATATCATCATAATAAACTGAACAACATTTGTTCTTTATTATAAAACTAAAACCAAGTTTATCCAAACTGGAATTAGAAACGATGTTCTTCTATTGGCAGATACATTATAACAGTTCTCTAACTGAATAATGAGCCCAATGGGCAAAGTCAAATCATAAGTCCTTACAGTCAATGCAGCAACTCTTGCTCCATTTCCAACTCGTAGGACAACTTTTACCTTCGTCAATGATCTAATCTCATTTGCACAAATAAACAAGTGAGAACTACATCGAGTATCTAATACTCATGATGCGGAAATAGATAATTGACCTCTATAACAATCATACATGAACTGAAAGTCTCACTTCCTTTGTTATTCTTTCATTCTTCCAGGTATTTTGCACAATTCCTCTTCCAGTGTCCGGTCCTACCGGAATGGAAGCAGGTATCCTCTTTAGACACATCGCCCTTAGGCTTTATGGCTTTCAGCATGGGAATCTCATTGCCCTTGCTCTTGCCCTTGCCCTTGGACTTGCTGCTTTGCTTCTTTTGCTCTTTCTATCTTGAACCATCAAGATGGCCTTGCCTTTTCCTTTGATAGAGTTTGCTTGAGGTGTATGATCATATCATATGCCTCTATGCTTTCATGACTCTCATGATGTTTCTGTAACTCAGGGTTAAGGTAGCAAGCATAAGACAACAAAACATCTAAGGCTTTATCCAGATGCTTCTTATAAGCATCTTTGTCATCCCCAGAAGTAGTTGCAGCTGGTGTCTCCTTAGGAACAATTCCTTTGAGGACATTTCTTTTCATGCTTGAAGACAATCCTCAAGTTTCTATACCAGTCTAGAAAATTTGTTCCAGACAACTTATCCTTCTCAAGGATAGATCGCAATGACAGGTTATTTAATGCGTGTTATGTCATGGTAAACCACAGAAAGATAATATGCAGAGTGAGAATTATGACATATAATATTTAATTAGGACTTTAATTAAATATTGCTCCCACTATTTTACTCAAATCAACGACCCTCTACATTGATTCGTAAAATTTTCCTTTGGAATATTTTATAGTGGGCCAAGATCCATATTTCATCTAGCTTTAAGTCAACTTTGGTTGATCGCTTAAAGTTTCGACTATTTAGGTAGGAAACTCTTTCCAATTGTATCTTATACAACTCTTGGATAGTTTGGTGAATAACATCTTATTCTAATTCATCTTATGAATTAAAGCCCAACTTTTCATTGCCTCTAAGCCTCTCAATCTTATTGAATCTCACTTAGTTAAGTCAAACCCAATGGTTGATAGTCGGACATTACTTGCTTGTCCTATCGCGCCTTACTGCTATAGATAAGAGTTCCCTGCTTTGGCAGACCCACACTACATCGATAACAGTCTTGACGAGTGCCAGGCATTGGAAGGCTATCATGACTTAATATTTTATAATGAGGGATTTTCATAAATAGATCTTACCATATAATGTTAAACCATTTAACATATAAAATCCATACATGTATCTCATACATATATATAAAACATGCAAATGCAACATACATGTAATAATAGAATAAAATAAATAAAGCATATGAGAACTTATATACATGCATCCCATGACATGATAAAAGAAATACTTTATATCATTTTAATCAATTACAAATTAAACACGCGCCCGTATGAAATTTAATCACATATTAATAAAAGATCTTAAATTTTAATTAATCATATTAATTAAAAGATCTCAAATTTGAAATACAAATATACCATATATATAGGTGTTCCGTTTTAATCAATCTTATTAATTAAAAGGATTTCAAAATTTGAAATATAGATATATATAGGTGTTCTGTTTTTAATTAATCTCATTAATTAAAATATTTCAAAATTTAAAATATAGACATTCCATATATAGGTGTTCTGTTTTAATTAATCTCATTAATTAAAATATTTCAAATTTGAAATATAAATACTCCATATATATAGGTGTTCCGTTTTAATCAATCTCATTAATTAAAATATTTCAAAATTTGATATATATATATATATATATATATATAAAGCAACGAAAGTAAAATATTATATATGGCACAAGTATATATATATAAAGCACGAATATATATATATATATGGCACAAGTATATATATATAAAGCCTTGACCACGGGTATTAGAGTTATTCGGAAGCAATGTTCACAGTGTGTACTTGGTGTCACGTAACGGAATAGCTGGGCGCGTAACTTCCAAGATCTAAAAGGCGTGGGCCAACGTAGCGGAATAGCTGGGCGTATACTTGGTGCCGTGTTCACGAGATATAGCAAATATATGACATGCACTTGGTCACAATTTTGGATACAACATTTTCGAAATTCAAAATAATCATACTTCATAACTGAATTATCTTGATATGGATGCAAGAATTTCGAAATTCAAGAATAGCCAATCTTGAAGATTTCAAAAAGAAATAAATTTTGAAATTTGAGATAGCCATATGAATTTGAAAATACTAATTCATCACCATGAAAATAGCCATATGGATTTCAAAAATTCTAATTCATCACCAAGAATTCAAAATTTTCGAAAATAATGATTGAACACATATGAATTCAACTCTTGAATTTATATGTCTCACATGTTTCTGAAAATCAAGTTCATACAAGAGTGTTTCTTAACCACATATATCAAAATCGAATTTTGACAGAAACACATCAATATATAAAACGAGTTACAAAGTTATCTCATAACACTATCAACAGAAACATGTTTTTATGAATCCTTATTGGCAAAGAAACAAAACCATGTTATCACATAACATATGAAATTCGAAATTATCATATAATCATATGAACAAAACCCATTGATACGGAAAAATCAAAACCGTGTTTATCCCATAAACACAAAGAAAAACATAACAGAACCGTATTTATCATATAAATAACAGGTAATGCCATCAAACAGAAATACGTTTTCACAAGTGGCTCTGATACCACTGTTGGGAAATCATGCATATAGAAGCAGCGGAAAACAAAAAAATTTACATGCAATTCCCTCCCATAGACCCTTGTGAAATATCATAGATCATATTTGATATACCTGTTGAAGCGTGGCAGCTACACGAAATGAGCTATGTCAATCCTTCCGACGCAGTAGCAGCGGCGGCCTTTAGAAGTCCACACAGCAGCCGTGGTCGTCACACGTCCACCTTGATGCTCCTCTGAGACTCTCTATGCTAGTAGTGAATTTCAAGAAAAACAAGGATTAGCTTTCTCTGAGTGAGAGAGTGAGAATTCCAAATTTTGTGTGTGTGAGGCTAGGCTCA
>CM024270.1:18714566-18781760 GCA_013621005.1 Aeschynomene evenia
AAGACCAAGCAAAGACAAAGAGATCACCCCTAGAAAAGGAAAGTCAAAGCCTTCTGATGCCACATGTTTCGGCTGTGGAGAAAAGGGCCACTTCAGAACGGAGTGCCCTCAGAACAAGGGAAAGAAGAAGTTCATTCCCAAGAAGAAGAAGAAGGCAATGGCTGCTACATGGAGTGACTCAGAAGAGGAAGGCTCTGAGTCAGCAAGTGAAGAGGAAGCTAATGTCTGCTTCATGGCCGGTACTGACTATATTCTGGAAACAGAATCTGAGTCAGAAGAGGTACCAAACTCTCCTCTCTCTCATACTCATACAATGAGATCTCAGAACTCTATGAAGAGCTTCTGAGAGACTCAAACAATTAGCTAACAATTTCAGCAAACTAAGAAAGTCTTTCAAACACTTAGAAGCTGAAAATGCTAGACTAATTCAAGAAGTAGAGAACCTAAGACTTGAAAGAGATGACTTTAAAAATAGATATCTTGAAGGTCACAACCTCTATCAAGCTTTAGAAAACAATGTCTTCTGTAACTGTTGAAAAAAGCCGAACTGGCTTTGATAGAATTACAAAAGACAAATGAGCTTCTCACTTCTGACTTAGTTAAGATGTCAAGGGTGAAAAAATGATGACACTCTTGCTTGGTGGTCAAAGACCTTACAAGGATAAGAGTGGACTTGGTTATGAAGAAATCTTCGAACCAAATGATATTGATCCATCTTTAACTAAATCACCTCGCACGTGCATCGCATGTTTTAAAAATGGCCATGGTTCTGAAAAATGTCCTATGTTGGAAAAAGGAAAAATCTCTAAGCCTCAGAAGGCTCAAAAAAAACTCAGAAAGCAAAGCCTTCTAAGAAGACTAACCCCTCTCAGAAGGGTAAAACTTCAGAAAGCAAGTGCTTCTGAAAAGGGCAAACAAAAGGTCTCTGACTCTCAGAACCATGACCCTTCTAAGAAAAAGAAGGCAAAAGTCCAAGAAAGCTAACAAGCAAGGACCCAACAAAGAATGGGTACCTAAATATGTTAACTTTGTGACTGCAGGTACATCATCAAGCGCTGCTCCACCACCACGATGAGCAGTGGTACCTTGACAGTGGCTGCTCGAGGCACATGACTGGAAGCAAGCACTGGTTCAGAAGCCTAAAGCCCAAAAAGGGCGGAACAGTGCGATTCGTGATGGCGCTAAGGGAAGAGTCACTGCAATCGGAGATGTTGGTAAGGATTCCTCTCACCAAATCTCAGATGTACTTTTGGTCGATGGCTTAACTCACAATCTATTAAGCATTAGTCAATTTGTGACAAAGGCTTAAAGGTTGAGTTTTATGCCAAGTATTGTCATGTGATTAATCTCACAAATGACAAGATCGTTCTGGAAGGAAAACGCGTTGGTAACATCTATGTTATCCATCTGGATGATCTAAAGGATCAAAACGTGGAGTGCCTTGTCTCTGTCCAAGAAGACAAATGGCTATGGCATAAGAAACTTGGTCATGCTCATATTAGACTTCTTTCTGAACTCTCTCAGAAAGGACTTGTAAGGGGCCTTCCCAGAATTAAGTATCAGAAGGATGCAACCTGCGACTTCTGTGAAAAAGGGAAACAGACCAAAGATTCCTTTCCCAGTAAAAGTGGTATTTCCACTCATAAACCACTGGAACTGCTCCACATGGATCTCTTTGGACCAACCAGAACGGCTTCTCTTTCTGGAAAACGCTATGGTCTTGTCATAGTGGATGATTACTCCAGATTCACTTGGGTTTTCTTTCTAGCCTCTAAGGAAGAAACTTTTGAGAAGTTCAAAGCATTTGCAAAAAGAGTTTCAACAGAAAAGGATTCGCACATTCATACCATAACATCAGATCATGGTGGTGAATTTGAGAACCATGCTTTCGAAAAGTTTTGTGAAAATCTGGGCATTGCTCACGAATTCTCATCTCCCAGAACTCCTCAACAAAATGGAGTGGCTGAGAGAAAGAATCGAAGCCTTCAAGAGATGGCAAGAACAATGCTTTTAGAAAGCGGACTTTCAAAAGGTTTCTGGGCTGAAGCAGTTAATACTTCATGCTACATTCAGAATCGAGTCTTTCTGAGACCAATTCTGAAAAAGACTCCTTACGAGCTATGGAAGAATAAAATACCCAACATTCTTATTTTCATGTATTTGGTTCTTCTTGTTTTATTCTCAACACAAAGGACAAACTCTCTAAGTTTGATCCTAAGTCCGATGATGGATACTTCCTAGGATACTCCTCAGTCTCTAAAGCTTACAGAGTATATAACAAATGGAGTAAATGTGTTGAAGAGACTATCCATATTAAGTTCAAAGAACTTAGTAAGGACATGTCTCAGAAAGATGCTGACTTAGAAGATGAGTTTGAGAAACTCAACATCACTTCTGAGAAAGCCAAAAAGAAAATTCTTATAGATGATGAGACTGACTTCCAACCCATGGAACAACCATCTCCATCTAAAGAAAAATCCAGTAGCATCATCGAAGCTCCAGAACCTAGAGAATCTACTTCTCCAAATACAATGGAACCTAGATTCTCAGAAGGACAAGCTTCTGATGACTCAGAAAGAGAACCTTATGTGTCTCCTTCTCTGAACCCTACTCCTAAAGGATTAGAAGTTCAAGAGACTTGAAGAACGTCTCTCAGAACGAAGTCTTGGGCAATCCAGAACGTGGCGTAAGAACCAGAAGGAACTATACAAATCTTGCTATGGTTTCTGAGCTTGAACCAGACTCCATAGAAGAGGCGTTAGATGATCCTAATTGGGTAAATGCCATGCAGGATGAACTTGACCAATTCGAGAGAAATCAAGTTTGGAAACTAACTCAGAAACCCAGAGGCAAGAGTGTCATTGGGACTAAATGGGTGTTTCGAAACAAACTTGATGAAAACGGTCAAGTCGTGAGAAACAAGGCCAGATTGGTTGCTTAAGGGTACAACCAACAAGAAGGGATAGACTACGATGAAACTTTCGCTCCAGTCGCAAGATTGGAAGCTATCAGAATGTTGCTAGCTTTTGCTGCACACAAAGGTTTCAAACTCTATCAAATGGACGTTAAGTCTGCCTTCTTGAATGGATACCTTTCTGAGGAAGTTTATGTAAAACAACCTCCTGGTTTTGTGAATGATGCATTCCCGGATCACGTATTTAAGCTTACAAAGGCTCTCTATGGTCTGAAACAAGCTCCAAGAGCTTGGTACGATAGATTGAGCTCTTTCCTGCTTAAAAACGGATTCTCAAGAGGGAAAGTAGACACAACTCTCTTTACACTCTCAGAAGACTCTGGCTTCTTGATTGTCCAGATTTATGTTGATGACATAATATTTGGCGCAACCAATGAATGCATTTGCAAAGAATTCTCCAAGCTTATGCAAGGTGAATTCAAGATGAGCATGATGGGAGAATTAAAATTCTTCCTAGGATTGCAAATCAAGCAAGAGTCAGAAGGGACATTTATTCACCAAGAGAAGTATACCAAAGAACTTCTGAGGAAGTTTCTGATGGATAAGGCCAAACCCATGAGCACTCCCATGCATCCCTCTCAAGTAATTGATTTGGATGAAGATGGTGAGAAAGTCTCAGAAAGCAACTATCGAGGGATGATTGGCTCACTTCTCTACTTAACTGCCTCCAGACCAGATATCCAACTTAGTGTTGGGATCTGTGCTAGATTCCAGTCTAAGCCTAAGCAATCACATTTAACTGCAGTTAAACGAATTTTACGATATTTAAGTGGAACTACTAATCTTGGTCTTTGGTACGAGAAAGGTTGTTCTTCTGATGTTGTAGGATATTGTGATGCTGACTACGCTGCAGATAGGATCGATCGCAAAAGCACAAGTGGTTGTTGCTGCTTCTTTGGAAAATGCTTGATCACTTGGTCTTGCAAGAAGCAAAATACGATCGCCCTATCAACTGCTGAAGCTGAATATGTATCTGCTGCGAACTGCTGTTCTCAGATGCTATGGATTAAGAATCAGCTACTTGATTATCAATTAAGGTACACCAAAATTCCTATCCTTTGTGATAATACAAGTGCTATCAACTTAGCTAAGAATCCTATTCAGCATTCTCGATCCAAGCACATTGATATAAAACATCATTTTATTCGGGATCATGTGCAAAAGGCGACATTGAACTAAAATTTGTGAATACTGAGGATCAAATCTCAGATATATTTACAAAGCCTTTACCCGAGGATCGTTTCAATGTTCTGAAAGGACTTCTTAATCTAAGACGTTTCTAAGTACTTTGAAATTAAAAAACTCTTTCTTAGAAACCCCCCTTAGTCCTAGTTTAGACTCTGAGACAAACAATAGAACTAAGCTTCTGAGCTAGAAGTAGGAAAACACAGAAAACTCTATCTGAGAAAATTTGTTCTCAGAAGACTCATCCCTTAGAAAGGAGATCTTCTGAAACATTTCTCAGAAGGAGCATTTCTCAGAAGGACCACTTCTCTCAGAAAGGTACCTTCCGAGAAACAATTACCAACAGTAACTTTTGGATAAGCGTCAGAAACGGCTAGTTACAAGCCATTTCTATAAATACTCATGGCATTGTTCCATTTGAGCACTTTGCGCTTAAAACATACCAAACTCTGCCAATCCTCTCCTCGCTTTCCAATCTTCATCTGTTTCATCTCCATCCTCTCGCTCTCTCTCTACTATCTCTGCTCTCATTTCTTCTCTATCTCCCTTCATCTCATTCCAAACTTAAACCTTTTCTTCCTAATGGCCTCCTCTGGAGAAATTAAGGGCTTAATGAGAAACAACCTCAATGAAGTATCCGAAGATATTCTCTACGACAATGAGGAGATGCAATCCCTATTCCACAAGACTTATCTTCCAAGAAATCTTGCTATGGAAGGGTACTACCTCTCAACGTATACAATCAAGTGGATGAACTTCAACTCACTTTCCTCAAGCAACCTGGATGGCCAGCCATGATGAGCTCCGAGGACGTGTGCTACCCAAATGTGGTGAGAGCATTCTATTCGCAAATAGAAAGGTTCACCAACAAAGGGGTCAAGAGCACGATTGCTGATCAACAGACCCGCTTCTCCTCCTCTGACATCAACAAAATTTTCAAGACCTTAAATGGTGGTGCTGTCATCGCCGACGACCCAGAATGGGTCAAGGAGGTAGATGACTCAGAAGAAGAAGTGGTGACACTTCTGACTGGTAGCAACAGTCTACCACTCAAGGGCGTAAAGGTGCCTCATCTTACGCAAGAGGCCAGAATCATCTTCTCAGTTGTTCAACATACCCTTCTCCCTCGGATTGGAGACATGGGGAACGTTACCACCATGGATGCATGCCTATTGTACCACCTGCTGAAGAAGGAAAGAGTAGATTTTGGAAGGATGGTGCTCAACTACATGATGCACCAAGCTCATCTTAAGAGGGCTCTCACAAGTCTACCTTACGGAAGCCTTCTGACCAGAATCCTCGACCATTTCTCCTTCCCACTTGAGGACTACGAGTATGTCTTCAACCACAGCAAATTCACCATGGTCACCTTCAACAACATCAAGAAGAAGAAGGTACCAGAGACGGGGGCACCTAAGAAGAAGGAGGAAGCGAAGCCTTCTAAGGGAGCTGCTGGTCCCATATAGCCCTCTAAGGCTAAAAAGGAAAGGAAAAGGTTTCCGATCCTTCAGAGAAGCAGAAGAAGAAGCCAAAAATGACTCATCCTTCGCCAACAAGGGTGACAAGGAGTATGGCTTCTGAGGAAGCTCAGAAGACTCCTCAGAAGAAACCTGAGGTTGTTGAGGCTGCTAAAGACTCAGAAGAAACAACTTCTGAGCAACTCCTAACCAGAAAGAGGAAAACACCCCCAACTCTCCAAGTCCCAGACGTGCCACCAGAAGGGAAAAAGAAACGTGGTCGTTTGGTAAAAGCTTACTCTAAAACTCCACCTTCCTTTCTTAAATCTTCTTCTACTTCACTTCCTGTTTCTGATTCTGTTTCTGGTCTAAAACCCACCAAATTTAAAACTAAACTCCTGCATTCCTTGAAATATCAGGGAAAATCTCACAAAGGAGTGGGGATAAAAACCACTAAGAAACAGAGCCCGTCGAAGCCGACGGGTAAGGAAATTGTCGCAGTTGTTGCTGCTGCTGCCACTACCACTACTACTGCTGCTGCTGTTGAAGAAGAAGCAGAAGCTTCTCATCACTCCTCCCCCTCTGGGAATGTCTCTCCAACCAGGGAAGACGTTCAGGGGCATGGAGAAATTGTTGCTGTTTCCTCTTCTGAGGAAGGTGATGCGGCAAGCTTCCGCATTGAGCATCGCACCCCAGATGCTGGAAGCTCCAAGAAAGAGCCCCAGAAGAAGCCATCTGAGGTTTCTATGGTGGAACTTTCTGAGGCAACCACAACTGAGGCTGCTACTGTGAATGCTGAGTCATTGGCTCAGACGATGCTTAAGGTCCAGAAGGAACTGGATCAACCTTCTGAGACTCCAGAAGCTGCTCAGATGCAACCAGAACAACAACTACAGCATGAGGAAGCCTTACTTGACCAACTTCTGAGGTTGGTCCTCTCTCTTCTGAGATCCCTTCGGAACATGAGGAAACTCATGTCTCAACACATGAAGTAGTGCCAGGGACCACCAGCACTGGGCTCAGCTCAGAGGTGGGCGCTGACGCTACCATGGCTGCCGGCGTTACAGCAGTTGAGGCATTTGTTGCCCACAGTTCCTTGGAAGGAACTCTATCTGAGAAGGACTCTCAGAAGGAACCAGAGGTTCCTCCTACATCCTTTGATCAACAAGGTCCTACCTTCTCGATTACGGACTCGATGATTGGTTCCAGCTTTCAGCTGGGAAGAATGGTAGTTACCCCACCCTCTGTGCAATTTCGGCCTTTCTTTGGTCGAACTGAGAAGTTGAAAGGCAGTGACGCCATACATAGCCAGATCTCAACCTTCAACCTCTCCGAAGATGCTCAGACTTCTGGTGCTATGGAGCAACCGTCAGCTCGACAACCTTCTGATCTAGACCTTGCTCTAGTTTCTGAGGACACTCAGAGGCAGCCTTCTATTGAACTCGCTGCTATTGAAGACAAAGCTGTCCAAGAAGAAGAACTTCGTGAATATCAACAGAGGGATATCATCGATGAGGTACTTGAGGCTGAAGTCTCTCGCCCTCCTCCATCTCAACCCTCATCTTCTCAACAGCCTTCCACTTCCTCTGAACTACCTCCAGAATGCGCTCCGAATGCAACTCAGAGCGAGATTCTCATGGAGATATGCCAGCTGCTACGCTACATTGCTAGAAGGCAGTAGTTCTAAGTCAATGATGGCGTTTATGTCTTAGCCACCCTTTTTGATATAACAAAGGGGGAGTAGATAAATGATAAAATTTTTGTACATTGGCTATACGTAAACACTAGGCTAGGACTTAGGGGGAGCAACAACTTAGGGGAGCCAAATATTTTGTATCTCTACAAAACCATTAATGAAAAATCATTATTTTGGCATCTCATGTTTTACTTAATTTTATGCTTATTTTTTATTATTTGGCATCTCTGGATTTACTTAGCCTGGTATTTCTGAATTTCATACATATATTCATCATGAAATACACGCTATGAAATTGATAATCTCAAACAGTGATCATACATTGCATACTTTAACTGTTGATTATCACAGCCTTCTAAGAAAATAACGAAGCCTTCTCTCAGAAAGCTAAGTTAGTTTCTAAGAAAGCAAAAGTGCATTCTGAATAAGTTGTGAACTTACTCAGAAACACTTCTGAACTTAAGCAAAATTATTATCTTAAGACTTAAGTTGTTATCATCAAAAAGGGGAGATTGTAAGCTCCAGAACCCTTTTGAGAGAATTAGGCATAATTCTCTTAGAGTTATGAAAGTTTTAATGATAACAAGGTAAGCCATAAGTATAAAAATTTACTTAAGGATTTGCTAATATGTGCGCTAAGTGTCTCAGAAAGCTTTAAATTATTGCAATACCATGAGCAAAGACCAAGACAAAACATCAAGTAGCATCGAGATCAATTGATAAAATCATAGCGCCAAAGATATCTGAAAGGATGTCTCAGAAGCGCAGAAGGTGAAAACATGTTTCTGAGGAAAGAACACTGTCGCCTCAGAAGGGTCTCAGAAGACCTTGCGACTAGTAGTTCTCAGAAGGGTCTTCCCTCAGAAGGGAAGTCCGTACAACTCTCAGAAAGTTGGACTCAGAAGCAACCAAGTGTCTGGACTCAAGGGATCGCAAGCAGTCTCAGAAAGCTCGCTACAACTAGCTAAGGAAGTGGGAACACGCGCACTGTGCATTTCTGAAAAAGTTCCTCATTTCGCGCTGACTGTAGCAGGGAGCCGTTCTGAAAAGGACACAGCCACATAAGCAAAGTGAAAGCTTCTAATTTCGCGGCTCTTTGATGCCTATATATAAGAGTTCAATTCCAGAGCAATGTGACGAAACTCTTGCGCTAAAACTCTTGATTAAACGTGCCAAAACTCTGTTGAATTGAAAATCATTTTGCGAAAACTTAGAACTTTCTCAGAAAGACAATTTTTACGAAATTTTTCTTCTAACTTTGCAAAATCTTCTAGTTCTGAATTGGTGTAAATTCTTACATTTGTAAGTTAAATCTAGAAGTCTACTAAGGGTCAAATTAAGTTTGTAACTTAATCTTAGTAGTTGGTTTTCGAAGCAAAAACAACTTTTCGAAAAACGCTAAGTCCTTCGTTGTTTGAAGGCAGTTTTAAGTCCTCTGGTGTTTGAGGCAAAGTTCAAAGTCCTTAAGTGATTAAGGCAAGGAAGTCCTTTAGAGTTTAAGGCAAAGAAGTCCTCTAGTGTTGGAGGCAAGGAAGTCCTCTAGTGTGAGGCAAGGAAATCCACTTCGGGTTGTGAAGTGGTGGAAGTCCTTTACTTGGTAAAGGCAGTGTTGTCTGGGAAGGCACATTAAGAAGAATATCTAAGAACTCTCAACTGAAGGTTGAGGACTGGAGTAGGTTGGTTATAACCGAACCAGTATAAAACTCTTTGTGTTAAGTTTTTCTCCCTCACTCTTTACTTACATAAATCTTTGAGGAAAACTTCACCACGATTTTAATTAAGAAGTCTCGTGAAAACTTTATTGATTAAAATCAGAAAGCTTTTAAGAAATTCTAACTTAAAGCCATTTTCTTAAAATTACTCAGAAAGAAACTTTCTCAGAAAGACTAAGCTCTCAGAAACTCAATCTTCTCAGAAAGCAAATTTCCGCTGCAAACTCTAAATTCTACCTTCTGAGTAAAAACAGCTTTCTAAGTAAAAGTTTTAAGAAGAAATTTTTTAAACTCGCACGATTCAACCCCCCCTTCTCGTGCACACATACACTTTCAAAAGGCTCCCTAGGTGTGTTATTTATAGCCAACACTTAACCTAAACCTAAGCCTTGTTGGGCCCATCTCATGGAAGCCCAATTAGTCACACTACCTTCTCTTAATCCTTATTATGCCCATCTTATGAAAGCCCAATTAAATTAGTCACACTAATTTAATCTTATATTTTATTAGGTCCATCTCATGAAGCCCAATTAAATTAGTCACACTAATTTATTCTAATTTAGCATCAATATAAAAGTGCTTTAGTGTGCGACCCTATAGGTTCTTACAACGTTGGCAATATTATTAAATCCCATTTAAATAATATAAACAGTGAGCGGTATCTAGCAACACATCACTGCTACCCAAGTTATAAGAAAGTCAACGGTTTGACATAACCTTTCCGTGATTGACGTTACTGTACATTTCAGTCCCTTTGTCCAGATATCCAGATTCAACACAAGCATGGAATTAGTCATCTTGTATAGTTAAATCATTAGTTTCTTGATCTCCGAGTAGACTGATAAAATAAATGACATTAATGTCACACATTAATTCAGTATGGCCATACATTTTACCCAGTCCTACTCATCAAGGGGCCCATAGATATATCTCTCGTAATGTGAGAGAGACAAATTCTATCTATGTTACTCGCACCGCCCACATGACTCGTGATATGCCTAATGACCGCCTTTATGATTACCCTGTTACGAATAACGTTTGACGGTATCAAGGCACATAACTCCTCATGCAGCGGATCGCAGTAACTTCAAGTCAAAGGACTACATGTACCATCATCACTATGAGAATCACTTATGACATTCACATTACTATCCATGTGGTGTTCTCATGGCGGGTCAGTCCAATATATATCACCATATATACCTATGTGCAGACTTGATATCACATATCCATAACCTGTGAGAAAAGGTTATCAGTCCATACAGGCATATACCAATAGTTCTTTCAACCTATGTCGTCGCCTCAGGTAAAACCAAAGCTAACTTCAAAAGAAGAAATACCAATGGATAGATGATATGCTTTCTAGTTTCAACCATCTTTTCAGAAAGACCACCAATACCATTTACATTTCAGAATTGATCATCAAGATGAACATCCAAAATAAAATTCTCAAGTTAACTATCAAGTGCCAAAAGTTGAGTTGATGAAAACTCCAATGGATAAAATTGAGCCATGTGGATCAACTTTTCCTTGTCAAACGCGGAAAATGAATCTCTTGGATTCAAGCAAGCTATACAATGAAGTAATTCAGTGTTTGCCTCCGTAAAGCGATTGTTAAGCTCTTGAAGTTGTCTATCCACTACTTGATAAAATATCTCAACTTGAAAATGATGCAAATTTGAAACACTTTGTACTTTACGTCTAGATCTTCCTTGTGCCACAAATATATCATCCATATTTGGAATGATTATGTTGTGTTTCTCACAAAATAATGAAACTTCATTGAGCAAAGAATGTCAACCATCATCTCTTATACTTTGCAATCGTTGTTTAGACACTTTTACCAATGTCATAGCATTCACAATGTCTTGATCACTTCTTTGCGATGCTTGAGACAACTCACTAGTAACTCCTAATATATTCTTCATCAAATGCAAGTTGAAAATAAACTCAAAGGATTGAATAACATTCAATAAGTGACATGCTTAAGCTCTTTGATCAGAATTATTTCCATCCTCCTCAACAATTTCAAGAACATCAATCACCGAAGAAAACATAGAAATCAAGTTAAGTATTGTGCCATAATGTGAACCACATCTAGTATCTCCTGCCCTTTTAAAGTAGTTTCTTGATTCAAGCCACACCCACTTGAAATATTTCAATTTTGTAATGCACTAATTGTCCTAAGCACTTGACTATCACGAAGCATGTCTCTACGTTTACAAGAAGCTCCAACAACATTGAATACAATGGTAAGCAAGTTAAAAAGTAAAGCAATTTCAACTTGCTTCTTTGCAACCCTCACAAGTGCTAATTGAAGTTGATGAGCAAAACAATGAACATAGAAAGCACAAGAATTTTCTTTCAAAATTAAACTTTTTAATCCATTGAATTCTCCTTGCATATTACTAGCCCCATCATATCCTTGTCCACGTATTCTTGCTAACCTTAAATTATATGTTGCTAATAATGACTCCAATGCAAGTTTTAATGATAAAGCACTAGTATATGAAACATGAACTATGCCAAGAAAGCGCTCAATAACATGTCATTCTCTATTTACGTACCTCAAACAAACAGTCATTTGCTCTTTAATAGAAATATCCCGAGCTTCATCAACCAAAACAACAAATTGTGATACCCCGTATCATAGTGTCCCTTAGGAAGGACTCTTCTCAGGACGCGTCAGAAACGCGTCAGCATGTTGCTGTCAGAGGGGGCTCGCTAGCGAGCAGTCATCCATCGCTAGCGAGCAGTTGGTCGCTAGCGACCAGACCGAAGTCCCACATCGGTCATAGCTTGATTCAGCTTTTCCTTCTCACCCTATATATATGAGAAGATAGATTTCTTTTCCCTCACACCTCACACTCCCGCCGTTTTCAGAGCAGTGCTTTGGGCATCCTTCGTTGTTGAGGATAGTGTGAGTTTTACGTCTTGGGGATACTCTACTAGAGGGAATTCCCGACGGTGAGTGTAAAAAGTCTTTTATGCTCTTTTCTGCGTGATGGTCGCCAGCGAGAAAGAGGAGCTCGCCAGCGAACGGCCTTTCGCTAGCGAGTGGCAGTAGCTCGCTAGCGACGGCGTGTACCGCAGCAGTAGCTCAAAGTTTCGTTTCTTTTTCTTTAGCGGTTCTGATATGTCTTTTGCACGCCAGGTGCAACCGCGGTTCCAGTACCTGGGGACGGAGCTTACGGTGCTCTTCAGCCTCAGGTTTATCCAGGTGAGTGGAGGTCTTGTATGTAGTGTAGAATTTACAGCATATATGTGTTTGATCACTAGATAATTAGGTAAGATAATAATAAGTTAAGTAATATTTCATGTGTTTGTAGTAGTAGCTAGTAACATGCTAGGTGGTTAGGAATAGTGATATGCTAGGTGGTTAGGAACTTAGTATAGATGATTGTAGAGATTTATTTTCTAAGTTATGCAATGTTATATGATGGTTGTGTGTTGTTTGCTAGTTGTTTACGTATTGCGTTATATGCCATGATAACACGACTAAATAAGATAAGGAATATAACTGAACTACAGATATAGTTTCATGACATGTATATTGATTGTACTACTTGCTGATTGTCTTGAGTAATCACGCCGCTCTGGTTAGTACTAGGGCAAACGCTATGTCCCGGATGCAAAATTCCCGGTAGATCTTAGTGTGGTATGCTAATTAGAGTGAGCCGCCCAAGCCCACCAAGTATGCTCCGATCCTGGTTACTGGACGGCTTGGTGACAGTTACAGTATGCCCCTCGTAAGACAGTTAGGACTATACTCTAGTTGCATGATGAGAGTTAGTTCACAAATTCAGATACAGTTATCCAGTTGTAGGCTTGGGTTGCTTTAGTGTGATAATTCGATGGGATATTGTTTGAATGGATGATAACATGCCAGTATGTGTCATATATGTTGTGAGTGTTGCATTGCATGCATTATCCCCTCGCTGAGTCGACGACTCATCCCTCGTCAACCATGTTTTCCATAGTACGATCCCGCCGCAGACGAGGAGCCCCTGATCCAGTAGAGGTTGTAGCAGCTTATCCTCAGCGAGCTCCGCTTCTGACGTGGGGCCTTTCAGTTTATTTGGTTTAGGTTTTTATTTCAGTTTCAGTTGTAATATTTCAGACAATCTTTTTATGTTTAGTTTGCTGTAGACACTAGAGGCAGGATTCATTTCTTCCAGTTATGTGTAGCCTTTATGTTTCAGACAGTTGCAGTTAAGGTTTATTGATATTAAACAGCTTATCCAGTTATCAGTTTATATATTTCAATTACCAGTTTATACAATTATGATATTGTCATGTTTAGCTTTGAAGTCCTAGTAGCGTGTTCGTTGGGATAGTGTCCTTTGCACGGATACCTCTTATAGCGGGGTGTTACACAAATATATCATCTCCAAGATCATTAACAATAGCATTGGTAGTTTCAATAACAGCAGCTTTGACAATGTTTTTTTTGAATAGCAGGTGCAACTAGTTTAAGATTTCCACAAGCACTTTTGAAAACTTGATCTATCTCTTTGTTATGTTGTGTAAGAAATGTAGAAGCTCCAAAAAATTTCCTTGATTTTTTTAATCGTCCGACTCATCGTGACCACGAAACGCCAATCCTTGTCGCAATAGAAATCTAATGCAATCAATTGTCGCCGTCAAGTGAATTCGATATTTTTTTTTTTACTTGCTCGAATTGCTTTTGAATAGCTACTTCAATGTGTTGCTTTTGCTTCATAAGTGTTTCACATTTTCTCCAAGCTTGATTATGTGCACTACCATGATTTCCCACATGAACTTGTAACCTCTCCTTTTTTTCCAATTTGAAAAACCCTCCGTAACAAAAACATCATCATCTCCACCTTTAGGTTTCATGAGATAGCAACAAAGCTAAGGAAACAAATAGCATCTTTTGATATACTGTACTCCAACCAATTGCCAAATTCGTCAAACCAACTAGGATTAAATCTACGAAAAGAATAACCATAATTTGTCTTCGAAAAATCATGGTCTTTTGCTTGACAATGACCCTTTAACAAATATGCTCTTCTTACTTAATCCCTATCATTTGGATGGTAACTAGAAATTTTTTGTCGTTGCCCAAGATCTACAGGAAGGTTATCCGCATTGAATTCCAAAAATCTCTTTTGACTAGAAGATGTCAATGATGTTGTTTGAGACTCCAGAGGTAATTTCCTTTTAAGAAATTTGTCCATTTCTAAAAATTAAATAGAGTTTACAAACCTAAATTAGTAATTAATTCATTATTCATTAATCACTGTAATCTATAAATACTATTTTTACAATTTTTAAAAAACACAATTTGAATCAAAAGGGGACTTTATTAAACTATTTCTAGACAAAAACAATACATATCAGTAACACTATTTTCAATTTGAACTAAAACCCCAAAAGTACTTAGGGCACATCGCACATGTCACACTAATAGGAATAACCAGGAAGAAAACAACATATTGACATAACAATAAACAAATATATTATCAATGGACAGTGGGTACAACAAACATATAGATAAAAAGCACAAAGGGACAAAACAATAGTCCAATTTCAAATAGTTAAATATTATCAAAAGGTAAGTTAGATAAATATTTAATTAATTTCTAAGAGAGAGAGAGGACACTACACTAACCTAGAGGAGAGTAAACAATAGAAGACTGAAGATTGAACAACACAACAACGACAAAATTTTTTGGTTGCAGTTGCAGAGTTAGGTTGCACACTTGCAGTGTGGGATGTGGCACTTGAACGGATAAAGGAGAGGTAACCGCTGCTTAGATTAGAGAAATAGGGTAATTTGTTTTTTTAGGGTAATTAAAATGAAGTTAGAAGAATTTTAAGGGTAAATGGGGGCATCTTTAATAAAATTATGGGGGCAAATTAAACTTTCATTTATATATTACTAAAAATTTATATGGGGGCATATGCTAGGTTGCATATGCCTCTGGCTATGTCAAGGCGCCCTATGGTTGTTTTTGTTGACACGAGTGTCATCTGCCATGCCTGTAGAATTCTCTCAATGAAAGCAGCAAAAGGTTGCTACTCCACTTACTTCAAATACTATCCCAATAAAAATTAATTATCACTGGCAGAATGTAGAGTTCGGAAATATAATTTGAGAAAAGGAAGGTTATAAATTTCTGTAATGAAATGAAAGAAATAGGTATATATCCCTCCTATGAGTCGGGGATGGACTCCACAATATTTTGTGCAAAATATCAGTATACCTATAACCAACCTTCCCTATATGCATCCTAAAGGAAAATAATAACAACATAATTTTAGTATCAATTACAGCATGTGATAAACAAAAAGGTAATGAGAAACAGAACCTGGATCGGATTAACTAGAAGTGATTGACTTGTTTCTCGTTCGTTGTTGCTCCTCACACCAAGAGTATTCTGGTGTCTGAAAACAGAGAAAAGAGAGAAGGAGAGTGTGTACTAGAGAGCCAAGAGACAGAATACGTTAGGCTATGGGAAGCAGCCTATATATATTAATGAGTAAACTCCCAAACTAGTCCTTGACAATTTCAGCATCGGACAAGGTGGTCTTTGACAATTGGAAATACCCTAACTGGTCCCTGACAATGTCAAACGTCGGACATCATAAGGTCCTTGGACGGAAAACGTTAACAGTGTTAATGACAATTTCATTTTTGGACAAATTGGTCCATGACAATTTTATTGTTGGAAAAATTAGTCCATAATTTAATTTAATTTTTTTTCATTTATCTTCTTTATTATAATATGTATTTTTAAGCACTCTTAAATCAACTTTATATATCTCATGTTTGATTATTACCACTCTAAATGCATTTATTTTATTATTTCTAAAATGTCATTTATTAAATTTTACTTGTTTAAATCTTCATATTTTATGTTATGCATATTAAAACTTATACTAATAATTGATATTAAATATAAAAACTAACTATTTTAAGTTATATAAAATTTAGAATAAAATAAATATATTATCTTGTAAGTGTTTTAATATTTTCAATAAAAGAATGAAAAATTACTTTAATTTTTTTTTAAACAAGTAAATTAAGAAGTGCGATATCTAAAATTATTAATAAAAAAATTATTACTTTATCAACAATTTTTTTATAGATATACTAAAATAATTGCATTAAAGAATTGACAATTTTCAAATAAAAGATATATAGATTTGATTTAAGCATGTTTAGAGTTGAATACATGTCAATAAAAGTGATAAAAGATAAAAGAATTTAAAAATAATTAGGGATTGATTTTTCTAAAAATAAAATTGTTAGGGACCAATTTGTCTAAAAATGAAATTGTCATTAACACCGTTAGCTTTTCCGTCCAGGGACCTTATAATGTCCGACGTTTGACATTGTCAGGGATTAGTTAGGGTATTTCCGATTGTCAAGGACCACCTTGTCCGACGCTAAAATTGTCAAGGACCAGTTTGGAGTTTCACTCTATATTAATTTATTCCTAACAGGACGGGATAAATACTGTCAACTAGTCAACAATAGGGACTCTCCAATGTTAGATAATGATGAGTCCAGCCCACCTATCTTCAGCTGGCCCAAACATAATTTATTTCACATTTTCACAATAATATATTAATGTAGCCCAATAACAATAATAACAATAATATTAATAAATATAATAATGGCTACATAATATTTAATAATTATCCAACAATCTCTCATTTGGACAACATAAATTACAACACGAGATTAATATCAATCTAGATCAATTCATAAAATATTTTGGCAATAAAATTAATATGCACTATTTACTAATTTGTGTAAGTCCACAAAATAAAATTCACAGATTCTCCCACTTGGACTACACAAATTAGAGTAAAAGGAGTCAAACTAATTCAGATTAATTCACACAATGTGTGATCACAACAAAATGTCAAATATTACAATATAGTTAACCATAAGGTCCAAAATAAAATGTAGTATCTCATCTCTGCAGAAAATCTCACCCGAAAGAGCAAAGATATCATACAGAAATAAAACACTCACATCTCGATGACCTTTAAGAATGTGAAATACAATAGTCCCTAACATCCGCCCAAGATGCAATATGAGATTAAGACAAATAATCTCATTACAATATCAACATGAGACTGGGTCCAAAATGTCTCTATGATCAAAGGAATAACTATAATTGTCGAAAACCACATTAGACAAAATACGGCAATACGTGAAGATTGTCATCATAACAATAAATAAATGTTGGCCTTAATATGACAATCTTAAGCATGAGGTTCAAACAATACGTGAGACAAACTCCCACTAAACCAATATATCATAAAACCTCATTATATACATTATGTTGGATAAAAACAAACTGAGCTTGCCCATACAAGCCAAACCAACACAGACCACCACATATCCTTAATTGAGAGTGTTCAAAATATCACAATAATTAATCAAATGGTATACGTTAATTTGATAATCAATATTCAATAATAACTAAAATTGATTTGTGTAGTCCATAACAATAGCAAGACTAAAAATTCTCTCACTTGGACTACATAAATCAATTATCAGATTATCAATAATATGTATACATTATACATGGCCAAAATAGTATACCAAAACACTCTCAATAAACAAAAAAAATAGGATATGAGTAGAAATTAAGGATTGCACAACAACAATATCATATAACACAAAAGCAATCCTTAAATCAACTTGGTCAAACGATATGCCAAGACATTCAATAGTAATATATTATTATGAGACTAACCTCTAGGGTCTCTACAAAATGTCAGTCATTACTGACAATCATTTGATTTATGTTAGTCCATAACAATAAGTTATCAATTCTCCCACTTGGACTACATAAATCAAACTTTATAAAATGTCTCATAATAAGCAGAGTCATAACAATAGTTACAAAATGACTCACACTAACTCAATGAACTAAAATGTTTCCCAGTTTCTTACTAACTCAATGTAGACTTGAAAATACACTAGACTAACGACAGCGGAAGCAAAAGCAAAATTCCTAGTCATTATGAGTAGCACATAATCTCTCGGGTTACATAATTGTTACCCTTTTAGAACAAGTTGTTTTCAACAATACAAGAAAACAAAACAAAATCCAAATGGATACCCACAGGAAACATTGAGCATCAAATAACAATCATCATATCTTTAAGACTAATATCGAGAGGATACTGAGAACCTTAAAATATGATTGCAATTCATCAAGA
This sequence comes from Aeschynomene evenia, assembly GCA_013621005.1. Lineage (NCBI taxonomy): Eukaryota > Viridiplantae > Streptophyta > Magnoliopsida > Fabales > Fabaceae > Aeschynomene > Aeschynomene evenia. The sequence goes on from CM024270.1 coordinate 18,732,801, forward strand.
ATTGCATCAATGAAAGCAAGCCGAAGGGCAAGACTTTTATCAACACAATTTTTAATGCAACAATAGAAACAATAATATAAAATACCATTATGCCTTACATAATTCGTTCCACGAATGTGAGCTCTCAATCATGCAAAACATCAACAAATTTCTATAAAATACAATACTATCTTATCATGGTCCGTCCTGCAAAGTCAAGCTCTCAACCATGAAAAATAGTCAATAATGTACAATATATCAATATTTATAAAAACAACAATATTCAATGATATTTTTCATAGTTCGTCCCACGAAGGCGAGCTCTCAACCATGAAAAATATCCAACAACATTTAATGCACAACACAATAATATTCATAATTGAGAATAATAATATTTAATCAAAATTTATAAATAAAAACAATAATATCTTCCCTGGTCCGTCCCGCGAAGACGAGCTCTCATCCATTAAAAATATTCAACAATATTTATAAATAAAAACAATGATATCTTTCAGTGATCCGTCCCACAAAGTGAAATCTCAACCACGAAAAATATCCAACAATATTAATAAACAAAAAAATACAAAAATATTCAAAAATATTAATCTCAATTATGTGAAATGTTCATCACAATTTAAATCTTCTCAATACAACATTAGTTAACATTATAAGAATTATAAATATTGGGTGATTTTGTCACAACCATAATGGGAGAAAAACAAAATTTTATTTGTGTTAGTGTCAATTGATGGTGTGAGAGTCTCTTTGGAGAATCTCTAAAGCTATGCTTTCCAACCCAAGAGGGGGTGAATTAGTTGTAAACTTTTTCTTGTATATTAAAACTTCTGCACTTTCAAAATATGATCAAGTTTCTCAACTTGTCAAGAATTAGTTTCAAGTCAGAAATATAAAATCAAACACAAGAAATAAAGTTTCTCAAAGTATATGCAGCGGATTAACACAACCAATTAACTCAAATCACTTTTGCATCAAGCTTCTGACTTTTCACAGATATATCAAATCACTGAATTAATTTCAATTAAAATAACATTATCAGAATATTAATATCAACTTCAGAATTATCAAAACCAACAAAAACAGATTCAGAAATATCAAACTTCTGAACTCAGAGGAATCAGAAACAGTTTCAGAAACTTCAATCTTCTGAATCCTGCAGCAATTTTTCTCAATCTTCTGACTTCGAGAAATTGATTCTTTTACACCAATATTACCAAAACAATCAATCAAGACTTAAATCTATATACCAACATATGATTCAAATCTTTAAAACACTTAAAACATGTAAAGAACCATATCAGAAAGATATCAGAAGTATCAGTCACGAAAACAACAATTTCAGCTTTCTCAAGACTAAAACACAATGCTTCTGAATTCTGCTTTATTAATCTTCTCTAAACCAATTTTAATTCTGAATCTTTATCAATCCAATACGTCTTAATTCTTGTCAACACAATCACAATTAATACATCAAACACTTATATCACCAAGATTATTTGATTCACCAAATTCCTAAATTTCAAAACTCAAACAAGCATGCTTCTGACTTAGCGATTCTTTCCCTGTTTAGATTTCAGATTTATTAAACACAACCAAAACAATAATATGAATGCAAGATTTAATATGTATGGATTCAAGAGATAAAGGGTAAGAGAATTAAACCAATTTTTATACTGGTTCGGCCATAAATGAGCCTACATCCAGTTCTTCAATCTCCAACCGATTGAGTTCCACTAGCAAAGAGTTCTTGAACAACAATTACAATTCTGATATATTTTTCAACCTTCTCAGGTTCGACACTCTCTAGATATCTCCTCTAGAAAGATTCTTGCTCCTAGGATGTACCCTCCAAGAAGACTTTCCACCTTGATATCCCCTCAAGGATTTTTCAGCAATCTTGTTCTTGACCCTCTTTCTTGTGACCCAATTGTAGAGAATTGATTTTCAGAATTTTGTTTCTTCAATCACAAGCTCATTAAGCTTGTATCAGATCCTTTCTTTCTTCCCAAATCATATCAGAAGCAACGCTTCTGCGTCTGTCTTGACAGCGATTCTTTCTTCTCTTCTCTTATTCTTCTCACAGCATTCTTTGATTTTTCTATCTTGGAGAACCTTTCTTTCTTGCACAGCCCTTTTCTTTTTATTTTTCTTTCTCTCTCTAAGAGTGTGATATATTTTCTCTTGTGTGTTTTTGTGTGTGTATCTCCTTGATTACAACTTGAGATTCTCATATATATAGAGAACTCTTTCAAATGATCACTAACAAACTTTTTGGGGGGAAAACTATTAGCTAACTATTACAATTAACTAACCACCCAATTAAACCATGTGCTAATTAAAATTACATTTAACTAACTCAGATTTAACATATTTAATTTCAGAAAATTAACTTCAGCAAATTAAAGTCTTGCGCATGCTTCTGAAGTTTCAGAAGTATCAGCTATAGAACTGTTTCAGCAATCAACACAGTTCTCCAATCTTCTGACTTTTCAATCTTCTGGATTTTAACTCCTTTAAATTTGATTCTTCTCAAACCAGTTTCTGAAGCTTCTGATCTTCCCCGGAAGCTTCTGAACTACTTATTGCACATTTCTCTAGTGTGTATTACAAGATTATACATTATATAACCTATTACAACACTAATCCTATACTATTCTTCTCATATAAAATACAAAAATTACACTTTAAAGCTCTAGAAGCATATATACAATACTAACAGTGGTTTACCTATTACATCAAGCTTCTGAGCTAATCAAACACATCCACTGTTGCTTCTCAAACTAAAGTTACATTAGTTTTGTTATTATCAAAACCAAATGAGAGTTTGCATTAACAATATATACTCACATAGTTATCAATAACTTATTGAAATACAATAAATTAAGCATAATATATACCAAGAGAAAACTTGTGAGTCAAAAAACCAAATACCTCCCAAAAAGAACTAAAAAAGGTTGTGAAGCAAAACATAGAAAGATTTACAAAATAAAACATATTATCTTTTGAAACTTCACCCACATTAAATTTCTCTTTATAAGAAAATAGAATTTTAGCATAATAACAATAATATAACTTAATGTCATAGAGTCCGTGGATATATAACAAGAAAACCAAAATATCCAATTTTTATGGACTCACAGATGCTAAAATCCAATTTTGATTTATGCAAGTTCATAAAATAATAAATTATTAAATATTCTCCCATTTGAACGACATAAATCAAATATTGTGCAATATAATATGGGAGTATAATATTATGTCAAAAAAAAATTGAACAAAATGCACAATATAATTAATAAAATATGTATTTGTCATAATTGAAATCTCCTCGTAATATTCATCTCAGATAATGATTTAAATCATTCTAATCGGTGTCAAAACAATCAAAGTAATACCAATAATATCACCAATAATTAATATTTAATTAAAATATTAATTTAGAACAAAAGATTTATGAAAAACGTACTCAAAATAGGTTATCCGCACATTGGTACGCACTAAAATAAGCATTTTGTACCGATTTACGCATTGCACGAACTTACACATGTCACCATATGCGCAAACACACCAAAACGTGCCGCCACGAGCTGCCACACGCCTACGCGTGCCAACACAAGACCCCACACGCCACCGTCAGCCTCCACGCGCCTGCACGTGGCGCAATCCAAGAGAGCCAAACCCTGCAGCATCGGACGGCAGAGGATGGAACACGTGGCGCCATCACAGAAGGTTAGCGCCCACAACATCGATGGACGAGGACGCAACACGTGGCAAAATCGGGAAGGTCAGCGCCTAAAGCAATTAACGGTAAGGGAGGTGCCACGTGGTCCGACGCCCTTGAACGTGACACGTGGCGCGATCTGAAGGGCCAGGACACTATTCATCGTCCCTGACCTCCAGCCGGGTCATGAACCGGGTCTGGTCGAGTTCTGCACCGCTCCGCGAACCCGTCGCAAAACTTCTATCTTCGATATCTCTCTCCACTGAGCTATGTTTCATGTGTTCTTGGTGTCTATGGAATCATGACATCGTCCTCTTCATGATTGTGCAATCATTTTTTGAACCGAAAATACCCAGAAAGAAACAGAATTCGATCGAAAGAAAAGGGGTTTGAAACGTGGTTTTCATCGATTTCTCACTCAATACTCAACGAAAATCGACGATTCAAATTGGGTTTTGTTCATAATTCAATTATCTACAAAAGCCCTATGGTTTTTGTTAGGAAACAACCCCGAAAATTAAAACCAGAGTTAAAAGGGTTTAATGTTCGAAATTAGGGTTCATATGTTCAAACTACAAATTCTCTCTAGATACATAACGAAATCATACATATCATATGTCGATTTAATCAGAAGAAAAAGAGCAACAATAACCTTCAATCAATTTCGGCTTTACTCGGCTAAAACAATAAATCCTAATTTTAATTTTTAGGTTTATTTAAAAACCGATTTTGACAAATATGCTTATAAAAAACAGTCTAAAACAACACAATGAAACCCTGAATCAACATTAGGATTATTACAAAAAATAACAACAAAATTAAAACCGAAATTGGAACAAAAATAGCAATTATACACAGCCATAATCAAAATTAAAATTGGCTCTGATACCAATTGAAGGAAAATAATAACAACATAATTTTAGTTTCAATTACAACATGTGATAAACAAAAAGATAATGAGAAACAGAACCTGGATCGGATTTACTAGAAGTGATTGACTTGTTTCTCGTTCGTTGTTGTTCCTCACACCAAGAGTATTCTGGTGTCTGAAAACAGAGAAAAGAGAGAAGGAGAGTGTATACTGGAGAGCCAAGAGACAGAATACGTTAGGCTATGGGAAGCAGCCTATATATATTAATTTATTCCTAATAGGGCGGAATAAATACTGTCAACTGGTCAACAATAGAGACTCTCCAATGTTAGATAATGATGAGTCCAGCCCACCTATCATTAGCTGGCCCAAATATAATTTATTTCACATTTTCACAATAATATATTAATGTAGTCCAATAACAATAATAACAATAATATTAACAAATATAATAATGTCTACATAATATTTAATAAATGAATTGATCTGGATAAATACTAATTTATGCTAGTTCACAAAATAATTGTCCAACAATCTCCCATTTGGACAGCATAAATTAGAGCACGAGATTAATATCGATCTAGATCAATTCATAAAATATTTTGACAATAAAATTAATCTGCACTATTTACTAATTTGTGTAAGTCCACAAAATAAAATTCCAACACATCCTTATTCCCTTCCTTGCTGCTATACACCAATTTTGTAACTAACTATTGTTAGGTCACCATTATAGAAGCTTCTCCTCACACTCCCACACACATCCAACTATGAAATCTTGGGTCCATTGTGGAGCCTTGTAGGTTCTCTTCTCTCGCATGGGGTTTAATGGTTCAATATTTTTTGCAACATCCTTCTCTAATGGATCTTCAGTTCTGACTTCATTAGATGGTCCTTCATCTTCTTTCTCTTGATCTGCTGTTGAGCTCTTAAGAATTATATCAAAATGCTAGTTAGCATGGTTTCATGTCATGTTAATTGACTTTGTTTTTATATTAGAGTCTTAGAACTTTATGCATTAATTAACTTACCTCAATTCTCTCAAAATTTGATATTTTTTTTCTGCCGTAAAAGTTATGCTATCATAATGTTAAATCATCTTTAAAAACCAATCTAGCATGATTGGTATGCTAGTTGAACTCTTTAAGCATCTAGTCAGGGTTCAATTCCTGATTTTATGTAGTCACTATTATCGATGGTGGATACTCTTAAGCAATTAAAAAAAATCATTCACAAAAATTTAAGTTATCAAATTGAGTCACATGAAACACTCTATCTATCTATTTGCTAAGAATAAGCTTCATATAAACTTTTGCCAACCCCTATTTGATGAAAGTCTTAATTTGTACACCTAACTGAATCATCTCATATTTATTTATTTTTATGTAATGGAAAAGTGCCTACACAATGACCACCAGAGTTTTTCCATGCTGGCCAATCTTTGATAAAATAATAATAATTTTTATTATTCATAATTACATAGCATCCAATGGAGTCCTTGTCATAAAATAACAAGACAAGTCACAACTCTAGACAACTTGTACTTATTGTTTATTTATGTGTATACCAAGGGGATAAGTGATGATTAAATAAGATTTTTTCAACTAATTATTTTAGCTATTGATTATATTATAATGTTGATTCTAGAATAATGTTTTGAATACACTCTTTTTCAGTCACCAACTTATTTTATATAAAATACATGTATATTGGTATAAAATACAAGAGTTTAATTATTTTACCTACTCTCTCATCCACTCGCTCACTTTCTCTCTCACACTCTCAGATACTTTCTTTTTCATTTTCTTCTCCTTCTTCTCCTTCTTCTCCTTCTCTCATTCTCTCAGGTGCCCAAATACATTATCTCTTTCTCATTCTTCTCTTTTTTTTTCTATTTTCCTCTCATCTTGATCCCTTTCCTTCTTCTTTTTTCCCTATTTCTTCCTCCTCCTTTTTTTTTCTCTTCCTCTCTTTCATTAGTCTATTTTATTCTTCTTCTTCATCCTATTTTTTTTCATTTTTTTTCTCATATTGGTGCTTTTTTTTGTCTCTTTGTTCATCTCTCCACAAGATCTTCTTTTTCTATCTTTAGTTTTAATATTTGAAATTTTTAGTTTTCAAATTTTATTACTTGGATTATTTTTTAAAACATTTGTTGGATTACTTTTATTTTAGTTTTAACTTTTATATTTTTTAAATTTTATTACTTGAATTATTTATAACATTAATTGGATTATATTATTTCAAAATATTAGTTGGTTTATTTCAAAAATATTTGTTAGCATTTTAGTTTTAACTTTTAGTTTTTGAATTTTATTAATTAGATTATTTCAAAATATTAGTTGGATTATTTTAAAATATTATTTGGATTATTTCAAAACATTAACTGAATTAGTTCTATTTTAGTTTTAACTATTAACTTTTAATACTTAATTTTTTAGTTTTGAATTTTATTAATTTGATTATTTTCTAAACATTAGTTGGATTAGTTTAAAATATTAGTTGAATTATTTTTCTAAAAATTTTATTAATGGATTATTTGAAACATTAATTGGATTACTCCATTTTTAGTTTTAATTTTAGAATTATTTAATTTTTAAATTTTATTAGTTGGATTATTTCAAAACATTAGTTGAATTATTTCTGTTGTAATTTTAACTTTTTAATTTTGAATCTTCATTAGTTGTTCAAAAACATTAGTTGAATTAATTAAAAACATTAGTTAGGTTAGTTCAAAATATTAGTTCAATTATAATTATTTATTTTCAACTTTTGAATTTATATTTGCATTTACTATAACAATAATGATTAGTTTTAACGTAATTGTTTTTTTTTTTATATAAATGCTATGAGTTCCAAGTTTGAGAGGGAAGCTCATGGAGAATAACTGTTACAACCATAAATATTACAAAAACATAAAGATGTTGTTGCCTTCTACAAGCAACCAAATGCATGCCCACCTAACAGTAACATGCCCTCCACATGAAAAATAACAAGCCATACAATCAAACTATCTAAGAAGCAGCATGTCAAGCGTTGTAGCCAACAAAAGATGTCTAAATGCTGCAAACTACGAAAGAAAAAACCCCTCCCTATCGAAACGCCGCCCGAGCAACCAAGCTTTACAACCACCTAGCCTCATTAAAAACTTTCTAGCCTAATCATCCTCTAACCTATCGAGGAAAAGAGTACTAGGTTGAGATAAAACATAGGAGCCCAAACAGCGTTACGAACTAAATAAACCCATACAAATCATCCTAGAAAAAATTAGTAACCATCAAGATGCAATCACCGCAATCGCCTCCATCTAGCCTAGCATCAAGAAATAAATCTTTCTTGCACCTGAGTTGCTACTTTCACTTATGGCAACTTAACATAACACCAATCAATCAAAAATCACCAGCAAGAGAAAATAAAATGCAGCAATCGTTTGAGTCCACCTCCATGTAAGCCAAAGTCAAACCTCTCCCCTGCCCGCAGCAGCATTTGCAGCGCAACAAGAGATGAGAGGAGAGTACAATTCATGATAAGATTCCATGAGAGACCTTGTATCATAGCAGTAAATTGCACACCAATACATCAACAAGCTATATCAGTTTACACAGGGAGTTTTTAAACCATAATCATCAAGAGCAAAAGGCACATAATTGTGCTAGCATCCACCATCCACTCTCAACTTTCACCATGGCCTTTGCAATCGCATCCATCATAAGGGCCCCCTTATTTGTATTTACTAACTTGGTAATGTTGGCTGGCTAATGCTAGCTGGCTTCTCATCTGATGCATCACAATGCCTGTTAGTGCCACACACCATTTTACTTTTATTCCTATTTCCTCGCAGGCAATACCAATTAACAACACCAATTAACAACACTATATTCCTTCCATCTATCGACTCCAACATCCAACAGAAGTCCTATCAATACAATTCCACATCATAGTAGTTGTTTATCAATGAGCCACCTATTAATCCAAAATAGCATCAATTCGATTGCTTTCACTGCTGTCAACATTTCTCCCTCAAATACGATCTTATTCCTAACCTTTCATACCGCCCAAATCACAGAAAAAAACATGACCAACAATACCTTCCTTGAATATTTGGGTACCAGACACCTCTGGCAAGCCATAAATCAATCTGCAATGGAAGCCGACCAGCACCAAGAGACCCCCCATTGTCCTAAACAGAAACTCCAGATACACCGTGCATAATCGCAGCCAAAGAACAAGTGGTATACCGATTCATTCTCTTCATTACACACATCACATGTTTCAATTCCGTGCTTCAACATCCCAATCCTGCACAGTTTAACTTTGGTGTTTAACTTTTCCAGTAATACAAAGCATGTGAGAAGCTCCACCCTTGGGGTACCAAACCTTTCCATAAATCTCTTGAGAAGTTGAACGAATTTTTGTTGTTGCATCACCTGTATCAGCCACCTTTACAAGGGATTTACCGAGTATACACCTGACTTGTTATGACCCCAATTTAAACTGTCCTCTGCCCCAAGCTTCAAATTCGCTTTTCCCAGTGTTTGTTTGAAGTCTTTCAACACTTTCTCTTCTCTTTTTCTTAGCATTTTGCACCAATAGAGGCTCCACACCCAATTACATCCATCCCACATTCCACAATTAGCAATGGAACATTCCTTCTGTGTGGATATATAGGATAATCTTTTGAAACAATCCTTTAGCTTCCCTACTCCCAACCAATTATCTTTCCAAAATAGGATTTTAGTTTCCTCTCCAATTACCATTTGCACACTTCTCATGACAGTATCTTCCAACTCCTTATTTGGCCAATCAAGGTTCCTAATATTTGACCACACACCCCATAACTGTTATTCACAGGTTTCTATATCATTAAGGCCTTCTCCTTTGTCATTGATAAGATGCGAAATTCTGTGCATTCTTTATCCATATATGTCCATCTTGCATCCTTTATTGCATTAATAATAGTTGTTTGCTTTGTTTTTTGCATATTTTCACTTTCTTGGTTGGTGTGGCAATTTTACATCTTTTTGAGGCTTGTTAGTGGCACATTGGTCTTGTTATCTTTTGATGCACTCTTGGGTAGTGTTTTGTGATTTCAGGAGTCTAGGCCGGAGCTACTTCGAGTCTTGGGAGCATTGGGAGCGTTGGAGCGAAGGAGCGGACGCATTGGCAAGTCGGAGAAGCAACTTAATATTGAAAATGCTGTGTTGGTCGCTAGCCACCAAGTCCTGACAGCATCATCAAATTTTGCATAATTTTGCAAATTGGTCCCTCTAGCTTTGTATTAATGAAACTTTTGTAATTTTGCTGAGACACTCTTTCACACCTTTTCTTTAGTCTTAGTTTAGGTTATTTTATTAGGGAATTCTAGAGAGAGAAGCTCTCCCTTCTCTCTAGAATTTCTCTCTATTTCTACACACTTTGTTCTTACACTTTTCACACAATTCTCCAAGTTCAATTTAATTTCCATTTTCATTTCCATTTTGCTATTGCTTTAATTTCTTGTTTCTTACTTGTTTTAATTATGGTTGAGTAGTTTCTTGGTTCTTGGTGTTGGGTAATGCTAGAATCACATTTTCTCTTGAAACCCATTGCATGATTTTGCTCTTGCTTTCTAATCTCTTGGTTCCAAATGCAATTATGGTTTGTTTGTGTGGATCCATGCTTGCTGATTTTAATTTTATATCTTGAATGCATTGTAGTTTCTTGATTAAGAGATTATTGTGCATTTGAGTTGTTTTGGGTGTTGAGTGAGGATTATCATTTGATGCCCATTTGCTAGGAGAGTAGGAATAATTCTTGATTGAGAATTAGTTTGCATATGTTTAGGATAGTTTTACTATTTTGGTTTGGATCCAATCATTTTGGTTGAATAATTCTTATGCATGTGTAAGTTGCTTGCAAGGTGTTTGATAAAATGCCTAGGTGGATTTAGGATGGGGAAAATATGGTTTGATGCATGTCCCAACACCAAGACTCTTTTACATTGCTATTTCCTTTCAATTTCATAGCTTTATTTACTTCTTGCACAATCCCAATCTACATATACTATACACACTAGATCAATGATATAAGCCTCCTTAAGAGACGACTTGGGTTGACTAGCTATACTACTATAGCTATTCAATTCAATCCCTTTTTCTTGGGAAAACTCTTTTGTTCTTTAAATTCTAAGTTGGTTGTAGGTAAAAGAATTTACGACGCTTTTAGCTACATCAATTTTTGGCGCCGTTGCCGGGGAGGCTTAAGATTTGATCTTTGTGCATAGTTATTATTAGTTTATACTAAAAATATACAAAAACACAATAAAAATTCTGTATTTTTTTAGTGCAGAAGTTTTTTTGCATTATTTTATTTTTCATGTCTCTTACACCTTCTATGCTATCTATGGATGACTCGGTTGCACCCCGATCCACCGCTAGAACGTTTTGACCCCAAAAATAGAAGAACCTTAAGGAACTAAAGGCGTTCTAGAGGGTTGGTAGTGTATAAGACATAGAAGTGTTAGGTGTAAATATGTCTAACTCTTTTTTCTTGTTTTCTCTTTGTTGTTTTTGCTCTTTGATATTTTTCCTATTTTGAAACTAACATGGATACTAATACTTACTTTGGTGCCCAAGATTCTTGTTCTTATGACTATGTAGGGAATGAGAATATGACATTTGGTGAGGCCCTTCAACAAGAGGTGGACCGAAAAATGGCGGAAATAATGGACATTCTTCATGAGTTAGTCACAGTACCTTCTTTGGAGTTGGATGTTTCTTATATGATGAATATGGCAATGGGGTTTCCATGTGAGGTATACTACTTGTCTCTTGAGGATAATGTCAAGTTGGATGAGCTTTTGGATACATGTAGAAGGCTATATGATGAGTTCTTTTCATCTCCACCACCATACACACAAACCTACACCTCACCACCATACCCACCATCATACACTCAACTATCACCAACCCAAACCCTTACCCATACCCTTCATACAATGATGCTTATCAGCAACCATATTATGAGCCACCACCTCCCTCTTACCTTGAACCATCTCCATACCCTTATCATGAGCCCACGCTATACCCATACCCAACCGAAAATCCAACCCTACCACCCATAGACCCATCTTCCTCATCTCAACCTCTTGCATTTCCTTCTAAGTGTAATGAGGCGGAAGGCTCCACAATGACCCAAATCATAAAGCTTCTTAGGGAACAAAAGCAACGAAATGAAGAGCTCTTGCGCCAACAAGATGAAATGCAAAGGAAGCTTATGCAATTGGAGAATGCTCAAGCCACATCCTCTAGCAACCAAGAAGCATCACTACCCTCATCTCCATCACCATTATCCTACCCACAACCTTCCCCCTCACCCAATTGTCACATGCACTGCCATCACCACTCTCACCATTACCACATGAGGAGGATTATGCTCTGGAGCAATTGGAATGGAGAACTTTGAAGTCCATGGTGGAAGAGCTAGCCGGGGAGTTGAGGAGCCTCCACCTCTACCCTCACCACCCTCTATTCCCTTGAGGATTGTCCACAATTTCATGAGCCTTCACCCATTGAGGTATTCTACGTTTTGGAGCCTCGTGACCCCTTGGATGGTGACTTGGGAGTGGATGCCGAGGAGAACTCCGATGATGATGAGATAGTGTACGAGGACCACCGCCACTACCATGTGAGGAAAAAGGAAGTGGAATTATGGAGAGTTCTCCTCTTTGTGTCGAGGCTACTGCAGGAGCTTCTTCATTGGAGGATTTCACCATGGGGCCATGTGAAGCGATTTGTGTTGCGGTAGTATCTTCCCAACCCTTGCTCGAGTTCATTCCCCTTGATTCGTGGTCATTCTCCCTCTCGCGCCACGAGTACGCCTTCTTAGAGACGGATGCACAACTCCTAGCCTTTTGCGAGGAGTCATCACCTTCTCAAACTGAGTCATCTTGGGAACCAAAGTCTGTTGGTATTGTCCATGTGAAGGCTTCTTGTGAGGTTCACCATCCCTCCTCACTTGAAGTTAGTTGCTCTTGGATGCTTTGTCAAAGGGGAGTTCTCACTCCCTAAGGAACAATTGAGGCCAAGATGCATTGGTCCGGAGAAAAGAAGAGGATCGTGCTTCGTGTTTCATTTGCTTATTATGGGATCCCGGCGGAGGCGTTGAGAGCACTCCGTGGTGGAAGCTCCTAGACCAATTCAATGATAAGCCGCCTTGAGGGAGTTTCTACAACTTTCTTTTATTTTATGTTTGCATTTAAATTCAATAAAGCATGTTTTAGGTAAATTTTCACATGTTGTGTGATAGTTTAGGTAGTTTGTTTGTTTGAATTAGTGACTTGTTCGGTGAGTTTTCTTGTTCTAGTCTTGTTGTTTGTATTTCCATTTGTTAGGAATTATATTTTGGTAGTTTAGGGTAGTTTTAGCTTCATTTAACTCAATTTTCTACATAAATTCTGCACTTAGGATGAGTTGGTCGCTAGCCACCAACACCGCTGTCGCGCGCCGTGGAAAACTTTCTGCCAAAGGCATGATCAGCACTTAGTCGCTAAACACCATGCATCTGGTCGCTAGACACCACCCTGCTCATGGCGTGCCACCAACCTGCTCGTGGCGCGCCACCACCCATTATCAAAAAGAAAACAATCGAAAAAAAAGTTTGAAAATGAAAATTTTAGGTAGTTTAGGTTCACTTTGTGTGCTCCTTGTCTTTCTTGTTGCTTTGTAAATGTTGTGCTTGAGACATTCATCATTTTTAGGTGGTTAGGTTCCAACACGGTTACATTTCATTTAGTTTTTAATTCTTGCTTGGTGATTGATCTTAATTTGTATAGATGATTTGTGTTTGGATATGCACCTTTGAGTTTTGAGTCTTACATTGGGTAGCCACATTACATGCCATTCCATTCTTGATGCGTGTATCTCTTGTGACTTTGTCATTCTAGGGTTGCCTTATCTCTTAATTGAGGCTACGTTTCATATGCATTCTTGAGTGTGATAGAGGCACTTTTCTTCTTTAGCTCACGGCCATATTGCCACCCTCTACATTACCATTGCAAGCCCCTTTGAGCCTTATATCTCATTCTTTGATCTTAGCTCACCTTTAGCCTAAAAGTGAAAAACCATTTTACACCCTACCTTAGGAAAGTGAGTAGCATTGGTTTTATCATTTTGTGTGCTTGAGTCTAATGTGGGGGTTTGTCGTGGACGACAAACTTTTAAGTGTGGGGGAGGGACATCTTAATGTGTTGTTGTGAAAAATGGTGTGAATTGTATGTAATTAATATGTAATTGAAAAAAAATTTAAAAAAATGAGCAAAGGAAGAAAAGCACACAAAAGCAAAGTAAATTCAAGGTCAAAGACCTCATGGGTAAATGTTTAAAGGTTCAAAACGAAAAAAAAGAGTAAAACTCTTGTGCTTATGCTTTGTGTGCTTAGAATTCCCCCTTGTGTTTAATTGAGACTCACATAACCAATGCTAGTCTAACTTTCTTGGGTCCTTTAACTCACTTATCCATACATTCCACACCTTAACCTTGGCCTCATTACAACCAAAACAAAGTCCTCTGATTCTTAGGTGCGTTAAATTTTAGTGGTGGAGATCTAGAGGTTTGGCAAACCTACGTTGAATGCTTGGTCTAACAAGAGAATTGAGAGGAAGATCAAGCCACTTTATATGTGAGTAGAGAGCATACACACTCCCTTGAGGTCCTTTCATTTCATCTATGCATTTTAAGGGATTTTTGCTTGGCTTTTGATGTTGGGTCTCTTGATATTGAAATGCTTGGTTGCTGGAATTTCTTGCTTCTTTAAATGTTTTCTTGGTCTTAAGCCATAGCACTTTTGAGCATTCATTGAAAGCCAAGTAGCACCTTGTTTCTTTTGTTTTGATTTGTTAGCTTTAGTATCTCTTGCATGAGGACATGCAAGTGGTTAAGTGTGGGGGTATTTGATAGGATGCGAAATTCTGTGCATTCTTTATCCATATATGTTCATCTTGCATCCTTTATTGCATTAATAATAGTTGTTTGCTTTGTTTTTGCATATTTTCACTTCTTGGTTGGTGTGGCAATTTTACATCTTTTGAGGCTTGTTAGTGGCACCTTGGTCTTGTTATCTTTTGATGCACTCTTGGTAGTGTTTTGTGATTTCAGGAGTCTAGGCAGGAGGTACTTCGAGTCTTGGGAGCATTGGGAGCGTTGGAGCGAAGGAGCGGACGCATTGGCAAGTCGGAGAAAGCAACTTAATATTGAAAATGCTGTGTTGGTCGCTAGCCACCACTTTTTGGTCGCTAGCCACCAAGTCCTGACAGCATCATCAAATTTTGCATAATTTTGCAAATTGGTCCCTCTAGCTTTGTATTAATGAAACTTTTGTAATTTTGCTGAGGCACTCTTTCACACCTTTTCTTTAGTCTTAGTTTAGGTTATTTTATTAGGGAATTCTAGAGAGAGAAGCTCTCCCTTCTCTCTAGAATTTCTCTCTATTTCTACACACTTTGTTCTTACTCTTTTCACACAATTCTCCAAGTTCAATTTAATTTCCATTTTCATTTCCATTTTTGCTATTGCTTTAATTTCTTGTTTCTTACTTGTTTTAATTATGGTTGAGTAGTTTCTTGGTTCTTGGTGTTGGGTAATGTTAGAATCACATTTTCTCTTGAAACCCATTGCATGATTTTGCTCTTGCTTCCTAATCTCTTGGTTCCAAATGCAATTATGGTTTGTTTGTGTGGATCCATGCTTGCTGATTTTAATTGTATATCTTGAATGCATTGTAGTTTCTTGATTAAGAGATTATTGTGCATTTGAGTTGTTTTGGGTGTTGAGTGAGGATTATCATTTGATGTCCATTTGCGAGGAGAGTAGGAATAATTCTTGATTGAGAATTAGGTTTGCATATGTTTAGGATAGTTTTACTATTTTGGTTTGGATCCAAATCATTTTGGTTGAATATTTCTTATGCATGTGTAAGTTGCTTGCAAGGTGTTTGATAAAATGCCTAGGTGGATTTAGGATGGGGAAAATATGGTTTGATGCATGTCCCAACACCAAAACTCTTTACATTGCTATTTCCTTTCAATTTCATAGCTTTATTTACTTCTTGCACAATCCCAAATCTACATATACTATACACACTAGATCAATGATATAAGCCTCCTTGAGAGACGACTTGGGTTGACTAGCTATACTACTATAGCTATTCAATTCAATCCCTTTTTCTTGGGAAAACTCTTTTTGTTCTTTAAATTCTAAGTTGGTTGTAGCTAAAAGAATTTACGACGCTTTTAGCTACATCAATTTTTGGCGCCGTTGCCGGGGAGGCTTAAGATTTGATCTTTGTGCATAGTTATTATTAGTTTATACTAAAAAATTTACAAAAATACAAAAACACAATAAAAATTCTGTATTTTTTTTAGTGCAGAAGTTTTTTTGCATTATTTTGTTTTTCATGTCTCTTACACCTTCTATGCTATCTATGGATGACTCGGTTGCACCCCGATCCACCGCTAGAACGTTTTGACCCCGAAAATGGAAGAACCTTAAGGAACTCCAAGACCGTTAGTGCCAAGTTCTTTATTGTCACATCGTCAACTCCAAGACCACCAAACTCCTTCGATTTTTGGACCACACTCCATTTCACCAAAGGTAATCAATGACATACATTTTCAGTCCCCCAGAAGAACAGTGTTTACACTAAAATAATTCTCTTTGCAACTCCTTTTGGAATTTTAAAGATACTAAGATATTATATCGACAGACTATTTAGGACAGATTTAATAAGAACAAGCTTACCTGCTTTGGATAAGTACTTGCCTTTCCATGACGCGAGTCTCTCCTCCACCTTTTAAATCACTGGTTGCCAAGTCTGAACACGGTTTGGGTTTGCCCCAAGTGGAATTCCCAAGTACTTAATAGGAAGCTCCCTTGCTTGACACCCAAGAATATCACACGCCCTTTCCACCATCTTTTCCGTACAGTTTAAGGCAAATATTGCCGATTTATCAAAGTTAATTTTTAATCTCGTCATCATCTCAAATCCCAACAAGATTCTTCTCAAGTTTTGAATAGACTCCAAGTTGCAGGGAGAAAACAACAAGGTATCATCAGAAAATTGCAAATGTGATAGTTGAACCATGTATTTCCCAATCAATAGAGGTTTTATTTTTCCAATTAATTAATTGTAACCTATCCAACATTTTACTTAGAACATCAGTCACTAGAACAAAGATGAATGGAGAGAGGGGGTCACCTTGTCTTAGCCCCCTCTCCATCTTAAACGATGTCGATGGAACACCATTGACTAGCACAGACATAGACGCAGAAGTGATACATTCCATGACCCAAGCTCGCCACATCTTTCCAAACCCCAATTTTTGGAGGACTATATCCACAAATCCCCATTTGACTCTGTCATACGCCTTTTGAAAGTCCAACTTAATTAAGAGAGCAGACACTTTCTTTTTCTTTAACCAGTGTACCACTTCACATGCAATCAACACTCCATCCACAATTTTTCTGCCTTCCACGAACGCACTTTGGCCTTCCCCAACTAAT
Organism: Aeschynomene evenia; assembly: GCA_013621005.1. Lineage (NCBI taxonomy): Eukaryota > Viridiplantae > Streptophyta > Magnoliopsida > Fabales > Fabaceae > Aeschynomene > Aeschynomene evenia. Next base: position 18,749,926 of record CM024270.1, read on the forward strand.
TTGGGCATCAGAGGCTTAAGTCTGCCCGTCAGGATCTTAGAAATAACCTTGTAAACACAACCAACCATACTGATAGGTCTTAGATCATTGACGCATCCATCAAATTGTTGAAAAGTGTTGATAAAAATATTGTCAAAAAGGAATATATTGACATTTGTTGATCGATGAAAATAGTCATAAACTATTATTTGATAATTAAAGACCGTTGAAAATACTCATAAATTAGTTTTAAGTATTTTCGGCGGTCACTAATTGTCAATATTACTTTTATCGATAATATTTTTATTGACACATTTAATGTTAAAAATGTTCACTTAACTTTTCTAGTAGTGTTTTTAACTACTATCATGAGAATACGAAAAAAAGAGGTTTATTTTAGAGCATTGTTATATGTACAATGAAAAACAGTCAAAACAGCCAATATGTTATGCACAACAAGTATTATGTAATGTGCACAATATATTACATGTTGCACACAATATATATCACATATTATGAACAACAGTATCACATATTATAAAGAAAAATATTGTTGCAACATGTGATATATGTTGTGCATAATATATCATATATAGTGTGCATAATATGCAATATACATTGTGTATATTACGTATTATATATTATGCACAATTTATTAGTTATTTTGACTAATTTTTTATTGTGCATTTTCCCTAAATTGTATGATATTCGTTACTTAATGTATCATTTTGGTAAGTTATCATTACTTTCTTTGTACTTTTTTATTACTTTTAAGATAATAATTACTATATTATTGAATTATGAATCATAAAGAATTTTTTTAATAGTATTAAAAAATTTCTGATTGAGATCAGATACTACTTTTAGATGCAGAAATTAGATTAACATCTTCTAAATAATATTTAGAGAATTGAAGGTCAATATCATTTAAAGTAAATAAGAAGAGGTTTAGATGAATTTTAATAAACATTAGAAGATGATAGTGTAATTTGTCCATAAATTAAATATGCTATTGTTTCAGCACCAAAAAAAAAAAATGCTATTGTTTAGATGCATTTTTCAGCTCAGATTGTTCCTTCCACTTGCCCTATGTTTTGGTGGCATTGCTAAGTTCAATAACTATAGTTGTAACCAAAAGAAACGGACTTCATATCCAAATCAAAGAGCTATATCAATCTTTAAGAACAAGAACCAATAAGAAAAAAATAATAAAAAAATATGATCAGAATTAACCCCACTATTGATGATTGTGACCCATCAATACAAAAATAACTAAATAAGAGGAATTATGCTTTACCAAATAATTAGTCACGCAACTTTTTTTTTTAAAAAAAAATTACACTAATTATTATATTTTGCATATTAATAACCAAATAATTTACCGTGATCAGTCTTGATTTGCACATTAGCTAAGAATATAAATACAATAATTTAATTGTGAAAAATTATATTCTTATATTTTTTTTCTCTCCTTGATAATAATAATAACAAGTTGCCCTTGAAATGTGCATCATCACTCAATCACAGGGGAGAATCAAGAAAACAATGGCATGCTTTGATTTAATTAACACTCGCGATGGAGGGTGACAAATGGGACCCACTTGTAAAATCTATTTTAAATATCGAACAAATGAAACACCAACGTACTACTGGAAAGTTCATAAGAGAGAATTAATAACGGCCATATTTTTGAAACGGCCCAAGAACAATCCACTGAAGACCACTCAGGCTAAGCTCGCGTGAAGCTTCTTCCAGCAGCATCTTCTTCAAGCAAGATGCAGAGCTCCAATGGCGGATGCAGAAGGATGCTGAGCTTCGCAGAATCTTCTCCGCCCTTCCTTGCAAGGTGATCTGCTACCCTATTCGTCTCTCTAACAGAGTGAGTTACTCGAATGTCCCATTGTCTAGATTTTAGGGCTTTTATCTCCGTGAGGGTGTTGGCATAGAGATGATGATAATCCCACCCTTCTTCTTCAATGAGGGTTACTGCATTCAGAGAATCACTCTCACACCAAATCTTTCTCCATCCCCTTTCCCAAGCTAGTTGGATCCCAACTTTGATAGCCAAAAGCTCTGCTTCAAGAACTTCACTTTCTCCCATCGCTCCATAGAACCCTAGAATCCAATTACCAGTACTATTGCGAAAAACACCCCCAAATCCTGCTTTATAATCGCCCTGAACAAAAGCTCTGCTACCATCAGTGTTCAACTTGAATTCCCCCTCCATCGGTTTCAGCCAGTGCACGATTCTTGTAGCTCTTAACATGGTGTTCCATTGCCTCTTCAAGTTTCTCTCTAGATCCCTGAAGTCTTTATTAATAAGCAGTTTTAGCTTGTGTTCACTCCAAGCATCTTGATCAAATAACATTTGATTCCTAGCTCTCCAATTCCACCACATAATTGTAAAGAACAGCATATCATTTCTCTGGATAATGTGAACTCTAATCCAATCATCTATATTCATACTGAAGAATTCTCCATCAGAACCAAAACCAAGAGATGTCCATATGGATGAACTATAAATACAGTCTCTAAGGCAGTGAATGATAGTTTCCACATCAAGACCACATCTTTTACAAACTGAATCATTACACAAATTTCTCTGATATCTGAAATCTTCTGTTATTAGGGCCTTATGTCCAATCTGCCACAGGAAAAGCTTGAATTTCTCTGGAATCTTCAATCTCCATAACCAGGACCAGCCCCCTTCATCATCTTTACTTTGATCCTTTTTGATTAGCCAGTGATAACCAGAAGCTGCAGAATAAATACCAGACTCATTACCTCTCCACCTCCATCCCTCTTTTAATCTTCCATGGTTAGGCAGTACCCTATTAACAAGAAAATTCTTCACCTCCCCAGGGATTTCAGTATATAATCTCTCAAAAACCCATTGGTCCTGATCCCAAGCATCTTTAATTTTTAATTCTGTGTCCACAATGTGAACAAAAGGAACCAAATCAGCCAGTTTCTGCCCCTCAAACCAATCATCATACCAAAGAGACATATCCCCGGACCCTATAGAGTAAGAGAAACCTTCCCTCAAAATATCTCTTGTTTTAAGCATAGCCTTCCAGAAATGGGAGCAAGAATTAGGAGGGTTCACCTTAAAGAAGCAAGAATTTTTAAAATATTTGTTCTTTAGGATCCTTACCCAAAAAGTGTTAGGGCTATTCAGAATTTTCCAAACCTGGTTTCCAAGCAGTGAGTAGTTCATAGACTTTGTACTTCTTAAACCGAGACCCCCCTTGGCCTTAGGCTTAATAATTGTCTCCCAAGCTACTAGAGTTAAGCCCCTCGAATTATTGCGGAAGCCCCACACAAATCTTCGAATAATCCTGTCCATAGAATCACACACTCCTTGAGGTACCCACATAGTCTGCATGGAGTATACAGGAAGGGAGGATAAGACAGATTTAGCTAGACAGACTCGTCCTGCCTTATTTAAAGTATTTAATTTCCAGGCTGCCAATCTCTTGTTGAATCTCTCCAGAATTGGATTGAAGGTTGCTCTATTACTCCTCCCTTTGGTTAAAGGAACACCAAGGTAGTTACCCAAGTCCCCTGTAAACCGAATAGGCATCATCTGAGAAAGCACTCTCTTCCTCCTAGCCAACATATGTTTAGATGTCATTGCCTTGGATTTATCCATATTAACCTTTAAGCCCGAGAGTTTACAAAAATCATTTATAGTCTCAAGAACAATCCTAACTTGAGACTTCTTTCCCTTACAGAAAAGCATTAGATCATCAGCAAAGAGTAAATGAGATATACCAGGCCCCTCTTTAGAGATAGAAATAGGCTTCCAGCTCCCCTCATTGACCTTAGCTTGGATCATATTAGAGAGTTTCTCCATACAGAGAACAAATAGATAAGGTGATAAAGGGTCAACTTGCCTTAAACCCCTGCTAGGTTTAAAATTAGGTAAACGTCCTCCATTCCACACCACTGACAGTTGAGAACTAGAGACACAGTGCATGATCAGATTAATTACTAGACTTGGAAATCCAAAGTCCTCAAGAGTAGTACGAAGAAAAGACCATTCCACCCTGTCATAAGCCTTTTCTAAATCAAGCTTAAGGGCCACTGCACCTTTTTTACTCTTACTAGAATGCATCCAGTGAAGAACTTCTTGAGCCAGAATGATATTATCTGATGTCCCCCTTCCCGGGATAAAAATGCCCTGGAAGGGACTCACTAGATAACTGAGAGCTGGTCTAAGCCTGTTTACCAAAACCTTTGTGATGACTTTGAAAAGGACATTACAAAGGCTAATAGGTCTGAAATCTTTAAAAGAATAAGGAACTTCTACTTTGGGGATGAGGACCAGAAGTGTTTCAACAAGTTTATCATCAAACGAACCAGTTTCAAAGGCTTGCTTTACCAATCTATAGACTTCCCCTTTAGTTATATGCCAATATTGCCTATAGAAACAAGCTTGAAACCCATCTGCACCAGGAGCTTTATACGGATTCATCTTCATCACAGCCTCAGTAACTTCTTCCATAGTGACTGGGGAGATAAGATTATTCATATCCTCCAATCCTAACTTGGGTACCCTGATTCTTCTGCATCCCTCTGAATCAGTATTCCCTGTAGAAGAAAATAGATTCAAGAAGAACTTGATAGCTTCGGCCTGGAGAACATCCGAATCAGTGCACCAAATATTTCCCTCAATATGAACTCCCACAATCTTATTTCTCCTTCGTCTAATAATTGTTTGAAGGTGAAAGAATTTTGTATTTTTGTCCCCGAATTGGATCCAATTATCTCGAGATTTCTAGAACCAAAGCATTTCTTCCTGACACAAAATATCATCATATTCTTTTGAAAGAGCAATCTCCAGCTTTTTCAAAGATTCCTCTTCTCTCCACTCAAGCTGCTGTTGCACCCCTTTAAGTCTAGCCAGGACCCTCCTTTTATTCTTAAAAATGTTGCCAAAGATGTTCTTATTGAAATCCTTTGCTGCTGTTGTTAAAGCATAGATACAACTGTTGATATCTCCCCCTCCTTCTCTCCAGGTTGTACTAACGGCCATATAGTGGAACCTTTCACTTTATCTATATATGTATAATAGAAATATTTTTGTTATTCTAACATTTTTAGTATATACATATATTATATTTATTAGGGACTCATTTAGCATGTCTAATAGTACAAAGGTTGATAGTATTAAATCTAAGGTGCTTACTATGGAACAAAATTAAAAATATCGGTAACTTACCTAAATATATGTGGTACGTTTGTATTAGATGATTTTTAATAGTGAGGTCCACATGTAAAGTAACTTATATAAATTTTTTATTTTATATTTTTAGTCCAAGTATTTTATATATTTGCAAGTAAACCCTCATCACTAACCCATAGTTAACCTAAAGAGTTAACATTTTTCTATCATTAATTTTTTTTTTCTATTTCCTTATTTAGGTCTTTCTCTTTTATTTCTTTCTCTTTCCATGACAAAAAATGCTTCATCTTCTCAACACCATCTATCACCATAGCCATCTAACATTTTTCATCCACTCAGTGTTGCACCCACCATTCCATAGAGCACAAAGTTTTGTTTTATTTTTGTATGACCTCATACCTCTATTTTGGCTGCCGAGTAGGAAGAAGGGTTTCTTTGTTAATTTGGCGTTCAACGCCATTCTTTGAGCCCAATGCATATATAAGCAAAGCATTCTAAGTTCATTCACTAGCAGCAATATTCTTTGAGCCCATATCGTTCTTCGAGTCGAACACCTACTTTATCAATATTACTCGAAATGTGAGTATTTTCGATTATAATTTTCTGTCAATAATTTTCTTTTTCTATTTCTTTCTCAGTAAGTCTTTCTCTTTTATTTCTTTTCCCCTCGGTGACATAAAACACTTAATCTTCTCAACACCATCCATTATCATAGCCACCTAACATTTTTCTTCCACTCACCGTCGCACCCACAATTTCATAGAGCCACAAAGTTTTGTTTTATTTTATTTTTTTGTTTGACCTCTTACCTCTATTTTGGCCACCGAGTAGGAAGAAAGGTTTCTCAATTAATTTAGCGCTCAACGCCATTCTTTGAGCCCAGCGCAGATCTAAGCAAAGCATTCTATGATCATTCAGTGGTAGCAATATTCTTTGAGCCAAACATCGTTCTTCGAGCCTAACTCCTACTTTATCAATATTACTCGAAGAGTATTAAAGTTGCAGAATGTTAAACAAAATGTTATATGCACTTTTTTCTTTGATTAATAATAATTTATGTTGATTGAAACTATATGAAGTTTACTTGTATTTAAAATGTTTGATTTTTTTATGGTAGATGACAGTTAAAGCCCAAACATCAAAGAGTGATTGCAGTGATAATGAGTTCAACAATGATGACAGTGGTAATTTTGAGCATAACGAAGAAGTCAATGTTGCTGATGCAAGTGTGCAGCCTAAGGAGGAATATTCTCTCAAGAAAATCACAGATCTTAACAAGACAGATATACTAGAAATGGAGTTTATAAGTGGTGACGAAGCATACAAATTTTACAAGATGTATGCTAAGTGTCATGGTTTTGTTGTTAGGAGAGACAATGTGATGCGACATGTTCACTGTAATATTATTGGGAGAACTTTGCTATGCAATAAAGCTGAGAAACGGAGAGAGGAACACCTTAATAGAGTTGATAGGAAAAGGCAACATAAGGTACTTACACGAACCAACTGCAGAGCAATGTTGAGGGTGACAATGGACCTCAAATCCAACATTTTGAGGGTTGTGAATTTTGTGGAGGAGCACAATCATGCCTTAATATTAGAATAGGTTTCTTTTGTCTTTTTGTATGTTTCAATATCAATTCAAAGGATAATACATATAGGGATATGAGAAACAAAAGTCTAGCCTAATTAGGATCAATCATTCATTAACTGTGATTAATCCTTTCCTAAATTAGAGCAAATTACATATATGATTGAATTTTTATTTTATTCTTTCTCACACTCCCCCTCAAGTTGGGTTGTAGGGTCTCCATGTTGGTATATGCGCTAGAGGGCCAATCATAGTTGCATTTTATTATGATATTGTGACATTTTATTTTATATATTTATATATGTATATATGAGGCATTGTTTTCATTAATTGTTTATTTATTTTAATAAACATTATGATGTCCTTAGAATGGAATAAAGATTAGGTACATAACCTAATAATGAGACTCCATTCTTAAATGTCCCTAGTCAAGTATTACCGTAAACAACAGGACATTAGTAATACGTTGAGACTAGTATGTGTATGGACTGATAATCTTTTCTCACAGGTTATGGATATGTGATATCAAGTCTGCACATAGGTATATATGGTGATATATATTGGACTGACCCGCCATGAGAACACCACATGGATAGTAATGTGAATGTCATAGGTGATTCTCATAGTGATGCTGGTACATGTAGTCCTTTGACTTGAAGTTACTGTGATCCGTTGCATGAGGAGTTATGTGCTTTGATACCGTCAAACGTTATCCGTAACAGGTTAATTATAAAGTCGGTCATTAGGCATATCACGAATCATGTGGGCGGTGCGAGTAACGTAGATAGAATTTGTCCCTCTCACATTACGAGAGATATATCTGTGGGCCCCTTGATGAGTAGGACTGGGTAAATGCATGGCCATGCTGAAATGAATTAATGTGTGACATTAATTTCATTTATTTTATCAGTCTACTCGGAGATCAAGAAACTAATTATTTAACTATACAAGATGACTAATTCCATGCTTGTGTTAAATCTGGATATTTGGACAAAGGGACTGAAATGTACGGTAACGTCAATCACGGAAAGGTTATGTCAAACCGTTGACTTTCTTATAACTTGGGTAACAGTGATGTGTTGCTAGATACCACTCATTGTTTATATTATTTAAATGGGATTTAATAATATTGGCAACGTTGTAAGAACCTATAGGGTCGCACACTAAAGTAATTTTTATATTGATGCTAAATTATAATAAATTAGTGTGACTAATTTATTTGGGCTTCATGAGATGGACCTAATAAAGAATAAAATTAAATTAGTGTGACTAATTTAATTGGGCCTCCATGAGATGGACCTAATAAGGATTCGGGTAAAAATTAGTGTGACTAATTTAAATGGGCTTCCATAAGATGGGCCCAACAAGGCTTAGGTTTATGTTGAGTGTTGGCTATAAATAGCAATACTCATGGAGCCTTTTGGCTAGCCTTTTTCACATACACATAGCCTCTCTAGAAATCCTTATTTCTCTGTTTCTCGCTACTAGCATAGTGAGTTTCAGAAAAGCATCAAGGTGGGTGTTTGACATCCACAACTGCTGTGTGGATATCTCTAGGTCGTCGCTACACTTGCGACGGAAGAGTTTGACATAGGTCTTTGCGAAAATTTGAAGAGTTCAAGAATTGAAGAGTTCAAGATTTGAAGACTTCAAGAATCGAAGAGTTCAAGAATTCAAGATTTCAAGAGTTGAAGAATTCAAGAACAAGAACTTTTGAAGAACTCAAGAACAAGTGTTGTTCGCAAATCGTGTTGCGATAACGCTTCAATAGGTAATTCATAGATGAATCATGTTCATTCACATGGGTCATTGGGTGGGAATTGCATAAAAGTTTTTGTTTTCCGCGGCGCCTTTATGCGTGTTTTCCCAACAGTGGTATCAAAGTCTCTTGTGAAAATGTGGTTCTCTTTAAAGAACTATCTGTTGTTTATATGATAAACACGGTTCTGCTATTTTGTTTATAGGATAAACACGATTTTGATTTTTGCAAGAAGCGATTTTTGATCATATGATGATATGATTTGAGAAGTCATCATGTTATGTGATAACATGGTTTTGCTTCTTTGCCGATAAAGATTAGCGAAAAAGGTTCAAGAGTTGAATCCTTATTTTCGAAATCCTTGGTTTTGAAATTCTTGTTTTCGAAACTAATCCTTGTTTTCGAAGCTAATCCTTATTTTCGAAGTTCATACTTGTTTTTCGAAAAGTTTGGTGTTTGATCATTGTTTTCGAAAATTGCTTGTTGTTTCCTTGTTTATTTCGAAAATTACACGATGGATGGCTAAGATTCATTTGATTTGATCTTGTTTCCTTTTTTTTTTGTGACAAGTAGATGTGGTATATTGATATCATATCTTTTTCAAATTTTGAAATCTTTTTAATTAATGAGATTAATTAAAAGGGGAATATGTGTATCATATCTTTTCAAATTTGGAGTTATTTTAATTAATTTTGATTAATTAAAACTTGAAATATATATATATATATATATATATATATGATATCATATCTTTTACAAATTTAGAAATCTTTTAATTAATGAGATTAATTAAAAGGGATATGTATATCATATCTTTTTCAAATTTGGAAATCTTTTAATTAATGAGATTAATTAAAAGGGATATGTGTATCATATCTTTTTCAAATTTGAAAATCTTTTAATTAATGAGATTAATTAAAAGGGATATGTGTATCATATCTTTTTCAAATTTGGAAATCTTTTAATCAATATGATTGATTAAATTCGCATATATATATATATATATATATACATGCCATATCTATATTTCTAATTTTGAAATCATTTTAATTAATGGTTAATTAAAATCACGTACATATATATGAGATATATATATATATATGTATTTCAAATTTGAAGATCGTTTTAATTAATGAGATTGATTAAATCGAATTGTATACATATGGTTTGTCTGTCACAGATTCAAGATTTGTTTCAATGAATCGTTTTATATTCCGAAAATGTTTTACGCTTAGAGCAATAAAATCGTTTTAAATATAAGACATTCGTTTTAATTGGATAAAATTATTTAAATTATTTAATGTTATGGGATTCATGTTTATATGTCCTCATAGTCATATGCTTTATGAAGGTAGTGAAACGTGAGAAGGGGGGTTGAATCACGTTCCAACCATAGTTGTCAAACTCGGCTCGGGAATCAACCCGGTCGAGGTACTGGGTTAATGGGTCAGTGGTTCAACCAGTGGGTCAGTGGTTCAACCGCTTAAATCGGATTTAATTAATTAAATAAATGAGAATATAATTAATGAGTTAAATATATAATATATATATTTACCTAGGAGTAATAACACATCACTACACATAGCCTAGTGGTTGAGTGAGCTCCCACTCATGCTATTATCCTGGGTTCGACTCCCAGCATAGCAATTTTGCATGATTGATTAATTCAAGTCGGCACAATGCCCATGCGCGTTGTGTGCGCACGTGGTTCGAGACGGTTCAACAACCGGTTCGAAGTGGATTTAATGGCCGGTTCGGATCGAGTTTGACCAGTTCACTCCGGGTTTGACCAACTTTGACCGAGTCAAGTGCATATCCGATCCAATTACTGAATCGGACCGGACCAAGGACCGGGTCACCGGGTTCCGGTTCGAACCGGCCGGTCCGGTCCGAGTTTAATAACTATGGTTCCAACTATAAATCCTGTTACTGAAAATTACTTAAAAATAAAGATCAAGAATAAACTTGTCTTGCACAGCGGAAACAATTGTTAGTAAATAAACAGAAACTTAGCCTATAGACAAGGCTATAATAGAACTTGAAAATATATTTACTTTCAAGGTCTTCTAAATGATAAAGGTTAAAACTTTAACTTTTAACACATAGACAAAAGATGATGATGATTTCACAATAAGCTATATGATGTGTATGCAATATTGAATTGTAAAACAATTAAATAAAGAGTAAGGGAAGAGAGAAAGCACACACAGAAATTTTATACTGGTTCGGCAACGTGCCTACTCCAGTCCCCAGGATTCACCTGAGAGTTCACTATCACCACCACAACAAGGTGGACTTTCTTGCCTCTGCTGCACCACAAAGGGCTTCAACCTGCACCTTCACCAAGGTGACTCACTGCCTTTGAAAACCACAAAGGACTTCACTTGCACCACAACTAGGTGACTAACTGCCTCCGGCAACTCCAAAGGACTTCAATCCTTGCTTTCAAAATCGAAGGACTTTCTACCCTTGCCTTAGACCCTCTAAGGACTTCTTGCCTTACAAAAATAAGGACTTTGTATAAAAGATGTGGTTTTACCAATCAAGAACTTAGATGTAACTAAGTTGGAACCTTGATGGATTTTTCTCTCAAAGAAATAACTAGCAAAGCTAGGATAAACAAATGAAGCTCACTCTTTTAAGAATTACAACCTTTACCCAAATAAAAATAAGAACTTGAGGTTTAGAGGTTGAAGATAAAGAGAAATAAGGATTCAATTCGACATCGTTTTGGCACTTGTAAGCTTGGGTAGTCTCTTGAATTCTTGGGCATTGAGGTCTTGTATTTATAGGGAAAATACCCTACAAATTTCGAATTCCATAGGTTGATCTCCACCCTTGATTTGAATTTGAAATCTCTTGATCCAATGGTGAGAATTCCTTGATATGATTTGAAATTTGATCTTCCAAAAATAGAAAATCAAATAAGAGGAAGTTTCATCTTGGTCATTGATTCAAATAATTCTCTTTAATCCAAAGGTTATTATTTGATCTTAAATGTGGAAACTTTGTAACCAAGAATTAGAAAAGAGGAAACTTTATCTTGGCCCTTGAATTTGAATTTGTGCCTTGATCTTGTGGTGTGCATTGCTTCATCAAATTTTCACATAATCTTGCAAAAATGCAAGCTATGTTGCGCCACTTTTAGGAGAGAGAAAGGCTAGGGTTTTAGCTTTTCTTGCTCCACAAGTGTACCTCCATGTTGGTACGAATTAGGATTTCACAATTTCTCATTTTTTGAAAATCCTAAATCACCAAACATGGTCTTCCAGGGAATCTTCTGAATGTAGATTCTTGAATCTTGAATATTCTTGAATCTTGAATCTTGAGATTCTTCTAGAATCTTTGAGATTCTTCGGGATCTTAATAGAATCTTCGGGAATCTTCTGGAATCTTCACAGAATCTTCGGGAATCTTCTAGACTTGAGAATCTTGACATAATCTTCTGAGGTCTTCTAACTTCGTGTAGAATCTTCAACAGAATTTTCAGGGAATCTTGTAGATTCAAACAGAATCTTTAGGAGGCTCACAGAATATTTTTAAAGTGTCGTAAAAATATTCTGTTACTTAAATGCAAAATATATTCTAGAATAAATTCTAGATAATTATTTTTATTTAATAATTTGCATTTAAATCTCCATACAAGATCTTTCTAGATTTCCCACACATATATATTTCGAAAATATTAACCAACATTATGTAAAATAGAGATTTGATTTTTATTCCCTATTTTATATATATAATTTTCGAAAATATGTATATATATATATATATTATGCATGAATATTTAAATAAAGATATTTGATAAAGAAGATTCTCTATTTAATTTCATGTATTTTCCATAATTAACTTTTTAGGAAATCATAGAGTCTTCCAACCAAACTTTCCTTAATTATAAAAGCTTTGACTTGGTCTTCAAAAATTAGAATAGCTTGTCCTCTAAGCATGCATGTTTGCGCCACTTTTTGGTCAAAATGTAGTCAAGATGTGTCTTTTTATTTTGTCAAATAAATTAGATCCTAAAACACACTTAACAAACCATTATCCAACCAAATCAAAACTTTTATTTTAATTAAGAATTTTATCATTCAAAACCTTCAATGATGAGGTAAAGGGTTCTTGGAGCTAACAATCTCCCCCTTTTTGATGATAACAATTCTAATTGAAATAAAGGTTTTGATTTGATTACAAGGGAAAATATTTTCTTAAGACTTGAAGCCTTAGGAAATTATTTTCAAATAAACAATATAAAAAATAAAAATAATAGAAGAGAAATACTAAAAAGAAAAACTTTAATTAAATTAAAAAACATAAACATGAAGTAAAATAAAACATAAACGAAATTAAATAACATAACAAGTGCAAGAACTTTTAAAAGAACTAAAAAAAACTTTAAAAGAATTTTAATAAAAAACATAGAAAAGAAATTAAGCTCCCCCTAGAGCTAGATAAGTTCTTGATGTTCTTGATCTACATTCTTCAATGTTCTTGAAAAAGTCTTCCTTTATCTTCAATTTTCTTCTCCCCCTTTGTTTCATCAAAAAGGTCTTCACTTTTAGTACCCCATCATGCTTGGAACCGTTGAGAACTTGAGATATGAATACAGTGTAACATATTCAAATCTATCCAAGTTGATATTTGCAAACTTGAATATGCGAGTCAGGAGTCTCGCATGAGGTAGACAACCAATGATGTATTCTTGATTTGTGTTTAAAGAGTTAGTGATGTTATCAAGAATCAATCTTGATAAATTAATCTTCAAATCTGTCATGAGGTAAAAGAGAAGCATGGTATCCTTTTTGCGCAAGAAGTTTGTAAATCTAACTCGTGGTAGGAGATAGAATTGGACAATTTGAAACATCATCTTCGCTTCGTCCGAGAGATCACTCACTTTCAAACATACGGGATTCATGTTGTAATTCCCGCAAAGAACATTGGATACATCATTAGGACGAACGCCGTCTTGAATGAACCATTCCGGGTTCCCATTGATGATGATGCCTTTGTTGTCTATGTTGCATGCATTGGAAATTAGATTCTCCGAAAGATAAATTGATTGGCTTCCAACATGACTAGTCCATCCAATGGAGCCATAAGAAAGCTCAGAGTAGAAAGCTTTTACTGCCATAGGATAGACAACTTCGTCGTCCATTATCAAAGAAAGTAAATTTCTTTGATGCCTTAGAGCGAGACGAAGGAGTGGCATCTTGTAAAGCATCATTGGTTGGAGAAACTTTTTAATGGTGACTTTCCTTAAGATAAAGTATGTTTCAAACTTTCTTTGTGAAGCCGGATTTGCAAACACTTTATCATCAACAACATACTTTTCATTGCTTCTTGATATGCCATGAGGAATGTAAACACCGTATTTTGTCCGAATTTTTATTTAAAAATAGAAAAAAGTAAAAATATAAAATAAAAATAAAATTTCAATCATAATCTCATTAAATCACATAATCACAAACACAATCAACATAATCAATTGACTCAAATCAGGCATAATTAGAAAAATAAAAAATTTCCATCAAAGCAAATGAAATCAAAATCAAACACAATCTATTAACATCAAACTCAAATCAATTACATTAATTTCATATTAACCTAATTAACTAATATAAAGAGAACAAGAATACAGCACAGAAAAAAAAAAAAAACACAGCAGCAATGAGAGCAGCGCATGCGTGAACCAACACCCTCGTTCTACCTCCCCGAGACCATGGCAGCAGCGGCAGCGGCTCGACAGAACCAGCACCAGCTAAGCCTCCGCGGTCCACCTTCTTCCTCGGCGCTCCGACAGCCACAGTGGTCCCGCGCGACGCCAGCGACGGAACAAAACAGAGAAACAGGGGATCAGACAGAGAAAGAAGAAGAAGCAAAGCAGCCGCCGCGGGACAGCACCAGCACCACCAACCTTCACCGTCGCCCGTCCGAGTTCAGCCACGTCTGCCTCGTCTTCCGGCGGCAGCTTCTCACAGCAACAGAGTCGCACCCCGCAGTAGCAGAATCGGCAGCCACACGCCACAGAAACCAGCGGCAGCAGCGGCGGGATTCGTCGCCAGCCTTCCCTCCGCGATGTAGCTAGAGGCGCCTCCGTCTTCCTCGCATCCGGCCACCCGAACGGCAACAGCACCGGCGGCGAGACAGCAGCTCACTTCCTCGGTCTCTTTCGCACAAACCCACGACAGCAGTGCTCTCTCTCTCTCCCTCCGATTTCGCGCCGCCGTCGCTCCTCCCTCTCCCTGGCTGCGCTGCACGCCAACTCCTTCCTTCCATTCTTTCTCTATGCGAGAATTAGGGTAAGGTTTGGGGGTAGGGTTTGATTCTTTCTTTCATTTATTTATTTATTATTATTATTATTATTATTATTATTATTAGTATTATTATTACACATTTCTTTGTTTTCTTTTTTTCCTAAAAAAACAACACAATATCTTTTATTTCATTTTGTTTTATTCTTATTATTATCATTGTTATTATTATCATTATATTCCTTTTTAATATTCATAATATCCTTTTTACAATTTATCTTTTTCCGTTGTATGATTTAATCATCCTCGGGACTATAGATTATGGAGTACCTGTGCGAATCGATCGTCCTGTACCCTAAAAATATTTTTTCTTAAAAATAAATCATTTCTTTTTTTAAAACAATTGTTTTTCTTTCAATTAAAATCAAAGCAAAATTCATAAATCCTTTTTCAATTTATTATTTCGTTGTATGAGATAATCATCCTCGGAATAATAAATTGTGGATTACTTGTGCGAATCACATCGCCCTGTGTCCTAAAAATATCTTTTTCTTAAATAAAAAATCTTTTTTTAAATAAAATTCAATTCTCAATCAAATCAAAACAAAATTCATAAATCATTTTTTCAATTTATTATTTCGTTGTATGAGATAATCATCCTCGGAATAATAAATTGTAGGGTACTTGTACCAATCATATTGCCCTGTACCCTAAAAATATCTTTTTTTAATAAACAAATTCCTTTTTTATAAAATTCTATTTATTCTCTTTCAATTAAAATTAAATCAATATTAACAAAATTCTTTTTACTATTCCGTTGTATGAGACAATCATCCTCGAAATTTCAAATTGTGTACTTGTGCAAACAACATTGCCTTGTACTTAACATTTTCTAAAAAACACCAACACACAAGCACTTTCTACATGAACGACGTGGGTTTGAGTTCCTCATTGCACCAGAGGATACGTCGCCGCAGGCTACAACCTGTCAACCCAAAATTAATTTTTAATTAATTTTTGTTCCTTCTGTACGTGTATAGTGTTGTTTATTTCTTTTTTAAGGGGAAATTAAATGGTATTAAATTATAAATATATATTTGCATAATTTGCTCTAGGGTAACCGTATTTATACGGATGTATCAGGGGTGCAGTGAGATTAAGTTTTCACCCTTCACTAATCATAATTCGACTCGCGGACCTCAATCTCTAAAAGACCAGTTTTTCACAAAATAAAGGTTTTCAAATTTTCCCATAATTAAAATTGGTGGCGACTCCATTTTTCTCCATATTTAGTCACGGCACCCCTCGGGGACGTTGTGACAAGGAATGAGATCCATTGTTTCTTTAAAGATTAAGAGGTTGTGTATGGGTGTGTATGTGTATGTGTTGCGCAAATAGAGAGGGAAAAGGAGTAGAAAAGAAAACTTTGTTGTGTAAGATTGTTGAGAGATGAAAGAATATATAGATGGTGTATGGAGGGGGTATGGATTGCGAAAAAGAGGAAAGAAAAGAGAGGAAAAATCTTAAAAAATATGCAAGGATTTTCCATGTGAATATCTTGTTGGTGTATGCCCTAGAGGGCCAATCATAATTGCGTTTTTATTATGATGTTATGACATTTTATATATATGTTTATATATATATATATATATGAGGCATTTCATTCATTAATTGTTTATTTATTTTAATGAACATTATGAAGTCCTTAGAATGGAATTATTTAAATATTAAATATTAAGTACATGACCTAATAGTGAGAATTCATTCTTAAATGTCCCTAGTCGAGTATTACTGAACCAACAGGACAACGGTAATGCATTGAGGCTAGTATGTATATGGACTGATAACCTTTTCTCACAGGTTATGGATATATGATATCAAGTCTACACATAGGTATAATTGTAGTATACTGGATTGACCCGCCTTGAGAACACTACATGGATTGTAATGTGAATGTCATAAGTGATTCTCATAGTGATGATGGTACATGTAGTCCTTTGACTTGAAGTTTGTAACACCCCGACTTTTATTAAGTTCTAATTAAGGGAAAATTGAGAGTAATTGACCTTAGTTAGAAATTTAATTAAGTTGGAGTGAATAAGTTTCTCCTTAATAAACCTTTATGTGTGGTATGTGTTTGAATTGTACGTATTTATATGTTATATGTTATTTATTTTATTTTCTTTATATGTCTATATGTGTATTTTTAATTTATGTTTAAAGATTTGAGAGTTAGTTGAGCATTGTAGTGTTATTTGGGATGTTTTAGAATATTTAGTATTTTTTAAGTAATGGGTGGGCCCCACAACACCTCTATATAATACCTACCCTAGCCTCCCACTTAGAAAACCTAATTCAAACACTCTTGGTAGCCTCCATCAAATCCTTGTTCCCCCATTCAACTCTCTCTCTCTCTCTCAAAAACCAAAAACCATAATCATTCCACAACCCAAAATCCATACCAATTCTCACCCAATCACAAAACAAATCACATATTCTTGATCCTCTCACCAGATAGAACACTTCTACCTTTTCCATTTTTGAAAGAGCCATCTTCGTACCGTTCGTGGGGCTAGAGAGAAAGTGAGAAGGAAATGGGTGTCTCTACGCATAACATAGGAGGTCTACGAGAGGTAGGGGTTTAGGCATTCTATTCTCATGTATATTGATGATGATTTTATGAGATTAATGTGATGATTGTTTTTCCCATTAGAAATTTTTGTGTCTTATTATTATTATTATTATTATTATGATACACATGACATATATATATATATATATATATGTACGTGACCGTGAGCGAGAATTCCTGGCCGCGTGAGCATGATGAGCGAGGTTTCTATATATAATATATATATAAATAAAAAAAATAAAAATAAAAATAAAAATAAAAAAGAAAAATAAAAACAGGTTACTAGTATATGTATATTACTATTACACATTATTATTACATAAATTTATACCTATTAACATGTATATTAGTTAATAATAGGTAGGTAACATGTAGAAATAATAATGATAATAATAATAATAAAAGAATAATACAGTAAGAACAACAACATGTATAATATATGATATGTAATGATAATAGTAATAGTAACAATAATAGTATAGACGACAACATTGGTGATATTTGTTTACATGTTGTTATGTGACGTAATTGATGCTACATATGTATATATATCCTGTAAGACATTAATAACGGCAAAGTCGTCAAAAGGGACGCAAAGACAAAGTTACAGTTATAATAAAACACTCCCGTCTTGGATACTGATGGGGTGTAAATCAAGGGAGACAACTTGGTGAATAGCCTCATTGGTAAAAGAAGACGGTACCCCCTCTCCCCATAGTATAGGATGAGCTCATGCCTAGGGGCCGGTGATGTGGGGAATACAGGAGGGCGGGCAGTGCCAAAGATTGATTAATGCAAGATAAAGTTGTTTGGCTAAATGTATTATGTTATCTTATGAGTTATCAATTTTATATGTTAAGGGCACCACTACACTACACCAAGACTTTATTTATTATGCCATATTAACTGTCTAATTAAAATGGATAAGACGCACTTAGGTAAGACGTTCCGGGACAAGATTATTTAAACTTATATCTGAAATGAACTCATTCATGCTTTACTTATTTTATAATTAAACCCGGGGCGGCTTCCTCTACTGAGTCACTTCCCAGTGCTCACCCTATGTTTTCCCCCATATTATAGAGGAGCAGACAGAGCAGGACCATGGAGCTAGCGAGGAGCAGGCCCAGCCTTAGTTTATTTTACAGTCCTCCGCTTTATAAACATATATACTTTGATTTGCATTTCGGTTATGGATTCATTTCAGTTGTTTGAGTTATTTATTTCAAGTCCGGACCTATGTTAGCCGGCAGCTATTTATTGACATGTATTTATGGTGGAGTCTCATAAGTCATTGCCTTTGGCTATGGGGTAAAGCCTAATATTTATTCCTTGTGTGTTCATTGAGTGTTGGAAGTTATTTATTTGATAGACTATTCAGTTATATCTTGGCATGACTTATTATTTATCGATTATTATTCGCAAAGCCCTTATTTTATACCGTAAACAAATTGCGAAAATTTTACTCCCGCCTATTTTCCGCGATATATTTAAAGTAAAGGATAGAACAGATAACAGAGAGTGACCCGTATGAAATAGCCTAAAATGACTTAAGCATTAAGGGCTATCTAGTAGGGGGTTACATTTTGGTATCAGAGCAGGTCTATCCTACAGGGCTTGGGGTAATGGACCTGTTATGCTATTGTTGCATGTACGGTAGTTATGTCACGCATAAAACCTCGTATGTATGTTAGTTTAGTGTTGAGGTGCGTGATCATATTGCTTGATTGTCAGTGTAACTGTGGCATACCTAACCATGATATGGAGCCTGATCAACTCGATGTTTATTGTTTCGTGTGCACAGGGACATGGCACCTAGCAGACGTAATAGGGAGACGTTGATGACCACGAGGAGGCAGGGCCGGAGAACGGTGTGACTCCTGAGGCTTTCATGGAAATGGCCAGAGCCATGCACCGCAGGTGGATCATATGACGCAGCAGCCCACCTCATTCAGCAGACAGTGCAGCCTACGGGTATGGATGCAGAGAATGCCCGTTTTTCTGAGTTCAAGAGGCGAACCCTTCCCCATTTCTCGGCACTACCAACCCTTCTGAGGCCGAGGATTGGCTGAGGGGTATAGAAGACATCTTCTCTGTGGTTCGGTGTTCCGAGTCCAGAAGACTCGGTTTGCGGCCTTCATGCTTCAGATGGAGGCTCGTGCTTGGTGGACCGATGCTCGTCGTGCTCATGATGCGGCGAGTGTTCCTATCTCATGGGACATGTTCAAGAGCATGTTCTATGAGAAGTACTTCCCTGAGTCGGTTCGCCAGGAGGAGCTGGAGTTCCTCAGCCTTCAGCAGGGGAACATGACGGTGCCGGAGTACATGGCAAAGTTCGAGGAGCTGATTCGGTTCTCTGAGATCTACCAGGATAATCCAAGGAATCATGGAAGTGCATGAAGTACTGCTCCGGTCTGAGGCAAGACATCAAGAGGATGGTTAAACACATGAAGATCAAGGAGTATTTCGAGATGGTCGACACCTGCAGGATCGTTGAGGAGACCAGTCGTGCAGATCCTCCCCCGAGGACTGAGGCTTCGAGGAGGGGTTCGGCACCGCAGCAGGCACAGGTCAGACGCCCAGCCCCCACTCGTTTTCAGCCATATGCTCGTCCACAGCCTCAGCCTCAGCCTCGACCACCCCAGCAACAGCAGCAGCGTCCAGCAGCCGCAGCACCGCGGGCTTTACCCGCCCCTTCATCCTGTGCCACTTGCGGCAAGCTCCACTCCGGGGTTTGTCGTCAGGGCCAGAACGTCTGCTACCGATGCGGCCAGCCAGGACATTACTCCAGAGACTGCGGAGGTAGGGGTTCACAGCCTTCTTCCTCCTTTAGGCCACAACACCAGGGGCGCGTGTTTACAGTCACAGCAGAGGGCGCGGAGCGGTCTGACGATCTCATTAGGGGTAAGTGTGTTATTTTGGGACAATCCTTAGTTGTACTGTATGATTCTGGTGCCACGCATTCATTCATTTCACATGATCATGCTAGGACCCTAGGATTGCATATGTCAGAGCTACCCTTTGATCTACTAGTATCTACCCCTACTGCTGCACCCATTAGGACATGCTTAGTTTGCATGAAATGTAGGTTTCATATAGATGATAGGTCATTCACCTTTGATCTCATTTGTTTGCCCATGTCTGGTTTAGGCATTATCTTAGGCATGGATTGGTTGTCCGCCAATCGAGTCTTGCTTGACTGCCATGCTAAGTCTATTATTTTTCCTTCCATTCCTTCTGCATGTGTCACCCCTGTAGACTTATATGTTAGTGCCATTAAGTTAAACTGTTGTGGGGTTATGAGCAATGCCTACGTGTTTCTCGCCGCCAGTGAAATCGAAAAGGGTCAGGTGTTGAGTGAGCTAGCCATAGTGAGAGATTACCCGGAGGTTTTCCCAGGATATACCTGAGTTTCCCCCAGCTAGAGAGGTTGAGTTTGCCATAGATCTAATGCCCGGGACTGGACCCATATCCATAGCACCCTATAGGATGTCACCCGGAGAGTTAGCGGAGTTAAAGACGCAGTTGGAGGAGCTCTTGGAGAAGAAGTTCGTGAGGCCTAGCGTTTCACCTTGGGGAGCGCCGGTGTTGTTCGTAAAGAAGAAGGACGGAAGCATGCGTTTGTGCATTGATTATAGGCAGTTGAACAAAGTGACCGTGAAGAACAAGTACCCACTGCCTAGGATCGATGACTTGATGGACCAGCTAAGAGGCGCACAAGTATTTTCAAAGATAGATCTGAGGTCTGGATACCATCAGATTCGGGTGAGGGATGAGGACATCCCGAAGACGGCTTTCAGGACTCGTTACGGTCACTACGAGTTCACCGTCATGTCCTTTGGACTGACGAATGCTCCTGCAGTGTTCATGGATTACATGAATAGAATCTTTAGACCCTTTTTGGATAGATTTGTTGTTGTCTTTATTGATGACATCCTGATCTATTCAAAGACACGAGAGGAGCATGAGAGCCACTTGAAGGTGGTGTTGGAAGTGCTGAAGGAGAAGAAGTTGTTCGCAAAGCTGTCGAAGTGCGAATTTTGGATGGAGGAGGTTAAGTTTTTGGGGCATGTGGTGTCAAAAGGGGGCATAGCAGTAGATCCTAGTAAGATAGAGGCTGTGATGGGCTGGGAGAGACCTACTACTGTAACGGAGATTCGAAGTTTTCTAGGATTAGCAGGCTATTACCGTAGGTTTATCTCAAACTTCTCCCAGATTGCATTACCCTTGACGAAGCTTACTAGGAAGAATGCTTCTTTTGTGTGGACAGAGGAGTGTGAAGAGAGTTTTCTGGAACTGAAGAGTCGCTTAACCTCGACTCCAGTGCTTACACTACCAGACCCTAGTGAGCCCTTCGAGGTTTACTGTGATGCTTCAGGGAAGGGGTTGGGTTGCGTGCTAATGCAGCATCGCAAGGTTGTGGCATATGCTTCACGGCAGTTGAAGCCACACGAGCTTAATTACCTGACTCATGACTTGGAGCTGGCGGCAGTAGTGTTTGCCTTGAAAATGTGGAGACATCACCTCTATGGAGTAAGGTTTGAGGTGTTCTCTGATCACAAGAGCCTAAGGTACTTGTTCGATCAGAAGGAGTTGAACATGAGGCAAAGGAGGTGGATGGAGTTCCTGAAGGACTATGACTTTCAGTTGAACTATCATCCAGGAAATGCGAACGTGGTGGCAGATGCTTTGAGCCGTAAGACGGTGAGTGTAGCTCACATGATGGTTAGAGAAGCAAAGCTCATAGAGGAGTTTAGGAACCTTGACCTTGGAGTGACCTTTACCCCCACCAGCATTAGAGTGAGTCATCTTCAGGTATCCAGTGATTTCTTGAGGGAGATAGCTAGAGCCCAACAGGACGATGAGGAGTTTGGAAAGGTGTTAAAGGCAGTCAGTGAGGGCAGATTGCAGGGCTTCCGGAAAGATGGAGATGGGCTATAGAGATTCGAGGGGCGTGTATGTGTACCTGCGAGTGGTGACCTTCGGAGAGCGATCTTGGAGGAGGCTCATAAGAGCCATTTCACCATTCACCCTGGAACGGATAAGATGTATCAGGACCTGCGGAAGATGTTCTGGTGGCAGGGACTGAAGAGGGACGTTGTAGAATGGGTTAGCAGGTGTCTGGTTTGTCAGAAGGTGAAGGCGGAACATAGGAGGATGCCAGGATTGCTGCAACCGCTTAGTGTGCCCGAGTGGAAGTGGGAGAGCATATCCATGGACTTCGTGTCTGGATTGCCAAGAACGCAGGCGGGCCACGATGCTGTGTGGGTCATTGTTGATCGACTGACCAAGTCGGTTCATTTTCAGGCGATCAGGATGACTTACCCTTTGGAGAAGCTGGCAGATATCTATGTCAGGGAAGTGGTGAGGTTGCATGGTGTGCCAAAGACGATAGTCTCGGATCGTGATCCGAGATTCGCGTCTCGCTTCTGGGGAGCTTTCCAGAAGGCTTTAGGCTCGGAGTTGAGTATGAGCACGGCATACCATCCTCAGACGGATGGACAGTCGGAGAGAACTATCTAGACGTTGGAGGACATGTTGAGGGCATGTGTTTTGGATGGAAAAGGAAGTTGGGATAAGTTACTGCCCTTGATAGAGTTCTCCTACAATAACAGCTACCAAGCAAGCATAGGGATGGCGCCTTTTGAGGCTTTATATGGAAGAAAGTGTAGATCACCCCTATGTTGGCATGATCCCGGTGAGGCAAGTGTGTTAGGACCCGACCTTGTGAGGGAGACATCGGAGCAAGTGAGGAGGATTAGGGAGAGGATGCTTGTAGATCACCCCTATGTTGTAATGTGAATGTCATAAGTGATTCTCATAGTGATGATGGTACATGTAGTCCTTTGACTTGAAGTTTGTAACACCCCGACTTTTATTAAGTTCTAATTAAGGGAAAATTGAGAGTAATTGACCTTAGTTAGAAATTTAATTAAGTTGGAGTGGATAAGTTTCTCCTTAATAAACCTTTATGTGTGGTATGTGTTTGAATTGTACGTATTTATATGTTATATGTTATTTATTTTATTTTCTTTATATGTCTATATGTGTATTTTTAATTTATGTTTAAAGATTTGAGAGTTAGTTGAGCATTGTAGTGTTATTTGGGAAGTTTTAGAATATTTAGTATTTTTTTAAGTAATGGGTGGGCCCCACAACACCTCTATATAATACCTACCCTAGCCTCCACTTAGAAAACCTAATTTCAAACACTCTTGGTAGCCTCCATCAAATCCTTGTTCCCCCGTTCAACTCTCTCTCTCTCTCAAAAACCAAAAACCATAACCATTTCACAACCCAAAATCCATACCAATTCTCACCCAATCACAAAACAAATCACATATTCTTGATCCTCTCACCAGATAGAACACTTCTACCTTTTCCATTTTTGAAAGAGCCATCTTTGTACCGTTCGTGGGGCTAGAGAGAAAGTGAGAAGGAAAGGGGTGTCTCTACGCATAGCATAGGAGGTCTACGAGAGGTAGGGGTTTAGGCATTCTATTCTCATGTATATTGATGATGATTTTATGAGATTAATGTGATGGTTGTTTTTCCCATTAGAAATTTTTGTGTCTTATTATTATTATTATTATTATTATTATTATGATACACATGACATATATATATATATATATATATATATATATATATAATATATATATGTACGTGACCGTGAGCGAGAATTCCTGGCCGCGTGAGCATGATGAGCGAGGTTTCTATATATATATATATATATATATATATATATATATATATATATATATATATAGAAATAAAAAAAATAAAAATAAAAATAAAAATAAAAATAAAATAAAAATAAAAACAGGTTACTAGTATATGTATATTACTATTACACATTATTATTACATAAATTTATACCTATTAACATGTATATTAGTTAATAATAGGTAGGTAACATGTAGAAATAATAATGATAATAATAATAATAAAAGAATAATACAGTAAGAACAACATGTATAATATATGATATGTAATGATAATAGTAATAGTAACAATAATAGTATAGAAGACAACATTGGTGATATTTGTTTACATGTTGTTATGTGACGTAATTGATGCTACATATGTATATATATCCTGTAAGACATTAATAACAGCAAAGTCGTCAAAAGGGACGCAAAGACAAAGTTACAGTTATAATAAAACACTCCCGTCTTTGGATACTGATGGGGTTGTAAATCAAGGGATGGCAACTTTGGTGAATAGCCTCATTGGTAAAAGAAGACGGTAGCCCCTCTCCCCATAGTATAGGATGAGCTCATGCCTAGGGGCCGGTGATGTGGAGGAATACAGGAGGGCGGGCAGTGCCAAAGATTGATTAATGCAAGATAAAGTTGTTTGGCTAAATGTATTATGTTATCTTATGAGTTATCAATTTTATATGTGTAAGGGCACCACTACACTACACCAAGACTTTATTTATTTATGCCATATTAACTGTCTAATTAAAATGGATAAGACGCACGTAGGTAAGACGTTCCGGGACAAGATTATTTTAAACTTATATCTGAAATGAACTCATTCATGCTTCACTTATTTTATAATTAAACCCGGGGCGACTTCCTCTACTGAGTCACTTCCCAGTGCTCACCCTATGTTTTTCCCCCATATTATAGAGGAGCAGACAGAGCAGGACCATGGAGCTAGCGAGGAGCAGGCCCAGCCTTAGTTTATTTTACAGTCCTCCGCTTTATAAACCTATATACATTGATTTGCATTTCGGTTATGGATTCATTTCAGTTGTTTGAGTTATTTATTTCAAGTTCGGACCTATGTTAGCCGGCAGCTATTTATTTGACATGTATTTATGGTGGAGTCTCATAAGTCATTGCCTTTGGCTTATGGGGTAAAGCCTAATATTTATTCCTTGTGTGTTCATTGAGTGTTGGGAGTTATTTATTTGATAGACTATTCAGTTTATATCTTGGCATGACTTATTATTTATCGATTAAGTATTTCGCAAAGCCCTTATTTTTATACCGTAAACAAATTGCGAAAATTTTACTCCCGCCTATTTTCCGCGTATATATTTTAAAGTAAAGGATAGAACATGATAACAGAGAGTGACCCGTATGAAATAGCCTAAAATGACTTAAGCATTAAGGGCTATCTAGTAGGGGGTTACAAAGTTACTGCGATCCGCTGCATGAGGAGTTATGTGTTTTGATACCGTCAAACGTTATCCGTAACAGGGTAATTATAAAGGCGGTCATTAGGCATATCACGAGTCATGTGGGCGGTGCGAGTAACGTAGATAGAATTTGTCCCTCTCACATTACGAGAGATATATCTATGGGCCCCTTGATGAGTAGGACTGGGTAAATGCATGGCCGTGCTGAAATGAATTAATGTTTGACATTAATCTCATTTAATTTTATCAGTCTACTCGGTAATCAAGAAAGTAATGATTTAACGATACAAGATGACTAATTCCATGCTTGTGTTAAATCTAGATGTTTGGACAAAGGGATTGAATTGTACAATAACATCGATCACGTAAAGGTTATGTCAAACCATTGACTTTCTCATAACTTGGGTAACAGTGATGTGTTGCTAGATACCGCTCACTGTTTATATTATTAAATACTATTTAATAATATTGTCAACGTTATGAAAACCTATAGGGTCACACACTAAAGCAGTTTTAAATTGATGCTTAATTAGATTAAATTAGTGTGACTAATTTAATTGCATTGGGCTAACATCAGATGGGCCCAATAAGGCACAAACTAGGTTTAAGTTTTCTATGAGATGAGAGTGGAGTGTTGGCTATAAATAGCAACACATATGAGCCTAGCCTCACACACAAGAATCTTGAATTCTCACACTCTCACTCAGAGAAAGCTAATCCTTGTTTTCTCTGAAATTCACTACTAGCATAGAGAGTCTCAGAGGAGCATCAAGGTGGACGTGTGACGACCACAACTGCTGTGTGGACTTCTAAAGGCCGCCGCTGCTACTGCGTCGGAAGGATTGACATAAATTATTTCGTGTAGCTGTCACGCTTCAACAGGTATATCAAATATGATTTATGATATTTCACAAGGGTCTATGGGAGGGAATTGCATGTAAAATTTTTGTTTTCCGCTGCTTCTATATGCATGATTTCCCAACAGTGGTATCAGAGCCACTTGTGAAAACGTACTTCTGTTTGATGACATTACTTGTTGTTTATATGATAAATACGGTTTTGTTATGTTTTTGTTTTTGTTTATGGGATAAACATGATTTTGATTTTTTCTGTATGAATATCTTTTGTTCATTTGATTATATGATAATCTCGAAATATACATGTTATGTGATAACATGATTTTTGTTTCTCTGTGAATATGGATTCATAAAAGCATGTTTCTATTGATAGTGTTATGATGTGTTTCTGTCAAAAATTCGATTTTGATATATGTGGTTAAGAAACACTCTTGTATAAACTTGATTTTCAGAAACATGTGAGACACATAAATTCAAGAGTTGAATTCATATGTGTTCAATCATTATTTTCAAAAATTTGAATTCTTGATGATGAATTAGAATTTTTGAAATCCATATGGCTATTTTCATGGTGATGAATTAGTATTTTCGAATCCATATGGCTATCTCAAATTTCAAAATTTATTTCTTTTTCGAAATCTTGGCCAAGAATGGCTCAGATTGGCTATTCTTGAATTTTGAAATTCTTGTATCCATATCAAGATAATTCGGTTTTGAAGTATGATTATTTTGAATTTTAAAAAATTTAATCCCTTAAAACCAATATGCCAAATGCATGTCACAATCTTCAACAGCGCCGGGTGATTTGCTTCTTGCGCCATATGTATATATTTCAAATAGTTCCGTAAAGTTGTGACTTTAGCACCAATATAATGGTTCCATTCATTCACGTAAATCAGCAAATGGATGATTTGATATATATATATATTTCAAATTTTGAAATCTTTTTAATTTATGAGATTAATTAAAAACAGAACACCTATATATATGGAATGTCTATATTTCAAATTTTGAAATATTTTAATTAATGAGATTAATTAAAAACAGAACATCTATATATATGGAGTATCTATATTTCAAATTTTGAAATCATTTTAATTAATGAGATTGATTAAAACAGAACACCTATATATGTGGAATGTCTATATTTCAAATTTTGAAATATTTTAATTAATGAGATTAATTAAAAACATAACATCTATATATATGGAGTATCTATATTTCAAAATTTGAAATTATTTTAATTAATGAGATTGATTAAAACAGAACACCTATATATGTGGAATGTCTATATTTCAAATTTTGAAATATTTTAATTAATGAGATTAATTAAAAACAGAACATCTATATATATGGAGTATCTATATTTCAAATTTTGAAATCCTTTTAATTAATAAGATTAGTTAAAACGGAACACCTATATATATATGATATATTTGCATTTCAAATTTGAGATCTTTTAATTAATATGTTTAATTAAAATTCGAGAACCTCGTGCTATCTATTCCGACCGTGTGTTTGTGATTGATTAAAATGACATAAAGTATTTCTTTTATCATGTCATGGGATGCATGTATATAAGTTCTCATATGCTTTATTTATTTTATTTTATTATTGCATGTATGTTGCATTTGCATGTTTTATATATATGTATGAGATACATGTATGAATTATATATGTTAAATAGTTTAACATTATATGGTGAGATCTATTTATGAAAACCCCTCATTATAAAATATTAAGTCATGATAGCCTTCCGATGCCTGGCACTCGTCAAGACTGTTATCGATGTATTGTGGGTCTGCCAAAGCAGGGCACTCTTATCTATAGCAGTAAGGCGCGATAGGACAAACAAGTAATGTCCGACTGCCAACCATTGGGTTTGACTTAACTAAGTGAGATTCAATAAGATTGAGAGGCTAGAGGCAATGAAAATTGGGCTTTAATTCATAAGATGAATTATAATAAGATGTTATTCACCCCAACTATCCAAGAATTGTATAAGATACAATTGGAAAGAGTTTCCTACCTAAATAGTTGAAACTTTAAGCGATCAACCAAAGTTGACTTAAAGCTAGATGAAATATGGATCTTGGCAAACTATAAAATATTTCAAAGGAAAATTTTACGAATCAATGTAGAGGGTCATTGATTTGAATAAAATAGTGGGAGAAATATTTATTTAAAGACCTAATTAAATATTAATATGTCATGATACTCACTTTGCATATTTATTTCTGTGATTTTTATGACATCAGACGCATTAAATAACATGTCATTGCGATTTATCCTTGAGAAGGATAAGTTGTCTGGAACAAATTTTCTAGACTGGTATAGAACTTGAGGGATTGTCCTCAAGTATGAAAAGAAATGTCCTCAAAGGAATTGTTCCTAAGGAGACACCAGCTGCAAGTACTTCTAGGGCTGACAAAGATGCTTCTAAGAAGCATCAGGATAAAGCCTTAGAGGTTTGTTGTCTATACTTGCTACTTGACCCCTGAGTTGCATAAACATCATGAGAGCATATGGAGGCGTATGATATGATCATACACACCTCAAGCAACTCTATCAAAGGGAAAAGGAAAGGCCATCTTGATGGTTTCAAGATGGAAAGAGCAAAATAAGCAAAGCAGCAAGTCCAAGGGCAAGGACAAGGCAAAGGGCAAGGGCAATGAGATCCCAAGCTGAAAGCCTTAAAAGCCTAAGGGCGATGTGTCTAAAGAGGACACCTGCTTCCATTTCGGTAGGATCGGACATTGGAAGAGGAACTGTGCAAAAATACCTGGAAGAATGAAAGAATAACAAAGGAAGCGAGACTTCCAGTTCATGTATGATTGTTATAGAGGTCAATTATCTACTTCTGCATCATGAGTATTAGATACTCGATGTAGTTTTCACTTGTTTATTTGTGTAAATGAGATTAGATCATTGACGAAGGGTAAAAGTCGACCTACGAGTTGGGAAATGGAGCAAGAGTTGCTGCATTGACTGTAGGAAAGTTATGATTTGACTTTGCCCATTGGCTCATTATTCAGTTAGAGAACTGTTATAATGTATCTGCCAATAGAAGAACATCGTTTCTAATTCCAGTTTGGATAAACTTGGGTTTAGTTTTATAATGAAGAACAAATGTTGTTCAATTTATTATGATGATGTCCTTTATGGTAGTGCACCTATGATTAATGGACTTTACGTTCTTGATCTTGAAACGTCCATCTATAACATTAATATTAAGAGGTTCAAATCAAACGAATTGAATACTTCTTACCTTTGGCATTGTCGTTTAGGCCATATAAATGAGAAGCGCATTTCAAAACTCCATAAAGATGGATTGTTGTACTCATTTGATTATGAATCATATGAGATATGTGAATCTTGTTTATTGGAAAAATGAATAAGGCGCCATTCACTCAAAAGGGTGAAAGGGCCACTAAGCTTTTGGGCCTTATACATACCGATGTATGTGGACCCATCAGTACCTTGGCCAGAGGTGGTTTTCAATACTTCATCACATTCACTGATGATTTCAGTAGATATTGATATGTGTATTTTATGAGACACAAATCGGAATCCTTTGAAAAGTTCAAAGAATTCAAGAATGAAGTAGAAAACCAACTTGGCTAGAGTATTAAAATCCTTCGATCAGATCGAGGAGGTGAATACTTGAGTCAAGAGTTTGATGACTTTCTACGAGAGTGTGGGATACTATCCCAACTCACTCCTCCTGGAACGCCACAATGGAATGGTGTTTCTGAGAGAAGAAATCGAACATTGTTAGACATGGTTCGATAAATGATGAGTCATGCAAACCTTCCAAATTCTTTCTGGGAACATGCTGTCTTAATAGCAGCATTTACACTTAACCGTGTTCCAACCAAAACGGTAGAAAAGATACCATATGAGATGTGGACTGGTAGACGACCTAGTATGTCTTTTATGAAGATTTGGGGTTGTGAAGCTTATGTGAAACGTCAGGTGTCTAATAAGCTTGAACCTAAATCTGAAAAGTGCTTCTTTGTGAGGTATCCTAAAGAAACCATGAGATACTATTTCTACAACCAATCTGACAACAAAGTGTTTGTTGCGTGAACTGGTGTATTCCTTGAGAAGGAATTCATTGGAGCCAGTGGGAGCAAAGTAGAAATTGAAGAAATACTTCAACCACAAGAAGAAACTTTACCGGAGGTGGAACAAGAGCAGAGTACACAAGTTGTTGTAGTACAAGAGCCTGCTCAAGTAACACAAGAACCACGTAGGTCAGACAGAACACATCACCTGCCTAAGAGATATGAATTTCTCATGACTCAACAGGGTGATGTGCTGCTCATGGATCAAGATGAGCCTGTTACCTATCAGGAGGCCATTACTGGACCTGATTCTGAAAAGTGGCTAGAAGCCATGAAATCTGAAATGGATTCCATGTACACTAACCAGGTGTGGACCTTGGTTGATCAACCTGAAGGGGTAAAACCCATAGGTTGTAAGTGGGTTTTCAAGAAGAAAACTGACATGGATGGTAATGTGATTACCTTTAAAGCAACATTGGTTGCAAAGGGTTTCAAGCAAACTCATGGTGTAGACTATGATGAAACTTTTTCACCTGTCGCTATGCTTAAATCCATTCGAATTTTACTTGCTATCGCTGCATACTACGATTATGAGATATGACAGATGAATGTCAAGACTGCTTTCCTTAATGGAAATCTCCTTGAGGATGTGTGCATGACACAACCCGAAGGTTTGACATCGGAGACGATGCTGCAAAAGTATGCAAGTTACAGCGATCAATCTATGGATTGAAGCAAGCTTCTAGGAGTTGGAATCTTCGTTTTGACGACACTATGAGACAGTTTGGATTCGTCAAGAATGAAGATGAACCTTGTGTTTACAAGAAGGTTAGTGGGAGCACAGTTGCATTTCTGGTCTTGTATGTGGGTGACATACTACTCATTGGAAATGACGTCCTGACATTACAGTCTATTTAGACTTGGCTTGTGAATTGTTTTTCAATGAAGGACTTGGGCGAAGCCACTTACATATTGGGTGTAAGGATCTATAGAGATAGATCAAATAGATTGCTTGGCCTGAGCCAGAGTACATACATAGATAAAGTGTTGAGACGCTTTAACATGCATGATTCAAAGAAATGGTTCTTACCTATGTCACATGGTGTGACACTCTCAAAGAATCAATGTCCTCTTTCACAAACTGATAGGGATCAGATGAGTAAGATTTCATATGCTTCTGCAATTGGATCTATGATGTATGCTATGTTATGTACACGACCAGATGTCTAGTATGTTTTGAGCATGACGAACAGATACCAGTCAGATCCCGGTGATAGTCACTGGACAGCCGTCAAGAATATCCTTAAGTAACTGAGAAGAACTAAGGATTGATTCTTGATATATGGAGGTGAGAAAGAACTA
>CM024270.1:18792597-18851676 GCA_013621005.1 Aeschynomene evenia
ACAGGTGAAAAGTTTCATCATAGTCTATACCATGAGTTTGCTTGAAACCCTTTGCAACCAGTCTTGCTTTAAAAGTAATCACATTACCATCCATGTCAGTTTTCTTTTTGAAAACCCACTTGCAACCGATGGGTTTTACCCCTTCAGGTTGATCAACCAAGGTCCATACCTCGTTAGTGTACATGGAATCCATTTCAGATTTCATGGCTTCTAGCCACTTTTCAGATTCAGGCCCAGTAATGGCCTCCTGATAGGTGACAGGCTCATCTTGATCTATGAGCAGCACATCACCTGTTGAGTCATGAGAAATCCATATCTCTCAGGTGGGTGACGTGTTCTGTCTGACCTACGTGGTTCTTGCGTTACTTGAGCAGGTTGTTGTACCACAACAACTTGTGTGCTCTGCTCTTGTTCCACCTCAGTCTCTTCTTGTGGTTGAAGTATTTCTTCAATTTCTACTTTCCTCCACTGGTTCCAATGAATTCCTTCTCAAGGAATACACCAGTTCGTGCAACAAACACTTTGTT
Source organism: Aeschynomene evenia (assembly GCA_013621005.1). Taxonomy (NCBI): domain Eukaryota; kingdom Viridiplantae; phylum Streptophyta; class Magnoliopsida; order Fabales; family Fabaceae; genus Aeschynomene; species Aeschynomene evenia. Next base: position 18,793,125 of record CM024270.1, read on the forward strand.
GTCAGATTGGTTGTAGAAATAATATCCCTTGGTTTCTTTAGGATATCCCACAAAGAAGCACTTTTCAGATTTAGGTTCAAGCTTATTATAGACTTGACGTTTCACATAAGCTTCACAACCCCAAATCTTCATAAAAGACACACTGGCTAGTTTACCAGTCCACATCTCATATGGTGTCTTTTCTACCGTTTTGGTTGGAACACGGTTAAGTGTAAATGCTGCTGTTAAGACAGCATGTCCCCAGAAAGAATTTGGAAGGTTTTGCATGACTCATCATTGATCGAACCATCTAACAATGTTCGATTTCTTCTCTCAGAAACACCATTCCATTGTGGCGTTCCAGGAGGAGTGAGTTGGATAGTATCCCACACTCTCGTAGATAGTCATCAAACTCTTGACTCAAGTATTCACCTCCTCGATCTGATCGAAGGTTTTAAATACTCTTGCCAAGTTGGTTTTCTACTTCATTCTTGAATTCTTTGAACTTTTCAAAGGATTCCGATTTGTGTCTCATAAGATACACATCCATATCTACTGAAATCATCAGTGAATGTGATGAAGTACTGAAAACCACCTCTGGCCAAGGTACTGATGGGTCCACATACATCGGTATGTATAAGGCCCAAAAGCTCAGTGGCCCTTTCACCCTTTTGAGTGAATGGTGCCTTAGTCATTTTTCCCAATAAACAAGATTCACATGTCTCATATGATTCATAATCAAATGAGTCCAATAATCCATCCTTATGGAGTTTTGAAATGCGCTTCTCATTTATATGGCCTAAACGACAATGCCAAAGGTAAGAAGGGTTCAATTCATTTGGTTTGAACCTCTTGGTATTAATGTTATAGATAGGCTTTTCGAGATCAAGTACATAAAGTCCATTAAACATAGGTGCACTACCATAAAACACATCATCATAATAAATGGAACAACATTTGTTCTTAATTATAAAACTAAAACCAAGTTCATCCAAACTGGAAATAGAAATGATGTTTTTGCTAATGGAAGGTACGAAATAACAGTTCTCTAACTGAATTACAAGCCCAGTGGGCAAAGTCAAATCATAAGATCCTACAGCTAATGCAGCAACTCTTGCTCCATTTCCAACTCGTAGGTCGACTTCACCCTTCGTCAATGATCTACTCTCATTTAGCACCTGTTTATTTGTACAAATATGAGAACCACATCCAGTATCTAATACCCATGATGCAGAAGTAGATAAATTGACTTCTATAACAAATATACCTGAAGCGGAAGTCTCACTTCCTTTGTTCTTCTTGCATTCTTCCAGGTATTTTGCACAGTTCTTCTTCCAATGTCCGGTCCCACCGCAATGGAAGCAGGTGCCCTCTTTAGACACCACCCTTAGGCTTCAAGGATTTCGACTTGGGCTTTTCATTGCCCTTGCCCTTTGCCTTGCCTTTGCCCTTGGGCTTGCTGCCTTGCTTCTTTTTGCCCTTTCCACCTTGAACCATCAAGATGGCCTTGCCTTTGCCTTTATTTATATTCTTCTCAGCTGTTCTCAACATGCTCAGCAATTCAGGCAAGGTTTATTAAAGTCATTCATGTTGTAGTTCATGACGAACTATCCATATGACTCAGGCAATGACTGTAAGATCAGGTCAGTGGCCAACTCTTGGCCTAGAGGGAAGCCCAACCTTTCAAGGTTCTCAATGTATCCAATCATTTGGAGCACATGAGCACCCACAGGACTTCCTTCTGACATCTTGCAGCTGAAAAGGGCTTTGGAAGCTTCAAACCTCTCCTGCCTTGCTTGCCCTTGATAGAGTTGCTTGAGGTGTACGATCATATCGTACGCCTCCATGCTCTCATGATGTTTTTGCAACTCAGGGGTCATGGTAGCAAGCATGAGACAACAAACATCTAAGGCATCATCCTGATGCTTCTTATAAGCATCCTTGTCAGCCCTAGAAGCAGTTGCAGCTGGTGCCTCCTCAGGAATAGGTCCTTCGAGGACATAAAATTTCTTTTCATGCTTGAGGACAATCCTCAAGTTTCTGTACCAGTCAAGAAAATTCGTTCCAAACAACTTATCCTTCTCAAGGATAGATCGCAGTGACAGGTTAGTTGATGCGTGTGATGCCATAATAAACTACAGAAAGAAAATATGCAAAGTGAGTATCATGACATATATATAATATTTAATTAGGTCTTTAATTAAATATTTCTCCCACTATTTTATTCAAATCAATGACCCTCTACATTGATTCGTAAAATTTTCCTTTGGAATATTTTATAGTAGGCCAAGATCCATATTTCATCTAGCTTTAAGTCAACTTTGGTTGATCGCTTAAAGTTTCGACTATTTAGGTAGGAAACTCTTTCCAATTGTATCTTATACAATTCTTGGATAGTTGGGTGAATAACATCTTATTCTAATTCATCTTATGAATTAAAGCCCAACTTTTCATTGCCTCTAAGCCTCTCAATCTTATTGAATCTCACTTAGTTAAGTCAAACTCAATGGTTGACAGTCGGACATTACTTGCTTGTCCTATCGCGCCTTACTGCTATAGATAAGAGTGCCCTGCTTTGGCAGACCCACACTACATCGATAACAGTCTTGACGAGTGCCAGGCATTGGAAGGCTATCATGACTTAATATTTTATAATAAGGGATTTTTATAAATAGATCTCACCATATAATGTTAAACCATTTAACATATAAAATTCATACATGTATCTCATACATATACATAAAACATGCAAATGCAACATACATGTAATAATAGAATAAAATAAATAAAGCATATGAGAACTTATATACATGCATCCCATGACATGATAAAAGAAATACTTTATATCATTTTAATCAATTACAAATTAAACACGCGCCCCGTATGAAATTTAATCACATATTAATAAAAGATCTTAAATTTTAATTAATCATATTAATTAAAAGATCTCAAATTTGAAATACAAATATACCATATATATAGGTGTTCCGTTTTAATCAATCTTATTAATTAAAAGGATTTCAAAATTTGAAATATAGACACTCCATATATATAGGTGTTCTGTTTTTAATTAATCTCATTAATTAAAATATTTCAAAATATAAAATATACACATTCCATATATATAGGTATTCCGTTTTAATCAATCTTATTAATTAAAGTATTTCAAAATTTGAAATATATATATATATATATATATATATATAAAATAAATCTCACATATACAGGGCGAAGCATTGCAAGATTCACGGAACTCAGCAAAATGACATAACCATTTGAAACATATATATATATATATATATATTAAATCAACAGCAACATAGGCGCAAGAACAACGCTTCCAAGCACGAAAATAATATATATATATATATATATATATATATATATGGCACAAGAATAGGCTGAAGAGGCGTAACTTCACGAAAACAAGCGTGATCTTTAGCAGCTTCATGTACTCCATTTGGCTCCACGAGGTAAGGGATTTAAAAAAAATTTTGAATTTTAAAAATAACCATATTTCAAAATCGAATTATCTTATACAAGAATTTCAAAATATAATAATAGCCAATCTTAGCCATTTTTGGCCAAGATTTCGAAATAAATTTTGAAATTTGAGATAGCCATATAATTCACAAATATTAATTCATCATTATGAAAATAACCATATGGATTTCAAAAAATTCTAATTTATCATCAAGAATTTAAAATTTTTGAAAATAATGATTGAACACATGAATTCAACTCTTGAATCTATGTGTCTCACATGTTTATGAAAATCAAGTTTATACAAGAGTATTTCTTAAACCATATATATCAAAATCGAATTTTGACAGAAACACATCAATATATAAACGAGTTACAGAGTTATCTCATAACACTATCAACAGAAACATGCTTTTATGAATCCATATTCACAAAGAAACAAAAACCATGTTATCACATAACATGTATATTTCGAGATTATCATATAATCAAATGAACAAAAGATATTCATACAGAAAAAATCAAAACCATGTTTATCCCATAAACAAAAACAAAAACATAACAAAACCGTATTTATCATATAAATAACAGGTAATGCCATCAAACAGAAATACGTTTTCACAAGTGGCTCTGATACCACTGTTGGGAAATCATGCATATAGAAGCAGCGGAAAAACAAAAATTTACATGCAATTCCCACCCATAGACCCTTGTGAATATCATAAATCATATTTGATTACCTGTTGAAGCGTGGCAGCTACACGAAATGAGCTATGTCAATCCTTCCGACGCAGTAGCAGCGGTGGCCTTTAGAAGTTCCACACAACAGCTGTGGCCGTCACACGTCCACCTTGATGCTCCTCTGAGACTCTCTATGCTAGTAGTGAATTTCAGAGAAAACAAGGATTAGCTTTCTCTGAGTGAGAGTGAGTGAATTCAAAATTCTTGTGTGTGAGGCTAGGCTCATATGTGTTGCTATTTATAAGCCAACACTCCACTCTCATCTCAGAGAAAACCTAAACCTAGTTTGTGTCTTATTGGGCCCATCTGATGTTAGCCAATGCAATTAATTAGTCACACTAATTTAATCTAATTAAGCATCAATTTAAAAAACTGCTTTAGTGTGTGACCCTATAGGTTCTCATAGCGTTGGCAATATTATTAAATATTATTTAATAATATAAACAATGAGCGGTATCTAGCAACACATCACTGTTACCCAAGTTATAAGAAAGTCAACAGTTTGACATAACCTTTACGTGATTCGATGTTATTGTACAATTCAATCCCTTTGTCCAAATATCTAGATTTAACACAAGCATGGAATTAGTCATCTTGTATAGTTAAATCGTTAGTTTCTTGATTACCGAGTAGACTGATAAAATTAAATGAGATTAATGTCACACATTAATTCATTTCAGCACGGCCATGCATTTACTCAATCCTACTCATCAAGGGCCCACAGATATATCTATCGTAATGTGAGAGGGACAAATCCTATCTACGTTACTCACATCTGCATACATGATTCGCGATATATCCAATAATCGACTTTATAATTATCCTGTTACGGATAACGTTTGACGATATTAAAACATACAGTTTCTCATGTAGCGGATTGCAATAACTTCAAGTCGAAGGATCACATGTACCATCATCACTATGAGAATCATCTATGACATTCACGTTACGATCCATGTGATGTTCTCATGGCGGGTCAATCCAGTATACTACAATTATACCTATGTGTAGACTTGATATCACATATCCATAACCTGTGAGAAAAGGTTATCAGTCCATACACATACTAGCCTCAATGCATTGCTGTTGTCCTGTTGGTTCAGTAATACTCGACTAGGGACATTTAAGAATGGATTCTCACTATTAGGTCATGTACCTAATATTTAATATTTAAATAATTCCATTCTAAGGACTTCATAATGTTCATTAAAATAAATAAACAATTAATGAATGAAATGCCTCATATATATATATATATAAATATATAATATAAAATGTCATAACATCATAAAAACGCAATTATGATTGGCCCTCTAGGGCATACACCAACAGTTTATGTAAAACAACCTCTTGGTTTTTTGAATGATACATTCCCAGAACACGTATTTAAGCTCAACAAAAGCTCTGTACGGTCTAAAACAAGCTCCTAGAGCTTGGTACGATAGATTGAGCTCCTTTTTGCTTGAAAACGGATTCTCAAGAGGGAAAGTTGACACTACACTATTCACCCTCTCAGAAGACTCTGGCTTCTTGATTGTCCAAATTTATGTTGATGACATAATTTTTGGTGCAACCAATGAACGGCTATGCAAAGAATTCTCCAAGCTAATGCAAGGTGAATTCAAGATGAGCATGATGAGAAAACTTAAGTTCTTCCTAGGATTGCAAATCAAGCAAGAGTCAGAAGGGACTTTTATACATCAAGAGAAGTATACCAAAGAACTTCTGAGGAAGTTTCTAATGGATAAAGCCAAACCTATGAGCACTCCCATGCATCCATCGGAAGTAATTGATCTGGATGAAGATGGTGAGAAAGTCTCAGAAAGCAATTATCGTGGCATGATTGGCTCTCTTCTCTATCTCACAGCTTCTAGACCAGATATTCAACTAAGTGTTGGAATCTGTGCTAGATTTCAATCAAAGCCTAAGCAATCACACTTAACTGTTGTTAAGAGAATTCTACGATATTTAATTGAACTACTAATATTGGTCTATGGTACGAGAAAGACTGTTCATCTGATGTTGTAGGATACTGTGATGCTGACTATGCTGGAGACAGAATCGATTGGAAGGAGCACTAGTGGATGTTGCTGCTTCTTTGGAAAGTGCTTGATCACTTGGTCATGCAAGAAGCAGAACACGATTGCGCTATCAACAGCTGAGGCCGAATATGTGTCAGCAGCAAATTGCCGTGCTCAGATGCTATGGATAAGGAACCAACTGCGTGATTATCAACTAAGGTATGAAAAAATTCCCATCCTTTGTGATAACACAAGCGCAATCAACTTAGCCAAGAATCCTAATCAGCATTCACGATCCAAGCACATAGATATAAAACATCATTTCATTCGGGATCATGTGCAAAAAGGCGATGTTGAAATCAAATTTGTGAATACTGAGGATCAAATCTCAGATATATTCACAAAGCCTTTACCCGAGGATCGTTTTAATATTCTGAAAGGGCTTCTTAATCTAAGACGTTTCTAAGTGTTTAAATTCTGAAAAATATTTTCTTAGAAACTCCCTTAGACCTAAGTCTAGAATTTGAGACACAAATTAGAACTAAGCTTCTGAGCATAACTGAAGAAAAACTCTTTTTGAGAAAATCAACTCTCAGAAGACCCATCTCTCAGAAGGACCACTTCTCTCAGAAGGGTGTCTTCCAAGAAATTAGTTACCAACGGTAACCTTGGAATTAAATTCTGCAACGACTATTTTTTTCTCTATTCTATAAAATCTCAAAGTCTCGCTCTAGACGAGATGTTTGCCCTCAAAATTCACCAAAACGCTATCATTTTTTTCTCTTCATCTCTTCTCTCTCTCTCAAACTTAAACCTCATCCTCAAAAAGCGGCCTCCAGTGGAAACAAGAGCATGAATAAGGAGACTAACTCGTCTGATGGAAAACAGAAGAAGAAGAAAGATGTTCATTCATCTCCTACAAGAATAAAAGGAAGCATGGATTCTGAGAGGTCTCAGAAGGACCCTAAGGCGATCATCCTTGCTGAAGGTTCTGAGGAAACAACCTCTGATTTTTCCTTGATCAGAAAACGGAAAACAGAATCGAATACAAACGAGAGCAAATGCAAGCGTGGTCGAGGAGAAAAGAAGGAACAAAAAGAAACTTCTGCTTTAACGCAAACCAAAGTTTCAGAAACATTTGTAACCGCGTGTTTCTGAAGTCACTCATGTCTCAGAAACATTTGTAACCGCGTGTTCTCCAGAAAAGAGTCAATATAAACAAAACTCACACAAGGAATTTCACGACTGTTACTTCAATATGATTAAGATTCCTCCTCTCCTCTACGATCAACTTGGTCCATCTCTCTCCATATCAGATTCCATAAGTGAATTCTGTTCTCAAAACGGAAGAATGGAATTAAACTCACCCTATATGCATCTTCAAACATTTTCGGGTCGATCCATGCAGAAAAAGATAATTGAAGAGATTCATCAATAGATTTTTGCCTTTAACATCCCAAATGAAGATCAGACATCGGAAATAATGGGTCAAGCAACTGCTACCTTGAAGACACTCAGGAGCAGCCTTGCACTAAAGTGACCGCTAGGGAAGAAGAAGCTGAAGAAGAAGACGACGTCATTCCTGAATATCAAAAGATAGACATTGTGGATGCCGTACTTGAAGCTGAGGCTTCTCGTCCTCCACCACCATCATCTTCACAGCTGCCTTCTACATCATCAGCTGAGCTACCTCCAGAATGCCCTCCAGGCGCGGGACAAGCCGAAATACTAATGGAGATATGCAGGCTTCTACGCTTCATCGCCAGGAAGCAGTAGTTCTAAGTCTATGATGTGGTTTATATTTAGCCACCCTTTTTGATATAACAAAGGGGGAGAAGAAAAATAGATAATATTTTGGCTTTATAAACACTAGGCTAGGACTTAGGGGGAGTAACAAACTAAGGGGGAATAACAAATTAAGGGGGAGCCAAAAAATTTTTTTGTAACCTTACTGCAATTAATGAAACATCATTTCTGTTTTTGGCATCTCATGTTTTAGTAACTTGGTATTTCTGAAATTCATATACTTAAGCATCAAGAAATACATGCTATATATCTGATAATCTAAAACAGTAGTCATACATTGCATATTTATCTGTTGATTATCAAAGTCTTCTAAGAAAATAACAAAGCCTTCTCTCAGAAAGCTAAATTAATTTCTAAGAAAGCAAAAGTGCCCTCTGAGTAAGTTGTGAACTTAATCAGAAACACTTCAGAACTTAAGCAAAATTATTATCTTAAGACTTAAGTTGTTATCATCAAAAAGGGGGAGATTGTAAGCTCCAGAACCCTTCTGAGAGAAATTGAAGTATTTCTTTTAGAGATTTAGAAAGTTTTAATGATAACAAAGTAAGCCATAAGTATAAAATTTTACTTAAGGGATTACTAATATGTGTGCTAAGTGAAAGTGTATGTGTGCACGAGAAGGGGGGGTTGAATCGTGCAAGGTTTTAAAAATTACTTCTTAAAACATTTACTTAGAAAGCTGTTTTTACTCAGAATGTAGATTTAAGAATTTGCAGCGGAAATTGCTTTCTGAGAAGATTAAGTTTCTGAGAACTTAGTCTTTCTGAGAAAGTTTCTTCTGAGGAATTTTAAGAAAATGACTTAAAGTTAGAGTTTCTTAAAAAGCTTTCTGATTTTGATTAATAAGGTTTTCACGAGACCTCTTAATTAAAATTGTGGTAGAGTTTTTCTCAAAGAGTTACGCAAGTAAAGAGCAAGGGATAAAAGCTTAACACAACGAATTTTATACTGGTTCGGTTATAACCAACCTACTCCAGTCCTCAACCTTCAGTTGAGAGTTCTTGGATGTTTTTCTTAATGTGCCTTCCCAGACAACGCTGCCTTTATCAAGTAAAGGACTTACACCACTTCACAACCCGAAGTGGATTTCCTTGCCTCACACTAGAGGACTTCCTTGCCTCACCACAGAGGACTTCCTTGCCTCAGACAATTAAGGACTTTGAACTTTGCCTCAAACACCAGAGGACTTAAAACCGCCTTCAAACAACGAAGGACTTAACGTTTTTAGGAAAGTTGTTTTTGATTCGAAAACCAACTACTAGGATTAAGTTACAAACTTAATTTGACCCTTAGTAGACTTCTAGATTTAACTTACAAATGTAAGAGTTTACACAAATACAGAACTAGAAGATTTTCGCAAAGTTGAAAGAACAATTCTGTAAAATTGTCTTTCTGAGAAAGTTCTAAGTTTTCGCAGATGATTTTCAATTCAGCAGAGTTTTTGCACGTTTAATCAAGAGTTTTTAGCGCAAGAATTTCGTCACATTGCTCTGGAATTGAACTCATATATATAGGCATCAAAGAGCCGCGAAATTAGAAGCTTTCACTTTGCTTATGTGGCTGTGTCCTTTTTCAGAACGGCTCCCTGCTACAGTCAGCGCGAAATGAGGAACTTTTCAGAACTGCACAGTGCGTGTGTTCCCACTTCCTTGGCTAGTTGTAGCGAGCTTTCTGAGACTGCTTGCGATCCCTTGAGTCCAGACACTTGGTTGCTTCTGAGTCCAACTTTCTGAGAGTTGTACGGACTTTTGAGGCGAACCTTCTGAGGGAAGACCCTTCTGAGAACTACTAGTCGCAAGGTCTTCTGAGACCTTTCTGAGGCGACAGTGTTCTATCCTCAGAAACATGTTTTCACCTTCTGCGCTTCTGAGACATCCTTTCTGATATCTTTGGCGCTTATGATTATATCAATTGATCTCGAGGATACTTGATGTTTTGTCTTGGTCTTTGCTCATGGTATTGCAATAATTTAGAGCTTTCTGAGACACTTAGCGCACATATTAGCAAAAACCTTAAGTAAAATTTTTATACTTATGGCTTACCTTGTTATCATTAAAACTTTTATAACTCTAAGAGAATTATGCATAATTCTCTCAGAAGGGTTATGGAGCTTACACTAAGTGTCTCAGAAAGCGTAAAATTTTGCAACTCCTTGAGCAAGATCAAAGCAAACAACGAGTAACCTTGTGTATTAAAAGAGGAAATCATAGCGTAAAAGACATCAGAAAGGATGCTCAAGAAACGCAAAAGGCGAAAGTATCATTCTGAGAGAAGAACACTGTCGCCTCAGAAGGGTCTCAAAAGACCTTGCTTCTGATGGTTCTCAGAAAGGTTCCTTCTCAGAAAGTTCGCCTCAGAAGTCCGTACAACTCTCAGAAAGTTGGACTCAGAAGCAACCAAGTGTCAAGACTCAATGGTTTCTGCAAACACTCTCAGAAAGCTCGTTACAACAAGCCAAGGAAGTGGGAACACGCGCACTGTACAAGTCAGAAAAGTTCCTCATTTCGCGCTGATTGTAGCAGGGAGCCGTTCTGAGCCAGACACAGCCACATCAGCAAAGTGAAAGCTTCTATTTTCGCGGCTCTTTAATGCCTATATATATGAGTTCAATTCCAGAGTTTGATGACGAAATTCTTGCGCCAAAAACTCTTGATTAAACGTGCAAAAACTCTACTGAATTGAAAATCATTTGCGAAAGCTTAGAACTTTCTTAGAAAGACAATTTTTAATTAAATTGCTCTTCAAGCTTTGCGAAAAATCTTCTAGCTTTGTATTGGTGTAAATTCTTACGTTTGTAAGTTAAATCTAGAAGTCTACTAAGAGAAATCAAAGTCTGTATCTTAATCTTAGTAGTTATTTTCGAAATCAAACTACACTCGTAAAACGCTAAGTCCTTCGCTGTTTTGAAGGCAGTTTCAAGTCCTCTATTGTTTGAGGCAAAGTTCAAGTCCTTAAGGGGGCGTTTGGTTGGGGGTAATCTTCAAGGATTCCCGGGAATGTTTCATGGGAAAATATGTTTCCTACGATTGGTTCGCAATTTGGACAAATATTCCTGGGAATGTTGCATTCCCGGGAATCAAACATTCCCACATTTTCATTCCCACCTCCCCCATGGGTTTCTAAGATTCCCATCCCATGGGAATGTTTAGGGGAGGTTAAATGACATCAATGCCCCCATTATAATTTTAATATTACAAAATAACTAACCATTACCATATTCACCCTCAAGTCTTTTAATTCATTTTTTATAATTATAAGTTTTTTATATGTGTTTATTTTTTTAATTATTATTTTTTATATGTGTTAATTTGTTAATTATTAATTTTTTATATGTGTTTATTGTTAGCTCCAAGAACCCTTTACCTCATCATTGAAGGTTTTGACTGATAAAATTCTAAATTAAAATAAAAGTTTTAATTTGGTTGGACTAATGGTTTGTTAAGTGTGTTTTAGGATCTAATTTATTTGACAAAATAAAAAGACACATCTTGACCACCATGAGCATCAAAAGTGGCGCAACATATATGCTTGGAATACAAGTTACCCTAATTTTTGAAGACCAAGTCAAAGCTTTTCTAATTAAGGAAAGTTTGGTTGGAAGACTCTAAGATTTCCTAAAAATTTATTTATTGAAAATACATGAAATTAAATAGAGAATCATCTTTATAAAATATCTCTATTTAAATATTCATGCACAATATATATATATACACATAAATTTTGAAATTATATATAAAATAGGGAAACAAAATTAAATCTCTATTTTACACTATATGTTAATAATTTTCGAAATATATATATATATGTCTGTGTGGGAAATCTAGAAAAATCTTGTATGGAGATTTAGATACAAATTATTAAATGAAAATAATTATCTAGAATTTATTCTAGAAAATATTTTGCATTTAAGTAACAGAATTTTTTTTGGACACTTTAAAAAGATTCTGTGAGCCTCCTAAAGATTCTATTTGAATCTACAAGATTCCCTGAAGATTCCATGCGAGACCAGAAGATTCTGTTGAAGATTCTACACGAAGTTAGAAGACCTCAAAAGATTCTGCCAAGATTCTCAAGTCTAGAAGATTCCCGAAGATTCTGTCAAGATTCCAGAAGATTCCTGAAGATTCTATCAAGATCCCGAAGAATCTCAAGATTCCAGAAGAATCTCAAGCCTCAAGATTCAAGATTCAAGAATATTCAAGCTTCAAGAATCTACATTCAGAAGATTCCCTGGAAGACCATATTTGGTGATTTAGAATTTTCAAAAAAAGAGAAATTGTGAAATCCTAATTCGTACCAACATGGAGGCACACTTGTGGAGTAAGAAAAGCTAAAACTCTAGCTTCTCTCTCTCCTAAAAGTGGCGCAAACCTGCTTGCATTTTTGCAAGATTTTGTGAAAATTTGATGAAGCAATGCACACCATAAGATCAAGGCACAAATTCAAATTCAAGGGCTGAGATGAAGTTTCCTCTTTTCTAATTCTTGGTTACAATATTTCCACATTTAAGATCAAATAATAACCTTTGGATTAAAAGGAATTATTTGAATCAATGGCCAAGATGAAACTTCCTCATATTTGATTTTCTATTTTTGGAAGATCAAATTTCAAATCATATCAAGCAATTCTCACCATTGGATCAAGAGATTTAAAATTCAAACCAAGGGTGGAGATCAAGGCAAGAATTTCGAAATTTGTAGGGTATGTTCCCTATAAATACAAGACCTCAATGCCCAAGAATGCAAGAGACTACCCAAGCTTACAAGTGCCAAAACGTTGTCGAAATTAATCCTAATTTCTCTTCATCTTCAACCTCTAAACCTCAAGTTCTTATTTTTATTTGGGAAAAGGTTGTAATTCTTAAAAGAGTGAGCTTTTGTTGTTTATCCTAGCTTTGCTAGTTATTCTTTGAGAGAAAAATCCATCAAGGTTCAAACTTAGTTGCATCTAAGTTCTTGATTGGTAAAAACCACATCTTTTATACAAAGTCCTTATTTTTGTGAGGCAAGAAGTCCTTAGAGGGTCTAAGGCAAGGGTAGAAAGTCCTTTGGTGTTGAAGGCAAGGATTGAAGTCCTTTGGAGTTGCCAGAGGCAGTGAGTCACCTAGTTGTTGGTGCAAGAGAAGTCCTTTGGAGTTGTCAAAGGCAGTGAGTCACCTAGTTGTTGGTGCAAGGGAAGTCCTTTGTGGTTTTCAAAGGCAGTGAGTCACCTTGGTGAAGGTGCAGGTTGAAGTCCTTTGTAGTGTTGCAGAGGCAAGAAAGTCCACCTAGTTGTGGTGGTGATAGTGAACTCTCAGGTGTATCCTGGGGACTAGAGTAGGCACGTTGCCGAATCAGTATAAAATTTCTGTGTGTGCTTTCTCTCTTCCCTTACTCTTTTATTATAATTGTTTTTACAATTTATCATTGCATACACACACATGGCATTTGCGAAATCATCATCATATTTTGTCTAAGTGTTGAAGGTTAAAGTTTTAACCTTTATCATTTAGAAGAGCTTGAAAGTAAATATATTTTCAAGATCTATTATAGCCTTGTCTATAGGCTAAGTTTCTGTTTATTTACTAACAATTGTTTCCGCTGTGCAAGACAAGTTTATACTTGATCTTTATTTTTAAGTAATTTTCAGAAACAGGATTTATAGTTGGAACGTGATTCAACCCCCTTCTCACGTTTCACTACCTTCATTTATTTGTTAATTATTAGTTTTTTTTTATTTTAAATAGCTAGGGGTATATTTGGAAAAATACGTAATATTCCCAGGAATGTTAGTGTGAACCAAACATAGCATGGGACAGTTTAGTAAGATTCCCAGGAATTCAAGGTACAAACCAAACTCAGGAATGTTTTATTCCCGGGAAAGTGATTCCCGGGTAAGTGATTCCCAGGAATGTGCATATTCCCGGGAAAAATTCAATCCGTGAACCAAACGACCCCTAAGTGTTTAAGGCAATTAAGTCCTCGATTTTGAGGCAAGGTTAAGTCCTTAATTAAGTTAAGGCAAGAAAAGTCCTCTAGAGTTGGAGGCAAGGAAAATCCATTTCAAGATTGTGAAGTGGTGAAAGTCCTTTACGAGGTAAAGGCAGTGTTGTCTGAGAAGGCACGATAAGAAGAATATCTAAAGAACTCTCAACTCAAGGTTGAGGACTGGAGTAGGTTAGTTAAAACCGAACCAGTATAAAAATTTTTGTGTTAAGCTTCTCTTCCTTAAACTCTTATTTTCGTGAATCTTAACCAACACCTTTAATCCGTTCTTAAATCAAAGTAATCAATCTAATTAAGCTTAGAAACAGGTTAAGAGACAATTAATTCAAAACCTTCTCTTAAACTTCTCAGAAAGGAACTTTCTCAGAAAGTTAAAGTTCTCAGAACCTTAACCTTCTCAGAAAGCTCATTCCGCTGCTAACTCTTAAACCTTCTTTCTGAGTCAAATAACTTTCTTAGAAAAGTTTCAGAAGCGAATTTTAAAAACCTGCACGATTCAACCCCCCCTTCTCGTGCACAAATACACCTTCATTTTACTCACTAGAAAGGTTTAAATAGCCAAAGGATGATGTAATGAGCCTATTTTGGCCCTAATTGAGTGTATTGAGCTTCATTTGGTTTTACTTTGGTCAATTCTTCCATTTTAGTCACTAGGGAGGTTTAGACAACCAAAGGATGATGTAGTGAGCCTTTTTTGGTCCTAATTGAGTGTATTGAGCTTCATTAGGTCTTACTTTAGTCAATTCTTCCATTTTAGTCACTAGGAATGTTTAGATAACCAAAGGGTGATGTAATGAGCCTATTTTGGTCCTAATTGAGTGTATTGAGCTTCATTAGTTCTTACTTTGGTCAATTCTTCCATTTTAGTCACTAGGATGTGTAAGCTCCAGAACCCTTCTGAGAGAAATTGATATATTTCTCTTAGAGAGATAGAAGGTTTTAATGATAACAAAGTAAGCCATAAGTATAAAAATTTTACTTAAGGTTTTGCTAATATGTGTGCTAAGTGTCTCAGAAAGCTTAAACTTATTCAAATCCATGAGTAAGATCAAGACAAGCAACGAGTAACCTTATGAATTACAAGAAGAAATCATGGCGTGAAAGACATCAGAAAGGATAGTCAGAAAACGCAAAAGGTGAAAGTGCAGTTCTGAGAGAAGAACACTGTCGCCTCAGAAAGGTCTCAGAAGACCTTGTGACTGGTGGTTCTCAGAAGGGTCTTCCCTCAGAAGGTTCGCCTCAAAAGTCCATACATCTCTCAGAAAGTTGGACTCAGAAGCAACCAAGTGTCAAGACTCAATGGATGAAGCATTCATTCTCAGAAAGCTCGAAACAGCAAGCAAAGGAAGTGGGAACACGCGCACTGTACAAGTCAGAAAAGTTCCTCATTTCGCGCTGACTGTTGCAGGGAGCCGTTCTGAGCCAGAGACAGCCACATCAGCAAAATGAAAGCTTCTAATTTCGCGGCTCTTTGATGCCTATATATATGAGTTCAATTCCAGAGCATTGTGACGAAATTCTTGCGCGAAAAACTCTTGATTAAACGTGCTAAAACTCTGCTGAATTGAAAATCTTTTGCGAAAACTTAGAACTTTCTTAGAAAGACAATTTTACGAAATTGTTCTTCTAACTTTGCAGAAATCTTCTAGTTCTGTATTGGTGTAAATCCTTACATTTGTAAGTTAAATCTAGAAGTCTACTAAGGTCAAATTAAGTTTGTAACTATTCTCGAAATTAAGTTCGAAGCAAAAACTATTCTCGAAAAACGCCAAGTCCTTCGCTGTTTGAAGGCAGTTTTAAGTCCTCGATTGTTTGAGGCAAGTTTAAGTCCTTAAGTGTTTAAGGCAAGCAAAGTCCTCTGTTGTGAGGCAAGGTAAAGTCCTTAATTCAGTCAAGGCAAGGAAAGTCCTCTAGTGTTGGAGGCAAGGAAATCCACTTCGGATTGTGAAGTGGTGAAAGTCCTTTACGTGGTAAAGGCAGTGTTTTCTGAGAAGGCACAATAAGAAGAATATCTAAAGAACTCTCAACGGAAGGTTGATGACTGGAGTAGGTTGGTTATAACCGAACCAGTATAAAATTCTTTGTGTTAAGCTTTTCTCCCTTGCTTTTTACTTGCATAAATTTTGAGAAAAACTCTATCACGATTCTAATTGAGAGGTATCGTGAAAACCTTATTGATCAAAATCAGAAAGCCTTTAAGAAACTCAAACCTTAAGTCTTTTTCTTAAAATCTCTCAGAAAGGAACTTTCTCAGAAAGAATAAGTTCTCAGAAACTTAATCTTCTCAGAAAGCAACTTTCAGTATAAATATTTCTTTGTGTTAAGCTTTTCTTCCTTAAACTCTTACTTTCTAAGAAAACCAACAAACACGTTTTTAACTTAATCAGAATTGTGAAAACCTATTAAGTTGAAATCAGAAAGCGTTTAAGTGAAATCAACTTTAAAACACTTTCATAAACTTCTCAGAAAGAAACTTTCTTAGAAAGGTAAAGTTCTCAGAAGCTTAACCTTTTCAGAAAGTTTATTCCGCTGCAAACACTCAAATCACCTTTCTGAGTAAACAGCTTTCTAAGAAAAAGTTTTAGAAGTAATTTTTAAACCTGCACGATTCGACCCCCCCTTCTCGTGAACAAATACACCTTCAGGATGGTGTAGATAACCAAAGGATGATGTAATGAGCCTATTTTGGTCGTAATTGAGTGTATTGAGCTTCATTAGGTCTTACATTCGTCATTTCTTTCATTTTAATCACTACGATTGAAAGTGTATGTGTGCACGAGAAGGGGGGGTTGAATCGTGCAAGTTTTAAAAATTACTTCTTAAAACCTTTACTTAGAAAGCTGTTTTCACTCAGAAGGTAGATTTAAGAGTTTGCAGCGGAAATAGCTTTCTGAGAAGATTAAGTTTCTGAGAACTCAGTCTTTCTGAGAAAGTTCCTATCTGAGCAGTCTTAAGAAAACGACTTTAAGTTATATTCTTTTAAACGCTTTCTGATTTAAATCAGTATTGTTTTCACGAGACTTCTTAATTAAAATCGTGGTTAAGTTTTTCTCAAAGCTTTATGCAATTAAAGAGTAAGGAAGAAAAGCTTAACACAAAGAGTTTTATACTGGTTCGGTTATAACCAACCTACTCCAGTCCTCAACCTTCAGTTGAGAGTTCTTAGATATTCTTCTTAACGTGCCTTCTCAAACAACACTGCCTTTACCAAGTAAAGGACTTCCACCACTTCACAACCCGAAGTGGATTTCCTTGCCTCACACTAGAGGACTTCCTTGCCTCCAACACTAGAGGACTTCTTTGCCTCACAACAGAGGACTTCCTTGCCTCACAACAAAGGACTTCCTTGCCTTAAACAATTAAGGACTTTGAACTTTGCCTCAAACACTAGAGGACTTAAAACTGCCTTCAAACAACGAAGGACTTAGCGTTTTTCAGAAAGTTGTTTTTGCTTCGAAAATCAACTACTAAGATTAAGTTACAAACTTAATTTGACCCTTAGTAGACTTCTAGATTTAACTTACAAATGTAAGAATTTACACCAGTGCAGAACTAGAAGATTTTGCAAAGTTAGAAGAACAATTTCGTAAAAATTGTCTTTCTGAGAAAGTTCTAAGTTTTCGCAAAATGATTTTCAATTCAACAGAGTTTTGGCACGTTTAATCAAGAGTTTTAGCGCAAGAGTTTCGTCACATTGCTCTGGAATTGAACTCATATATATAGGCATCAAAGAGCCGCGAAATTAGAAGCTTTCACTTTGCTTATGTGGCTGTGTCCTTTTCAGAACGGCTCCCTGCTACAGTCAGCGCGAAATGAGGAACTTTTCAGAACTGCACAGTGCGCGTGTTCCCACTCCCTTAGCTAGTTGTAGCGAGCTTTCTGAGACTGCTTGCGATCCCTTGAGTCCAGACACTTGGTTGCTTCTGAGTCCAACTTTCTGAGAGTTGTACGGACTTCTGAGGCGAACCTTCTGAGGGAAGACCCTTCTGAGAACTACAAGTCGCAAGGTCTTCTAAGACCCTTCTGGGGTGACAGTGTTCTTTTCTCAGAAACATGTTTTCACCTTCTGCGCTTCTGAGACATCCTTTCTGATATCTTTGGCGCTATGATTTTATCAATTGATCTCGAGGCTACTTGATGTTTTGTCTTGGTCTTTGCTCGTGGTATTGCAATAATGTAAAGCTTTCTGAGACACTTAGCGCACATATTAGCAAGACTTTAAGTAAAATTTTTATACTTATGGCTTACCTTGTTATCATTAAAACTTTCATTACTCTAAGAGAATTATACCTAATTCTCTCAGAAGGGTTATGGAGCTTACAATCTCCCCCTTTTTGATGATAGCAACTTAAGTCTTAAGATAATAATTTTGCTTAAGTTCAGAAGTGTTTCTGAGTAAGTTCACAACTTATTCAGAATGCACTTTTGCTTTCTTAGAAACTAACTTAGCTTTCTGAGAGAAGGCTTCGTTATTTTCTTAGAAGGCTGTGATAATCAACAGTTAAAGTATGCAATGTATGATCACTGTTTGAGATTATCAATTCCATAGCGTGTATTTCATGATGAATATATGTATGAAATTCAGAAATACCAGGCTAAGTAAATCAAGAAATGCCAAATAATAAAAAATGAGCATAAAATTAAGTAAAACATGAGATGCCAAAATAATGATTTTTCATTGATGGTTTTGTAGAGATACAAAATATTTGGCTCCCCCTAAATTGTTGCTCCCCCTAAGTTCTAGCCTAGTGTTTACGATAGCCAATGTACAAAAATTTTATCATTTTATCTACTCCCCCTTTGTTACATCAAAAAGGGTGGCTAAGACATAAACGCCATCATTGACTTAGAACTACTGTCTTCTGGCAATGTAGCGTAGCAGCTGGCATATCTCCATGAGAATCTCGCTCTGAGTCGCATTCTGAGCGCATTCTGGAGGTAGTTCAGAGGCAGTGGAAGGCTGTTGAGAAGATGAGGGTTGAGATGAAGGAGGTCGAGAGACTTCAGCCTCAAGTACTTCATCGATGATATCCCTCGTTTGATATTCAGGAAGTTCTTCTTCTTGGACAGCTTTGCCTTCTATAGCAGCAAGTTCAATGGAAGGCTGCTTTTGAGTGTCCTCAGAAACTAGAGCAAGGTCTAGATCAGAAGGTTGCCTAGCTGATGGTTGCTCCATGGCACCAGAAGTCTGAGCATCTCCGGAGAGGCTGAAAGTTGAGATCTGACTATGGATGGTTTCACTGCCTTTCAACTTCTCAATTCGACCAAAGAAGGGCCGAAATTGTACAGAGGGTGGGGTGACTACCATCCTTCCCAGCTGAAAGCCAGAACCAATCATTGAGTCCGTAATCGAGAAGGTGGGACCTTGTTGATCAAAGGATGTAGGAGGAACCTCTGTGATATCTATAGGAGGAACCTCTGGTTCCTTCTGAGAGTCCTTCTCAGATAGAGTTCCTTCTAAGGAACTGTGGGCAACAAATGCCTCAACTGCTGCAACTCCGGCAGCCATGGTAGCGTCAGCGCCCACCTCTGAGCTGAGCCCAGTGCTGGTGGTCTCTGGCACTACTTCATGTGTTGAGACATTGATGCCTTGGCATCTTTATCTAATTTTGTGGTTTGAATTCTAATAAATTGTGTTAGTTTAAAGTAATTTCAGTATGCTTTTAGGGTGAATTGAGTGTTTTTAGAATAAAATGGATTTTTCCTGGTTATATTATGTTTTTGGTATTATTTGGTGCTAATTTCAGGAATTGAGCAAGTAAGTGATGAAGCAATAGCAACCGGAGAGGCATACTTGAAGGACCGATGCTGACGCCTTGCGCCTGATGCACGCAAGGCGCCTCAAAGTCAGAAACAATTCGGGAGATGTGCAGAAGGCTGGCGCCTTGCGCCTCGCGCGCGCCTTGCGCCTGTATGAACTTCCTAGGCTGGCGCCTTGCGCCCCGTGCACGTGTTGCGCCCGACTGGTCCTCCACAAGCCTGCGCATTGCGCCCCCTGGCGCCTTGCGCCCGAGTAGGATTGAACTGGTGGCGCCCTGCGCCCTGGAGAAACCACCCCATGCAGCGCGTCGCGTCCTCCCTACGCCTTGCGTCCGGATAAAAATGGAAACAGAGCATGTATAATTCAGGATTAAATCTGTTTGGATATTACTCTTGACTAGTGATCTAAAAACAAAATCCCTCGGTAATCAATTTAAATTCTAGACTATCTGATTATATATAGGACTAGAATAGGGGGAAATTAGGTCATCGATTATCTGATCGATCATCTTGAATCCTTATTTTTCAGCAGCAGCTTGTTTTTCATTCCAGTACTCTGTTTTTACTCTGTTTTTCAATACAATGAGTTATTCGTTCTTTAACCTGCTTTCTATCAATTTCTATGCTTTGTTTACTTTGATTATGAGCAACTAATTCCTTGTTAGGGATAGGGGAATCGTATCACTATGAATTAGTCCGATGATTGCAAACCTTTGAATTCTATTTCTTCGATTCAGGTAACTACCTTATTGTTTTGTGTTGTTCTGAAGATTGGGAAATCGCTTTTCAACTTATCTTGGATTCATATGTTTATTTGGGAAAATAAGTGTGTGAATTAGCTCAAGGGAAATTGCTGGAAGGATTGATAACTTGGAATAGAGTCAAGACTTTTATGAACTTTGAATCAGTAAACATATTTTCTTTTCTGTGAAACGATTTGATCAAGGGATTGACTGATTGTTCATAGAAAAAGTGTTAAATTACCAAGGGATTGGAATTGACAATTTAAGATTCGTTCATTGAATTAAAGTTTTAGAATTTGAAGGCGAGCAATTGTTTTAATTATTTCAGAAGATACGTGAACCCGATTCCCTAACCTCTCATTCTTTGAAGTTTTCAAAATTAGTTTACTGTCTGTTACTTTGATACTCTTTTGAATTTATGATTTCAAACCTTTCATCACCCTTAATTCGATTCGTCTAATTAGAAATTCACATCACGAAATCTTTGCTCAGTTCTTTAATCCTCGTGGGAACGATACCCACTCACCGTGGACTTTATTACTTGTACGATTCGGTGCACTTGCCGAAGCCCTATAAAGTTTTTGGCGCCGTTGCCGGGGATTAATTGAAACTGACAATTAGAGTAATTGTGTGATTTCTAAATTAGATATTTTTATTTTGTTTTTACTCTAGTATTCCCTTCACTGTGACGTTGGGAAGTGCTAGACCTCACTTTTATTCAGTTTGGTGTCTGTTTTGCATGCAAAAATAGAACGAACAGAGTTATACTTTGATCCTGAAATTGAAAGGACCTTGAGGAAGCTGAGACAAGCAAAGAAAAGAGCAGCAATGGCAGAAGAAGGTGATGGGCCGAGAAGAACTTTGGGAGACTATGCCACACCTACCACTAACGGGTGTGGAAATAGTATTGTCCCACCACCAGTGCAAGCAAACAACTTTGAGCTCAAGCCTTCACTCATCCAATTGGTGCAGCAAGAACAATTCAGTGGAGGAGCTCTTGATGATCCTAATGTTCACTTAGCTACCTTCCTCCAGTTATGTGATACGATCAAAAGCAATGGTGTGAGTTCAGATGCAATTAAGTTGAGACTCTTCCCTTTTTCTCTTAGGGACAGAGCTAAACTATGGTTGCAATCACAGCCACTGGAAAACATCAGTACATGGGATGACTTAGTTAGCAAGTTTCTAGCTAAGTATTTCCCTCCACAGAAGCTAGCAAAGCTAAGGAATGACATCCACTCATTTGCTCAAAAGGAGGGAGAATCACTCTATGAAGCATGGGAAAGGTACAAGGAGATGCTCAGAAAATGTCCACACCATGCAATCCCTGACTGGCTACAAATTCAGACATTCTATGATGGAGTTTCTCAAAGTTCGAGAGCTATGATTAATGCAAGTGCTGGAGGATCTCTTCATAGAAAGACGCCTGAGGAAGCTTTAGAGTTGATTGAGACAATAGCCGAGAATAATTTCCTATGTCCAAGTGATCGAACTCCATTAAGAAAAGGTATGATGGAGTTAGACACATTGGATACTCTCTCGGCACAAAACAAGATGATGTCTCAACAACTAGCAACACTCACAAAGCAAATGGGACAAATGCAAGTTGCTGCAGTAGGACCTCCAATTTCATCCTGTGAACTTTGTGGTGGGTCTCATAAGAATGAAGAATGTGACTTGTTCAAGGAAACTCCACCGAAGCAAGTGAGCTACATGGGGAACCCTCCAAGGCAACAAAACGATCCATACTCCAAAACTTATAATCCGGGGTGGAGGAATCATCCAAATTTTGGATGGGGAAATCAAGGGCAGAAGCAATTCCATGCTCCAAATCAACAACCCCCATTCATTCCTCCACAAGGTCCTCCTAAACCAACTTCACTGGAGATTGCTATGGAGAAACTCACTCAATCTACTTCTACTTTTGTGCAACAAACCTCAAGTTTCATGCAGGAGACAAGGGCTAATTTCAAAAATCAAGAGGCTTCTATAAGGAACTTGGAGGTGCAAGTTGGCCAAATAGCTAAACAACTCTCTGAGAGACCTGCAGGGATTTTTCCAAGCAACACAGAACCAAATCCTAAGGAGCACTGTAAGGCCATTCACTTAAGGAGTGGAAAAATACTTTAAGGATAAAAAGAAGAAAAGAAAGAGAAAGTGGAGGTACGGGACAAGAAAGAAGAGAAAGAGCTTCCCAACATTGAAGAAAGAGAAAAAGAAGTACCCATGCAGGAAGAAGAGAAAGAAGAAGTTCAAGTTGCTCCATACAAGCCAAGGTTGCCATATCCTCAAAGACTTGAAAAGCAAAACAGGAAAAGCAATTCTCAAAGTTCTTGGACATATTTAGGAAGTTGCAAATAAACATCCCATTTGCTGAGGCACTTGAGCAAATGCCTTTATATGCCAAGTTCATGAAAGATTTGCTGTCAAGGAAGAGAACACTCAGGGAAGATGAAACAGTGATGCTCACAGAGGAATGTAGTGCTGTCATTCAAAAGAAGATGCCTCAAAAGTTAAAGGATCCTGGGAAGTTTTATGTTCCCTGCACCATTGGAAGTTTGACCATTGGAAAAGCCTTATGTGATTTGGGGGCAAGCATTAACCTCATGCCCTTGTCCATTATGAAGAAGTTGAACATAGAAGAAGTGAAGCCAACTTCTATTTCTCTGCAACTTGCTGATCGTTCAATCAAGTTTCCATTTGGTGTTGTAGAGAATGCACTTGTCAAAGTGGATAAGTTCATTTTCCCTGCAGACTTTGTGGTGCTTGATATGGAGGAAGATGAAGACACTCCTATTATCCTTAGGAGACCATTCTTAGCCACTGGAAGAGCTTTAATTGATGTGCAAAAAGGTGAGTTAACATTAAGGGTGCATGATGAAAAGGTAGTTTTTAATGTTTTTAACTCTATGAAATTTCCAGTGGATCAAGAAAATTGCATGAGGTTAGACACAATAGATCCCTTGGTAGAGGAAGTGTTTGCATTAACTTGGGGAGATGATGTTATAGAAACAGTGGCTTTGGTGGAAGGGAATGATAAAAAAAATCAAGAAGAGCTCAATATGTCAAATTCTTCCCTGACTTTACAAGAAACAGAGGAGCTGTTATTGAAGAAAAAAGAGGACAAGCAAGAAATTACAAAGCCTGAATTGAAACCATTGCCTCCTTCTCTCAAATATGCTTTCATAGGAAATGATGAGTTCTATCCTGTGATAATCAATGCTTCACTAATTGAAAAAGAGGAAGGAGAATTACTGGAAGTGTTGAAGAAGCATAAAGGAGCAATTGGATGGAAGCTTAGTGATCTCAAGGGGATTAGTCCAACCATGTGCATGCACAAAATCCTCATGGAAGAAGACTCAAAACCAGTGGTGCAACCTCAACGAAGACTCAACCCCATCATGAAGGAAGTGGTGCTAAAAGAAGTTCTGAAGTTATGGGATGCTGGGATTATTTATCCCATTTCTGACAGTCCTTGGGTGAGTCCAGTGCAAGTGGTACCAAAGAAAGGTGGCATCACGGTGGTGAAGAATGAAAACAATGAGTTAATTCCTACAAGGACAGTGACTGGGTGGAGGATGTGCATTGACTACAGAAGATTAAATGTGGTCACTAGAAAAGATCATTTTCCACTTCCATTCATTGATCAAATGTTGGAGAGGTTGGCGGGTCATCCATATTACTGCTTCTTGGATGGTTATTCAGGCTACAATCAAATTGCAGTAGATCCGGTAGATCAAGAGAAGACAGCTTTCACATGCCCTTATGGAGTTTTTGCCTATCGAAGAATGCCTTTCGGGTTGTGCAATGCACCCGCCACTTTTCAAAGGTGCATGCTTTCTTTATTCTCTGATATGGTAGAAAAATTCATTGAGGTATTTATGGATGATTTTTCTATTTTTGGTAATTCATTTGAGTCCTGTCTCAACCATCTATCTTTAGTTTTAATGAGGTGTCAAGAAACAAACCTTGTTTTGAATTGGGAAAAATGTCATTTTATGGTAACAGAAGGTATTGTTCTTGGACACCGAGTTTCTTCCAAAGGTATTGAAGTTGACAAAGCCAAAGTGGAGGTAATTGAAGAATTACCTCCGCCTATAAATGTTAAAGCAATGAGAAGTTTCTTGGGTCATGCTGGGTTCTATAGAAGGTTCATAAAAGACTTTTCAAAAATTGCAAAACCATTGAGTAGTCTTTTAATGAAAGAATCACAATTTAATTTTGACAGTGAATGCATGTATGCCTTTGAAACTCTCAAAACCAAACTTGTTACTGCACCAATAATTTCTCCTCCTGATTGGTCCTTACCATTTGAATTAATGTGTGATGCAAGTGATTTTGCAATTGGGGCTGTTTTAGGACAAAGAAAAGACAAGTTGTTGCATGTTATTTATTATGCAAGTCGTGTATTAAATGATGCACAAAAAAATTATGCAACAACAGAGAAGGAATTATTGGCTGTAGTTTTTGCTTTTGATAAGTTCAGGTCTGATTTGGTTGGGTCAAAGGTAATAGTCTATACTGACCACTCTGCTCTTAAGTATTTGATGAGTAAACAGGATGCAAAGCCAAGACTGATTAGATGGGTGTTGTTGCTACAAGAGTTCAACATTGAGATCAGAGATAAGAAAGGCTCAGAAAACTTAGTGGCAGACCACTTGTCAAGGATTGCACAGGGAGAAGAGCAAGTGAGTAAGGTGCCAGTGAATGAAGAGTTTCCGGATGAACAACTCCTAGCAATACAACTGTTACCATGGTTTGTTGACATAGCAAATTATAAAGCTGGGGGAAGGGTTCCAAGTGAAATGAATTGGAATCAGAAGAAGAAATTCTTGCATGATGCTAGGTACTTCTTATGGGATGAACCTTATTTGTTCAAAAGGTGCAGTGATGGAGTAATTAGAAGGTGTATCCCGGAAGAAGAAGTATATAGTGTTTTATGGCACTGTCATGGTTCTGAATATGGTGGACATTTCAGTGGAGAAAGAACTGCAGCCAAGGTCCTACAAAGTGGGTTATACTGGCCAACAGTTTTCAAGGATGCAAGAGCTTTTGTAGAGAGATGTGATAGATGCCAAAGAACTGGAAACATATCAAGGAAGCATGAAATGCCTCAGCAGTTCATTCTTGAAGTGGATTTGTTTGATGTTTGGGGAATAGATTTCATGGGTCCCTTTCCATCCTCCTACTCCAACTTGTATATCCTGGTAGCAGTAGACTATGTATCCAAATGGGTTGAAGCCATTGCCTCCCCCACTAATGAGGCAAAAGTGGTGGTGAATTTTGTCAGGAAGATGATCTTCTCAAGGTTTGGAGTTCCTAGAACCTTGATTAGTGATGGTGGAAGTCACTTCTGTAATAAGCAATTGGAGAGTCTTCTACAAAAATATGGAGTCAAGCACAAGGTAGCCACCCCATACCACCCTCAAACAAGTGGACAAGCTGAAATTTCCAATAGGGAATTGAAGAGGATCCTAGAAAAAGTGGTAAATGCTTCAACAAAGGATTGGTCAAGGAAAATTGATGATGCACTGTGGGCCTACAGAACTGCGTTCAAAACACCAATTGGTATGTCTCCTTATCAACTTCTATATGGTAAATCTTGTCACTTGCCTGTTGAACTTGAACATAAATCATTTTGGGCCATAAAATTTTTGAATTTTGATGAAAAATTGGCAAATGACAAGAGATTACTACAACTCAATGAACTTGACGAGTTTCGTAGTCAAGCTTATGATAATGCTAAGTTGTATAAGGAGAGAACCAAGCGGTGGCATGATCAAAAGATCACTCCAAGACAATTTGAACCTGGACAACAAGTTCTTTTGTTTAATTCAAGATTAAGGTTGTTCCCGGGTAAATTGAAGACAAGATGGTCAGGACCATTCACTATCACTAAGGTTTCACCTTATGGACATGTAGAGATCATGGACTCCAAGTCTGAAAGAAAATTCACTGTCAATGGACAAAGATTGAAACATTATCTTGGGGGAGAGATCGACCGAGTCGTCTCGGTTCAAACATTCACCTGAGAAAATGTCATACGTCAAGCTAGTGACGTTAAAGAAGCGCTTATTGGGAGGCAACCCAATTAGTATCTTTTATTGAATTTTAATTATATTCAGTTTCTGTAAAAAAAAAAAAAAAAATTTCTCCTAGCTGGCGCAGTGCGCCTCAGTGACGCATCGCGCCCTCATAAGCAGCTTCACCCAGCGCCTCGCGCTAGCACTGTGCGTTGCGCCTGGAAGACAGTAGCGAATAAAAGAAATTCGGACCTAGAGGCGCGACGCGTCCTCGTCGCGCCTTGCGCCTGAACTGTTTTGCTCTTAACGCGACGCGCCCGAATTTCAGTGTCCTTGGCGCCTTGCGCCTGAATTCAATCTCTTGTGGGCGCCTCGCGCCAATTGACTTCGGCGCATTGCGCCCGAACTGCTTGGAGGCTGGCGCTTTGCGCCTGAAATTTTTCTCTGCTGGCGTTTTGCGCCTGAAATTCCTTCCCTGTTGGCGCCTCGCGCCTGAATTCAGTCTCCCTTGGCGCTTCGCGCCCGAATCTAATTTCTTTGTGGCGCTTTGCGCCCGGATTCCAATTCACTTTGGCGCCTTGCGCCTGATTCATTTTCTTTGTGGCGCTTTGCGCCCGAATTGCAATTCATTTCGGCGCCTTGCGCCTGATTCCTTTTCATCTTGGCGCTTTGCGCCCTTTCTATATTTTGGGCGAGCAAGTCTCGCGCTAAAGAGCATAGTGGTAGCACCACTATAAGAAGAGAATAGGTCACTCCATTCTTCATTCATTCATTCATACATTTCTTCTTCAATCTTACACAATCCTAATTCCTCTTCCCACCATCCATCCTCACAAAAACACATACCCCTCTCTGCTTCTCCCCGTCGTCCACTACTTCCCCTGCACCCGCATCAATCCTGTGAAAGTCTACACTTTTCCCAATTCTCTCTATTATAGGAAATGGCACCATCATCCAAGAAGAGAAAGGGAAAGGAAGTGGCTGCATCTCCCTCTTACTACTCTCATCGTTTCCGGACAAAAGAAAATGAAGACTACTATAATTCAGTGGTAGTGAACAAATCAATCATTCCGGAAATTGGTTTTACCTTTAGAGAGGGGGAATTCCCAGAAATCCAAGAAGAGATTGATCGAAGAGGGTGGAGGCTGGTGTGTTCACCTCCTGGAATTGTGGGAATGCAAAGGGTGCTAGAATTCTATGCAAACGCATGGCAGTCAGAAAAGACCAAAGAAAGGGAGTTCAAGAGCTTCCTCAGAGGAAAAGAGATTGACTTCAGCTCTGAAATGGTGGAAACAGTTTTGAATCTTGAAGTCAATCCAGAAAAATCACCTTTTGGATATTGTGCACGGTTGAAGGCAAACCAGAAGCTGCAAACGGTGCTGCGGGAGATCTGCAAACCCGGGGCTAACTGGAGGATGGATAGACACGGCAACCCAGTTCAGCTAGCTCGGGGAGACCTTATTCCTGTGGCCAGAGGATGGCTAGAATTCATCAATCGCTCCATCCTCTCGACCACTCATTATTCTGAGGTAACGGTAGATAGGGCAATAATGATCCATTGCCTTATTACCAAGGAACAAGTTGATCTGGGCACTGTATTATCCAAGGGTATAGCAAGATTTGTCTACTCAGCAAGACTAACCTTGGGATTTCCGTGCCTCATTCAGCGCCTTACTGAAGCTGCAGGAGTAGTGATTGAAGGTGACTCTCCCATCCTGGTGCCTAGACCAATAACTGCTGCAGCCCTTGGAAGATCAAGGAGGAAGGACACTGGTAAGGAACCTGAACTCCCATCTGTTGCCCCTCCAGAGGAACCTATGTAGGACATACCAAGTAAGACTCAGCAGCGACAGGAGTTTACGGACGTGCAGAAGCTGAGGGTCGAGTTGGATGACTTCAGAAACTACTCTCATGAAATGTTCTCCTACCTTGTTCATGCATTCCATAGGATGGCTCCAGAGAAATTTCCTGAATGTCAAACTAGCTGTAAAACAAAGTGGGAATACAGGGAGCCCAACCCCTCAAATGATGAGGATGATGAAGAGGAGGAGGAAGAAGAAGAGGATGATGAGGATGAGGACCAAGGGGGAGATTGACCACCCCCCTCAGGTAAGTTTTTAATTTATGAATTTTAATTTTTCTGTGTGAGTCGAGTGTTGTTATTGGTGTTTTGTTATTAGTGTCGTGTTATGTCTTGTGTTGTGTAAAGGAGGGATGAACAATTGTAAAAAGAACAAGAGTGATTGTAATGGGTAAGGCTAACTTAAGAATGTGATCAACATGTATGAATGAATTGGAAAAGAAATAATGAATAGGGAGGTAACAAAGAAATGATGCTGCAGAAAATAGTTATAGTGGTTCTTGGAGTATTTCTGAAAGACAACTGTGTTGATAAATTAAGTACATAAATGTAGTGTGAAGTCTCTGGAAAATAGATGAAAATGTTTGAACTGTGATAAGTAAAAGAGAAGGGTAGACTGTGCTAAAAAAAAAAAATTCTAAGGCTCTGAGCACCAATGGCTAGGGGACATCTTCACTCTTTATTTTTAGAACCTAGCTATGTGCTTGTGGTGTGAGTGTGTCAGGGACAGGCTTGGGTAATTAGATTCGAGGGGTGCTTCATCACCTAGCGTCTTGGGCCAACTGGACCGGGAACGTTAATCGAAAACTCATCTTAAAAAGCTACCCTGAGACTAAGCATTTAGAGTCATGAATCTCAAAGAGAAAAAGGCACGAGCACTACCCCAAAGGTTATTGAGAAAGCTAATTCATCTGGGTGAAATTAAAAAGTAAATGTCTTTGCACTACATGGTTGTGAAAATGAAAACATAGTTGGTAGATAGAGATCTCTTGAAGAACCATTCTAACATGATCTGTAGTATAAGTCTGAGTGTCTTCCCTATTGCACAATGAATTGTTGAAAGTTATAAAGTAATGAGAAAGTGCAGGTAGTCTTAGTTCTGGTAGTTGGCCTTACTAGTTTTATCATTCGAGTTTTGGAAACTCTTATTCTTAACTCTGGTGCACTACTTTGTGTTTGTTCTCTTTTGTTGCTTGAGGACAAGCAACACCTTAAGTTTGGTGTTGTGATGCCTTGGCATCTTTATCTAATTTTGTGGTTTGAATTCTAATAAATTGTGTTA
This sequence comes from Aeschynomene evenia, assembly GCA_013621005.1. Classification (NCBI taxonomy): domain Eukaryota; kingdom Viridiplantae; phylum Streptophyta; class Magnoliopsida; order Fabales; family Fabaceae; genus Aeschynomene; species Aeschynomene evenia. Next base: position 18,822,808 of record CM024270.1, read on the forward strand.
GTTTAAAGTAATTTTAGTATGCTTTTAGGGTGAATTGAGTGTTTAGAATAAAATGGATTTTTCCTGGTTATATTATGTTTTGGGTATTATTTGGTGCTAATTTCAGGAATTGAGCAAGTAATTGATGAAGCAATAGCAACCGGAGAGGCATACTTGAAGGACCGATGCTGACGCCTTGCGCCTGATGCACGCAAGGCGCCTCAAAGTCAGAAACAATTCGGGAGATGTGCAGAAGGCTGGCGCCTTGCGCCTCGCGCGCGCCTTGCGCCTGGATGAACTTCCCAGGCTGGCGCCTTGCGCCCCGTGCACGTGTTGCGCCCGACTGGTCCTCCACAAGCCTGCGCATTGCGCCCCCTGGCGCCTTGTGCCCGAGTAGGATTGAACTGGTTGCGCCCTGCGCCCTGGAGAAACCACCCCATGCAGCGCGTCGCGTCCTCCCTACGCCTTGCGTCCGGATAAAAATGGAAACAGAGCATGTATAATTCAGGATTAAATCTGTTTGGATATTACTCTTGACTAGTGATCTAAAAACAAAATCCCTCGGTAATCAATTTAAATTCTAGACTATCTGATTATATATAGGACTAGAATAGGGGGAAATTAGGTCATCTATTATCTGATTGATCATCTTGAATCCTTATTTTTCAGCAGCAGCTTGTTTTTCATTCCAGTACTCTGTTTTTACTCTGTTTTTCAATACAATGAGTTATTCGTTCTTTAACCTGCTTTCTATCAATTTCTATGCTTTGTTTACTTTGATTATGAGCAACTAATTCCTTGTTAGGGATAGGGGAATCGTATCACTATGAATTAGTCCGATGATTGCAAACCTTTGAATTCTATTTCTTCGATTCAGGTAACTACCTTATTGTTTTGTGTTGTTCTGAAGATTGGGAAATCGCTTTTCAACTTATCTTGGATTCATATGTTTATTTGGGAAAATAAGTGTGTGAATTAGCTCAAGGGAAATTGCTGGAAGGATTGATAACTTGGAATAGAGTCAAGACTTTTATGAACTTTGAATCAGTAAACATATTTTCTTTTCTGTGAAACGATTTGATCAAGGGATTGACTGATTGTTCATAGAAAAAGTGTTAAATTACCAAGGGATTGGAATTGACAATTTAAGATTCGTTCATTGAATTAAAGTTTTAGAATTTGAAGGCGAGCAATTGTTTTAATTATTTCAGAAGATACGTGAACCCGATTCCCTAACCTCTCATTCTTTGAAGTTTTCAAAATTAGTTTACTGTCTGTTACTTTGATACTCTTTTGAATTTATGATTTCAAACCTTTCATCACCCTTAATTCGATTCGTCTAATTAGAAATTCACATCACGAAATCTTTGCTCAGTTCTTTAATCCTCGTGGGAACGATACCCACTCACCGTGGACTTTATTACTTGTACGATTCGGTGCACTTGCCGAAGCCCTATCAGACATGAGTTTCCTCATGTTCCGAAGGGATCTCAGAAGATATAGGACCAACCTCAGAAGTTGGTTCAAGTAAGGCTTCCTCATGCTGTAATTGTTGTTCTGGTTGCATCTGAGCAGCTTCTGGAGTCTCAGAAGGTTGATCCAGTTCCTTCTGGACCTCAAGCATCGTCTGAGCCAATGACTCAGCATTCACAGTGGCAACTTCAGTTGTGGTTGCTTCAGAAAGTTCCACCATAGAAACCTCAGATGGCTTCTTCTGGGGCTCTTTCTTGGAGCTTCCAGCATCTGGAGTGCAATGCTCAATGCGGAAGCTTGCTGCATCCTCGTCTTCTGAAGAAGAATCAGCAACATTTCCTCCATGCCCTTGAATGTCTTCTCTGGTAGGGGAGACATTCCCAGAGTGGGAGGAGTGATGAGAAGCTTCTGCTTCTTCTTCAACAGCAGCAGCAGTAGCAGTATCGGTGGTGGCAGCAGTAGCAGCAACTGCGACAATTTCTTTACCCGTCGGCTTCGGCGGGCTCTGTTTCTTAGTGGTTTTTATCCCCACTCCTTTGTGAGTCTTTCCCTGATAATTCAAGGAATGCAGGAGTTTAGTTTTAAATTTGGTGGGTTTAAAACCAGCAACAGAATCAGAAACAGGAATTGAAGTAGAAGAAGATTTAAGAAAGGGAGGTGGAGTTTTAGAGTAAGCTTTTACCAAACGACCACGTTTCTTTTTCCCTTCTGGTGGCACGTCTGGGACTTGGAGAGTTGGAGGTGCTTTCCTCTTTCTAGTCAGGAGTTGCTCAGAAGTTGTTTCCTCTGAGTCTTCAGCAGCCTCAACAACCTCAGGTTTCTTCTGAGGAGTCTTCTGAGCTTCCTCAGAAGCCATACTCCTGGTCACCCTTGTTGGAGAAGGATGAGTCACCTTTTGCTTCTTCTTCTTCTTTTCTGAAGGATCGAAAATCTTTTCCTTTCCTTTCTCAGCCTTAGAGGGCTGGTTGGGACCAGCAGCTCCCTTAGAAGGCTTTGCTTCCTCCTTCTTCTTAGGTGGCCCCGTCTCTGGTACCTTTTTCTTCTTGATGTTGTTGAAGGTGACCATGGTGAATTTGCTGTGGTTGAAGACATATTCATAGTCTTCAAGGGGGAAAGAGAAGTGATTTAAGATTTTGGTCAAAAGACTCCCATAGGGTAGGCTTGTAAGCGCTCTTTTAGGATGTGCTTGGTGCATCATGTAGTTTAGCACCATCCTCCCAAAGTCAATCCTCTCTTTCTTCAGCAGATGATAGAGTAGACATGCGTCCATGGTGGTGACATTCCCCATGTCTCCAATCCGAGGGAGAAGGGTATGTTGGATAACTGAGAAGATGATTCTGGCCTCTTGTGTAAGATGAGGCACCTTTACGCCCTTGAGCGGTAGACTGTTGCTTCCAGTCAGAAGTGTCACCACTTCTTCTTCTGAGTAATCAACCTCCTTGACCCATTCTCGGTCATCGGCGATGACTGCACCTCCATTCAAGGTCTTGAAAATTTTGTTGATGTCAGAGGAGGAGAAGCGGATTGGCTGATCAGCAATCGTGCTCTTGACCCCTTTGTTGGTGAACCTTTCTATTTGCGAATAGAATGCTCTCACCACATTTGGGTAGCACACGTCCTCGGAGCTCATCATGGCTGGCCATCCAGGTTGCTTGAGGAAGGTGAATTGAAGTTCATCCACTTGATTGTATACGTTGAGAGGTAGTACCCTTCCCATAGCAAGATTTCTTGGAAGATAAGTCTTGTGGAATAGGGACTGCATCTCCTCATTGTCGTAGAGAATATCTTCGGATATTTCATTGAGATTGTTTCTCATTAAGCCCTTGATCTCTCTAGAGAATGCCATTTGGAAGAAAGGTTTAAGTTTTGAGAAGAGATAGAGAAGAACAAGAGAGAGAGATATAGTAGAGAGAGAGCGAGAACAGATGAGGATTGGAAAGCGAGGAGAGGATTTGGCAGAGTTTTGGTAAGTTTTAAGCGTAAAGTGCTCAAATGAAACAATGCCATGAGTATTTATAGAAATGGCTTGTAACTAGCCGTTTCCCGACACTTATCCAAAAGTTACCGTTGGTAACTTGTTTCTCGGAAGGTACCTTTCTGAGAAAAGTGGTCCTTCTGAGAAACCCTCCTTCTGAGAAGTGTTTCAGAAGATCTCCTTTCTGAGAGATGAGTCTTCTGAGAACAAATTTTCTCAGATAGAGTTTTTCTGTGTTTTCCTACTTCTAGCTCAGAAGCTTAGTTCTATTGTTTGTCTCAGAGTCTAAGCTAGGACTAAGGGGGTTTCTAGGAAAGAGTTTTTAATTTCAAAGTTCTTAGAAACGTCTTAGATTAAGAAGTCCTTTCAGAACATTGAAACGATCCTCGGGTAAAGGCTTTGTAAATATATCTGAGATTTGATCCTCAGTATTCACAAATTTAAGTTCAATGTCGCCTTTTTGCACATGATCCCGAATAAAATGATGTTTTATATCAATGTGCTTGGATCAAGAATGCTGAATAGGATTCTTAGCTAAGTTGATAGCACTTGTATTATCACAAAGGATAGGAATTTTGGTGTACCTTAATTGATAGTCAAGTAGCTGATTCTTAATCCAGAGCATCTGAGAACAGCAGTTCGCAGCAGATACATATTCAGCTTCAGCAGTTGATAGGGCGATCGTATTTTGCTTCTTGCAAGACCAAGTGATCAAGCATTTTCCAAAGAAGCAGCAACAGCCACTTGTGCTTTTGCGATCGATCCTATCTCCAGCGTAGTCAGCATCACAGTATCCTACAACATCAGAAGAACAACCTTTCTCGTACCAAAGACCAAGATTAGTAGTTCCACTTAAATATCGTAAAATTCGTTTAACTGCAGTTAAATGTGATTGCTTAGGCTTAGACTGGAATCTTGCATAGATCCCAACACTGAGTTGGATATCTGGTCTGGAGGCAGTTAAGTAGAGAAGTGAGCTAATCATCCCTCGATAGTTGCTTTCTGAGACTTTCTCACCATCTTCATCCAAGTCAATTACTTGAGAGGGATGCATGGGAGTGCTCATGGGTTTGGCCTTATCCATTAGAAACTTCCTCAGAAGTTCTTTGGTATACTTCTCTTGGTGGATAACTGTCCCTTCTGACTCTTGCTTGATTTGCAATCCTAGGAAGAATTTTAATTCTCCCATCATGCTCATCTCGAATTCACCTTGCATAAGCTTGGAGAATTCTTTGCAAAGGCATTCATTGGTTGCGCCAAATATTATGTCATCAACATAAATCTGGACAATCAAGAAGCCAGAGTCTTCTGAGAGTGTAAAGAGAGTTGTGTCCACTTTCCCTCTTGAGAATCCGTTTTTAAGTAGGAAAGAGCTCAATCTATCGTACCAAGCTCTTGGAGCTTGTTTCAGACCATAGAGAGCCTTTGTAAGCTTAAATACATGATTCGGGAATGCATCATTCACAAAACCAGGGGGTTGTTTTACATAAACTTCCTCAGAAAGGTATCCATTCAAGAAGGCAGACTTAACGTCCATCTGATAGAGTTTGAAACCTTTGTGTGCAGCAAAAGCTAGCAACATTCTGATTGCTTCCAATCTTGCGACTGGAGCGAAAGTTTCATCGTAGTCTATCCCTTCTTGTTGGTTGTACCCTTGAGCAACCAATCTGGCCTTGTTTCTCACGACTTGACCGTTTTCATCAAGTTTGTTTCGAAACACCCATTTAGTCCCAATGACTCTTTTGCCTTTGGGCTTCTGAGTTAGTTTCCAAACCTGATTTCTCTCGAATTGGTCAAGTTCATCCTGCATGGCATTTACCCAGCTAGGATCATCTAACGCCTCTTCTATGGAGTCTAGTTCAAGTTCAGAAACCATAGCAAGATTTGTATAGTTCCTTCTGGTTCTTACGCCACGTTCTGGATCACCCAAGACTTCATTCTGAGAGACGTTCTTCAAGTCTCTTGAGCCTCTAATCCCCTTAGGAGTAGGGTTCTGAGAAGGAGACACAGAAGGTTCTCTTTCTAAGTCATCAGAAGCTTGTCCTTCTGAGAATCTAGGTTCCATTGTATTTGGAGAAGTAGATTCTCTAGGTTCTGGAGCTTCGATGATGTTACTAGATTTTTCTTTAGATGGAGATGATTGTTCCATGGATTGGAAGTCAGTCTCATCATCTATAAGAATTTTCCTTTTGGCTTTCTCAGAAGAGATGTTGAGTTTCTCAAACTCATCTTCTAAGTTAGCATCTTTCTGAGACATATCCTTACTAAGTTCTTTGAACTTAATATGGATTGTCTCTTCAACACATTTACTCCTTTTGTTATATACTCTGTAAGCTTTAGAGACTGAGGAGTATCCATCATCGGACTTAGGATCAAACTTAGAGAGTTTGTCCTTTGTGTTGAGAATAAAACAAGAAGAACCAAATACATGGAAATAAGAAATGTTTGGTATTTTATTCTTCCATAGCTCGTAAGGTGTCTTTTTCAGAATTGGTCTCAGAAAGACTCGATTCTGAATGTAGCATGAAGTATTAACTGCTTCAGCCCAGAAACCTTTTGAAAGTCCACTTTCTAAGAGCATTGTTCTTGCCATCTCTTGAAGGCTTCGATTCTTCCTCTCAGCTACTCCATTTTGTTGAGGAGTTCTGGGAGATGAGAATTCGTGAGCAATGCCCAGATTTTCACAAAGCTTTTCAAAAGCATGATTCTCAAATTCACCACCATGATCTGATCTAATGGCATGAATGAGCGAATCCTTTTCAGTTGAAACTCTTTTCGCAAATGCTTTGAACTTCTCAAAAGTTTCTTCCTTAGAAGCTAGAAAGAAAACCCAAGTGAATCTGGAGTAATCATCCACTATGACAAGACCATAGCATTTTCCAGAAAGGGAAGTCGTTCTGGTTGGTCCGAAGAGATCCATGTGGAGCAGTTCCACTGGTTTCTGAGTAGAAATACCACTTTTACTGGGAAAGGAAGCCTTGGTCTGTTTCCCTTTTTCACAGAAGTCGCAGGTTGCATCCTTCTGATACTTAATTCTGGGAAGGCCCTTTACAAGTCCTTTCTAAGAGAGTTCAGAAAGAAGTCTCATATGGGCATGACCAAGTTTCTTATGCCATAGCCATTTGTCTTCTTGGACAGAGACAAGGCATTCCACATTTTGATCCTTTAGATCATCCAGATGGATAACATAAATGTTACCAACACGTTTTCCTTCCAGAACGACCTTGTCATTTGTGAGATTAATCACATGACAATACTTGGCATAAAACTCAACCTTTAAGCCTTTGTCACAAAATTGACTAATGCTTAATAGATTATGAGTTAAGCCATCGACCAAAAGTACATCTGAGATTTGGTGAGAGGAATCCTTACCAACATCTCCGATTGCAGTGACTCTTCCCTTGGCTCCATCACCGAATCGCACTGTTCCGCCCTTTTTGGGTTTGAGGCTTCTGAACCAGTGCTTGCTTCCAGTCATGTGCCTCGAGCAGCCACTGTCAAGGTACCACTGCTCATCGTGGTGGTGGAGCAGCGCTTGATGATGTACCTGCAGTCACAAAGTTAACAGATTTAGGTACCCATTCTTTGTTGGGTCCTTGCTTGTTAGCTTTCTTGGACTTTTGCCTTCTTTTCTTAGAAGGGTCATGATTTTGAGAGTCAGAGACCTTTTGTTTGCCCTTTTTAGAAGCACTTGCTTTCTGAGAAGCTTTTCCCTTCTGAGAGGGGTTAGTCTTCTTAGAAGGCTTTGCTTTCTGAGTTTTCTTTTGAGCCTTCTGAGGCTTAGAGATTTTTCCTTTTTCCAACATAGGACATTTTTCAGAACCATGGCCACTTTTAAAACATGCGATGCACATGCGAAGTGATTTAGTTAAAGATGGATCAATATCATTTGGTTCGAAGATTTCTTCATAACCAAGTCCACTCTTATCCTTGTAGGGTCTTTGACCACCAAGCAAGAGTGTCATCATTTTCTCACCTTTGACCATCTTAACTAAGTCAGAAGTGAGAAGCTCATTTGTCTTTTGTAATTCTATCAAAGCTAGTTCGGCTTTTTCAACAGTTACAGAAGACATTGTTTCTAAAGCTTGATAGAGGTTGTGACTTTCAAGATATCTATTTTTAAAGTCATCTCTTTCAAGCCTTAGGTTCTCTACTTCTTGAATTAGTCTAGCATTTTCAGCTTCTAAGTGTTTAAAAGACTTTCTTAGTTTGATGAAATTGTTAGCTAATTCGTTTGAGTCTCTCAGAAGCTCTTCATAGAGTTCTGAGATCTCACTGTATGAGTGTGAGAGAGGAGGAGAGTTTGGTACCTCTTCTGACTCAGATTCTGTTTCCAGAATATAGTCAGTACCGGCCATGAAGCAGACATTAGCTTCCTCTTCACTTGCTGACTCAGAGCCTTCCTCTTCTGAGTCACTCCATGTAGCAGCCATTGCCTTCTTCTTCTTTTTGGGAATGAACTTCTTCTTTCCCTTGTTCTGAGGGCACTCCGTTCTGAAGTGGCCCTCTTCTCCACACCCGAAACATGTGGCATCAGAAGGTTTTGACTTTCCTTTTCTAGGAGTGATCTCTTTGTCTTTGCTTGGTCTTCTCTTCCAAGCTTTCTTCATTTTCCTTACTAGAAGAGAGATATCATCTTCATCGGAATCTGAGTCTTGATCGTTTTCAGACTCAGATGTTTCTTCAGCCTTTAGGGCTTTTGAAGTCTTCTTGATCTGACTTTTCAGAGCCAGAGCTTTCTGAGGTCTTGAGGATGAAGATGGTCCTCCAAGCAGTCCTTCCAGTTCGATCTCATGCGTTCTGAGCGAACCAAATAGTACATCCAGACCCAGCTGGTTTAGATCCTTGGCTTCCTGGATTGCTGTGACCTTAGGACGCCATTTTGCAGAAAGGCTTCTGAGGATTTTTCTTACCATCTCAGCGTTTGAATAAGTCTTTCCCAAGACTTTCAGTTGGTTGATGATATGGAGAAATGTTATTGACATGCTGTCAATAGTTTCCTCAGGCTGCATGCTAAAGGACTCGTATTTGTGTACGAGCATTGAGATTTTCGTTTCCTTGACTTCGTCATTACCTTCGTGCAGCATATGAAGTCTTTCCCAAATCTCTTGTGCAGTATCACATGACACAATTTTGTCATATTCTACCTTGGGTAAAGCACAGAGGAGAATATACTTGGCTTTGAAGTTGAGTTGTATCTTCTCCTTCATTTCTTGAGTCCATTCATCATTAGGGACTCGTCTTGTATAGGTTCTGAGTGCTGGAGGTGCCACTCCTGGCTCAGCGTCTGTTGCAACTACAACATCCTCTGTAATTGTCTGCAGAGGCTGATAGTCTCCATTCTCGATCCTATCCCATAAGTCCAGACTGGTGTGCTTGATGAACAGCGTCATTCTGTCACGCCAGTAGTCGAAGCTGTCTCCGAGAAACATCGGAGGTCTGTTTATTGAAGCCCCATCTGATATGAATGCAGCTGGTGAATTCATATTTCCTTTCGTGGATCTTTTTCCTTGACACTGCTAAGTGCTCAACCCCTTAAGGACCGAGCTCTGATGCCAATTGAAAGTGTATGTGTGCACGCGAAGGGGGGGGGTTGAATCGTGCAAGTTTTAAAATTACTTCTTAAAACCTTTACTTAGAAGGTAGATTTAAGAGTTTGCAGCGGAAATAGCTTTCTGAGAAGATTAAGTTTCTGAGAACTCAGTCTTTCTGAGAAATTTCCTATCTGAGCAGTCTTAAGAAAACGACTTTAAGTTATATTCTTTTAAACGCTTTCTGATTTAAATCAGTAATGTTTTCACGAGACTTCTTAATTAAAATCGTGGTTAAGTTTTTCTCAAAGCTTTATGCAATTAAAGAGTAAGGAAGAAAAGCTTAACACAAAGAGTTTTATACTGGTTCGGTTATAACCAACCTACTCCAGTCCTCAACCTTCAGTTGAGAGTTCTTAGATATTCTTCTTAATGTGCCTTCTCAGACAACACTGCCTTTACCAAGTAAAGGACCTCCACCACTTCACAACCCGAAGTGGATTTCCTTGCCTCACACTAGAGGACTTCCTTGCCTCCAACACTAGAGGACTTCTTTGCCTCACAACAGAGGACTTCCTTGCCTCAAAACAGAGGACTTCCTTGCCTTAAACAATTAAGGACTTTGAACTTTGCCTCAAACACTAGAGGACTTAAAACTGCCTTCAAACAACGAAGGACTTAGCGTTTTTCAGAAAGTTGTTTTTGCTTCGAAAATCAACTACTAAGATTAAGTTACAAACTTAATTTGACCCTTAGTAGACTTCTAGATTTAACTTACAAATGTAAGAATTTACACCAGTTCAGAACTAGAAGATTTTGCAAAGTTAGAAGAACAATTTCGTAAAAATTGTCTTTCTAAGAAAGTTCTAAGTTTTCGCAAAATGATTTTCAATTCAACAGAGTTTTGGCACGTTTAATCAAGAGTTTTAGCGCAAGAGTTTCGTCACATTGCTCTGGAATTGAACTCATATATATAGGCATCAAAGAGCCGCGAAATTAGAAGCTTTCACTTTGCTTATGTGGCTGTGTCCTTTTCAGAACGGCTCCCTGCTATAGTCAGCGCGAAATGAGGTACTTTTCAGAACTGCACAGTGCGCGTGTTCCCACTCCCTTAGCTAGTTGTAGCGAGCTTTCTGAGACTGCTTGCGATCCCTTGAGTCCACACACTTGGTTGCTTCTGAGTCCAACTTTCTGAGAGTTGTACGACCTTCTGAGGCGAACCTTCTGAGGGAAGACCCTTCTGAGAACTACAAGTCGCAAGGTCTTCTGAGACCCTTCTGGGGCGACAGTGTTCTTTTCTCAGAAACATGTTTTCACCTTCTGCGCTTCTGAGACATCCTTTCTGATATCTTTGGCGCTATGATTTTATCAATTGATCTCGAGGCTACTTGATGTTTTGTCTTGGTCTTTGCTCATGGTATTGCAATAATTTAATGCTTTCTGAGACACTTAGCGCACATATTAGCAAGACTTTAAGAAAAATTTTTATACTTATGGCTTACCTTGTTATCATTAAAACTTTCATTACTCTAAGAGAATTATGCCTAATTCTCTCAGAAGGGTTCTAGAGCTTACAACTACGAAGGTTTGGATAACCAAAGGATGATGTAATGAGCCTATTTTGGTACTAATTGATTTTATTGAGCTTCATATGGTCTTACTTTGGTCAATGGCTCCATTTTAGACACTAGGATGTTGTAGATACCCAAAGGATGATGTAATGAGCCTATTTTGGTCCTAATTGAGTGTATTGAGCTTCATTAAGTCTTACTTTGGTCAATGACTCCATTTTAGTCACTAGCAAGGTTTAGATAATCAAAGGATGATGTAATGAGCCTATTTTGGTCCTAATTGTGTGTATTGATCTTCATTAGGTCTTACTTTGGTCAATTCTTCCATTTTAGTCACTAGGATGGTGTAGATAACCAAAGGATGATATAATGAGCCTATTTTGGTCCTAATTGAGTGTATTGAGCTTAATTAGGTCTTACTTTGGTCAATTCTTCCATTTTAGTCACTACGAAGGTTTATATAACCAAAGGATGATGTAGTTAGCCTTTTTCGGTCCTAATCAAGTGTATTGAGCTTCATTAGGTCTTACTTTAGTAAATTCTTCTATTTTAGTCACTAGGATGTTGTAGATAACTAAAGGATGATGTAATGAGCCTATTTTGGTCCTAATTGAGTGTATTGAGCTTCATTAAGTCTTACTTTGGTCAATGACTCCATTTTAGTCACTAGGAAGGTTTAGATAACCAACGGATGATGTAATGAGCCTATTTTGGTCCTAATTGTGTATATTGAGCTTCATTAGGTCTTACTTTGGTCAATTCTTCCATTTTAGTCAGTAGGATGTTGTAGATAAGCAAAAGATGATGTAATGAGCCTATTTTGATCCTAATTGAGTGTATTGAGCTCCATTTGGTCTTACTTTGGTCAATGGATCCATTTTAGTCAGTAGGAAGGTTTAGATAGCCAACGGATGATGTAATAAGCCTATGTTGGTCCTAATTGAGTGTGTTGAGCTCCATTTGGTCTTACTTTGGTCAATGGCTCCATTTTAGTCACTAGGAAGGTTTAGATAGCCAAAGGATGATGTAATGAGCCTATTTTGGTCCTAATTAAGTGTATTGAGCTTCATTTGGTTTTACTTTGGTCAATTCTTCCATTTTAGTCACTAAGAAGCCTTAGATAACCAAAGGATGATGTAGTTAGCCTTTTTCGGTCCTAATGGAGTGTATTGAGCTTCACTAGGTCTTACTCTGGTCAATTCTTCAATTTTAGTCTCTAGGAAGGTTTATATAACCAAAGGGTTATGTAATGAGCCTATTTTGGTCCTAATTGAATGTATTGACCTTCATTCGTTCTTACTTCGGTCAATTCTACCATTTTAGTCAGTACGATGGTTTAGATAACCAAAGGATGATGTAATGAGCATATTTTGGTCCTAATTGAGTGTATTGAGCTTCATTAGGTCTTACTTTGGTCAATTCTTCTATTTTAGTCACTACGAAGGTATATTTAACCAAAGGATGATGTAGTGAGCCTTTTTCGATCCTAATCGAGTGTTTTGAGCTTCCTTAGGTCTAACTTTGGTCAATTCTTCCATTTTAGTCACTAGGATGATGTAGATAACCAAAGGATGATGTAATGAGCCTATTTTGGTCCTAATTGAGTGTATTGAGCTTAATTAGGTCTTACTTTTGTCAATTCTTCCATTTTAGTCACTAGCATGGTGTAAATAACCAAAGGAGGATGTAATGGGCCTATTTAGTTCCTAATTAAGTGTATTGAGCTCCATTTTGTCTTACTTTGGTCAATGGATCCATTTTAGTCACTAGGAATGTTTAGATAGCCAACGAATGATGTAATGAGCCTATTTTGGTCGTAATTGAGTGTATTGAGCTCCATTTGGTCTTACTTTGGTCAATGGCTCCATTTTAGTCACTAGGAAGTTTTGGATAGCCAAAGGATGATGTAATGAGCATATTTTTGTCCTAATTGAGTGTATTGAGCTTCATTAGGTCTTACTTTGGTCAATTCTATCATTTTAGTCACTAGGATATTGTAGATAACCAAAGGATGATGTAATGAGCCTATTTTGGTCCTAATTAATTGAGTGTATTGAGCTTCATTAGTTCTTACTTTGGTCAATTCTTCCATTTTAGTCACTACGATGGTGTAGATAACCAAAGAATGATGTAATGAGCCTATTTTGGTCTTAATTGAGTGTATTGAGCTTCATTAGGTCTTACATTTGTCAATTCTTCCATTTTAGTCACTACGAAGGTTTAGAAAACCAAAGGATAATGTAATGAGCCTATTTTGGTCCTAATTGAGTGTATTGAGCATCATTAGGTCTTACTTTGGTCAATTCTTCCATTTAAGTCACTCGGATGGTGTAGATAACCAAAGGAAGATGTAATGAGCCTATTTTGGTCCTAATTGATTGTATTGAGCTCCATTTGGTCTTACTTTGGTCAATTCTTCCATTTAAGTCACTAGCATGGTGTAAATAACCAAAGGATGATGTAATGAGCCTATTTTGGTCCTAATTGAGTGTATTGAGCTTCATTTGGTTTTACTTTGGTCTATTATTCCATTTTAGTCACTAGGGAGGTTTAGACAACCAAAGGATGATGTAGTGAGCCTTTTTTGGTCCTAATTGAGTGTATTGAGCTTCATTAGTTTTTACTTTGGTCAATTCTTCTATTTTAGTCACTAGGATGGTGTAGATAACCAAAGCATGATGTAATGAGCCTATTTTGGTCCTAATTGAGTGTATTGAGCTTCATTAGGTCTTACATTCGTCATTTCTTTCATTTTAGTCACTACGAAGGTTTAGATAACCAAAGGATGATGTAATGAGGCTATTTTGATCCTAATTGATTTTATTGAGCTTCATTTGGTCTTACTTTGGTCAATGGCTCCATATTAGACACTAGGATGTTGTAGATACCCAAAGGATGATGTAATGAGTCTATTTTGGTCCTAATTGAGTGTATTGAGCTTCATTAGGTCTTACTTTGGTCAATTCTATCATTTTAGTCACTAGGATATTGTAGATAACCAAAGGATGATGTAATGAGCCTATTTTGGTCCTAATTAATTGAGTGTATTGAGCTTCATTAGTTCTTACTTTGGTCAATTCTACCATTTTAGTCACTAGGATGGTGTAGATAACCAAAGAATGATGTAATGAGCCTATTTTGGTCTTAATTGAGTGTATTGAGCTTCATTAGGTCTTACATTTGTCAATTCTTCCATTTTAGTCACTACGAAGGTTTAGAAAACCAAAGGATAATGTAATGAGCCTATTTTGGTCCTAATTGAGTGTATTGAGCATCATTAGGTCTTACTTTGGTCAATTCTTCCATTTAAGTCACTCGGATGGTGTAGATAACCAAAGGAGGATGTAATGAGCCTATTTTGGTCCTAATTGAGTGTATTGAGCATCATTAGGTCTTACTTTGGTCAATTCTTCCATTTAAGTCACTAGCATGGTGTAAATAACCAAAGGATGATGTAATGAGCCTATTTTGGTCCTAATTGAGTGTATTGAGCTTCATTTGGTTTTACTTTGGTCTATTCTTCCATTGTAGTCACTAGGGAGGTTTAGACAACCAAAGGATGATGTAGTGAGCCTTTTTTGTTCCTAATTGAGTGTATTGAGCTTCATTAGGTCTTACTTTAGTCAAATCTTCTATTTTAGTCACTAGGAATGTTTAGATAACCAAAGGGTGATGTAATGAGCCTATTTTGGTCCTAATTGAGTGTATTGATCTTCATTAGTTTTTACTTTGGTCAATTCTTCCATTTTAGTCACTAGGATGGTGTAGATAACCAAAGCATGATGTAATGAGCCTATTTTGGTCCTAATTGAGTGTATTGAGCTTCATTAGGTCTTACATTCGTCATTTCTTTCATTTTAGTCACTACGAAGGTTTAGATAACCAAAGGATGATGTAATGAGGCTATTTTTATCCTAATTGATTTTATTGAGCTTCATTTGGTCTTACTTTGGTCAATGGCTCCATATTAGACACTAGGGTGTTGTAGATACCCAAAGGATGATGTAATGAGCCTATTTTGGTCCTAATTGAGTGTATTGAGCTTCATTAAGTCTTACTTTGGTCAATGACTGCATTTTAGTCACTAGAAAGGTTTAGACAATCAAAGGATGATGTAATGAGCCTATTTTTGTCCTAATTGTGTGTATTGAGCTTCATTAGGTCTTTCTTGAAAGTGTATGTGTGCACGAGAAGGGGGGGTTGAATCGTGCAGATTTTAAAAATTACTTCTTAAAACTTTTACTTAGAAAGTTGTTTTTACTCAAAAGGTAGATTTAAGAGTTTGCAGCGGAAATTGCTTTCTGAGAAGATTAGGTTTCTGAGAACTTAGTCTTTTTGAGCAGTTTTAAAAGAATGACTTTAAGTTAGAGTTTCTTAAACGCTTTCTGATTTTAATCAATAAAGTTTTCAGGAGACCTCTTAATTAAAATCGTGGTAGAGTTTTTCTCAAAAATTTATGCAAGTAAAGAGTAAGGGAGAAAAGCTTAACACAAAGAATTTTATACTGGTTCGGTTATAACTAACCTGCTCCAGTCCTCAACCTTCAGTTGAGAGTTCTTGGATATTCTACTTAAAGTGCCTTCCCAGACAACAATGCCTTTACCAAGTAAAGGACTTCTACCACTTCACAACCCGAAGTGGATTTCCTTGCCTCCAACACTAGAGGACTTCCTTGCCTTAATCACTTAAGGACTTCCTTGCCTCACAACTGAGGACTTCCTTGCCTTAATCACTTAAGGACTTCGAACTTTGCCTCAAACAACAGAGGACTTAAAACTGCCTTCACACAAAGAAGGACTTAGCGTTTTTCGAAAGTTGGTTTTGATCGAAAACAACTACCAAGACTAAGTTACAAACCTAGTTTTACACTTAGTAGACTTCTAGAAATGACTTACACAAGGTAAGGATTTACACCAATAATGAACTTGAAGATTTTAGCAAAGTTCGAAAAACAACTTTTGAAAAATTGTCTTTCTGAGAAAAATTCAAGTTTGAATTATGATTTCAAGTTGACAGAGTTTTTGCGCTAAAGTTTCGTCAATTTACTCTGTAATTTGATCTCATATTTATAGGCGTTAATGAGCCACGAATTTGAAGTTTCTCTCTGCTGATGTGGCTGTGTCCTTCTCGGAACGGCTCCCTGCTACAGTCAGCGCGAAATGAGGAACTTTTCAGAGCTTCACAGTGCGCGTTGTAACACCCTACTAGATAGCCCTTAACGCTTAAGTTATTTTAGGCCATTTCATAAGGGTTACCTCCTGTTATCATGTTTTATCTTTATATTTAAAATATAATACGCGGAAAATAGGCGGGAGTAAATTTTCGAAAATCATTTGCGGTATAGAAAATAAGGGCCTTGCGCATAAATACAACGATAATAATAAGCGATACAAACATCTACTAAAATACTTCATCATATAATAACTCCCATCAAGTAACAAACATGAAGTAAATACTAGGTCTCACCCCATAAGCCAAAAACTGTGACCTATGAGATTCCACCATAAATATGAGTAAATAAATAGCTGCCGGCTAACAAAGGTCCGGACTCAGAAAAATAATAAATAAATAAACGTAGCGGAAGCATAAAAGTCATAACATCTGATAAGGAAATAAAACATGTCTCTGATATCTAAGGAACTACATTATAAACTAAGTCTGCACGGGCTCCTCGTGTGCTCCGACATCTTGCTCTGTCTGCTCCTCTAAAAGGTGGGAAAAACATAGGGTGAGCACTGGGAAGTGACTCAGTAGAGGAAGCCGCCCCGGGTTTAATTATAAAATAAGTGAAGCATGAATGAGTTTAATTCGGATATAAGTTGAAAATCAATCTTTCCCCGGAACGTCTTACCTAAGTGCATCTTGTCCATTTTATTAATTCGTATAACATAGCATAATTAAAGGTCCATGTGTAGTGTACTATGTGCTTCTATCACAATCAGGGAAAATATAACATAACAGAACATTTATCAGAACTTTCTTTCAGAGCATCTTATCATTAACTTTTACTTTATATCTGTCAGACATGGCAAAGCCTCCCTCCCATCCTTACTCCTACAATCCGGCCCCTAGGTATGAGCTCATCCTAAAACATACGGGGAAGAAAGGGTACAGTTCACCTTCCTCAAGTGAAGGAGTTGCAGCCGAGGATGCCACCCCTCCCTACAACACTCATCACAAGCTGAAGGCTACAGGGTATTTTAATCTTTCAGAGTTTCAGAGATCTTTCAGAACGTCTTTTAATTATCAGAAATCTTTCAGAGTTAACAGAGATCTTTCAGAGCACCAGAATATCTTTCAGAACATCTTTTAACTTTTACCGAGTGACAGAGTTAATTCATTCAGATCATTTCATCATAATATATATCATATACTCACATAAACAATTTAGCGCATCATAAAAGCAATACATATACTCAATATAACATATATATCTCATACAATAATTATATATGCATCATACCAATTAAACATACATATAAACGTACTTTATAGCTCATATAATCATATATAAATCATGCATAAATCATATATAACATTTATACAAGTCATAGAACGCATTCGGGTACATAAAAGGGTAAAAACATGTCAATTTATACTCTTTAACATCATGGAATAAACATAGCACATTCACTTACTTACTCTGACATCATGGAGAATAAATAAATACAACTCTTTATCAAATAAACATGATATACAACTACTTATAAATATTATTCTCAATGCTTCTATACCTTTCATGTCATATGATCTTGTTTATTTTATTATTATCTCATACTTATACTTTATTCTAGTTTTACTTGTACTTTATACTCTACCCTTAAGTATCTTGTGAACTCTTATATTTTATTCATCACCAATCTTGTCTTCTATACAATTATTGTTACTATTACTATTATCATTACATATCATACATTATACATGTTGTTGTCCTTACTGTATTATTCTTTTATTATTATTATTATTATTATTTCTACATGTTATCTACCTGTTATTAACTAATATATATACTAATAGGTATAAGTTTATGTAATAATAATATGTAATAGTAATATACATATACTAGTAAACTGTTTTTTTTTCTTTTATTTTTCTTCTTTTTATTTATTTATATATATATATATATATATATATATATATATATATAGAAAGCTCCCTCACACTCACGCTGATGCCAGGAAGCTCGCTGCCATTAGCGTATATATGTATATATATCTACGTAACATCATAATAATAATAATAAGGCACAAAAATCCCTAATGGGAAAAACGACCATCACATTAATCTCATAAAATCATCATCAATATGCATGAAAATAGAATGCCTAACCCCTACCTCTTGAAGACAATTTCGAAATATGCAAAGAGAAACCCTTTCCCGACGTTGCTCTCGTTGGAAACCTCTCTCTCTAGCCCCACGAACAGTCCGGTGACGCCGGAGACTCTTAACGGAGAAACAGAATCGGTAGAAAGCTCCGGCTTGATGGGAGGATTAACAATATGAATTTAATTTCTGGATTGGGTGAGGTTTGATGGGTGTTTCGTGGTTTGGAGTATCAATGGCTTAGAGAGCTCTTGAGAGAAAAATGGCTATGACGGCTCAAAAGAAGGAGGAGAGTGTTTTTCTCAATTGGAGAGAGTTACTAATGTTTATATAGGGAGTGGCTAGGTCAAGAGTCATTGTGGGGCCCATCGCCACTTAAAATACTAAAACACTCCAAATCCCCCCAAATAATACTATAATGCTTATATAATTTTTTCTAATATTTAAATATAAATTAAAATACACACATAGGAACATAAAATAAAATAAAATAAATAATAATATATAACACTAACATTATCTAATAACATCATGTAACTCATATAAATATTTTATATCATCATTCCTAACCTCATGCATCATCTAAATATCAATTAAAACTCATATATGCATCCAACATACTCTCCCACACACAATGAACACTCACATAAATACACATAATTATCATGACATATAATCTACACACGTAATTCACATAGCATAGAATGAACACATATATACACACTTAAATCACGTCACACATAAGGGTTTGACTAGAAGAAACTTATCAACCCAAACCGAATTAAATCCTAACCAAGGTCAATTACCCTTAATCTCACTTAATTAGGACTTAATAAAAGTCGGGGTGTTACACGCGTGTTCCCACTTCCTTTGCTTGTTGTAGCGAGCTTTCTGAGACTGCTTGCGATCCCTTGATTCCAGACACTTGGTTGCTTCTGAGTCCAACTTTCTGAGAGTTGTACGGACTTCTGAGGCGAACCTTCTGAGGGAAGACCCTTCTGAGAACTACTAGTCGCAAGGTCTTCTGAGACCCTTCTGAGGCGACAGTGTTCTTTTCTCAGAAACATGTTTTCACCTTCTGCGCTTCTGAGATATCCTTTCTGATATCTTTGGCGCTATGATTTTATCAATTGATCTCGAGGCTACTTGATGTTTTGTCTTGGTCTTTACTCATGGTATTGCAATAATCTAAAGCTTTCTGAGACACTTAGCGCACATATTAGCAAAACCTTAAGTAAAATTTTTATACTTATGGCTTACCTTGTTATCATTAAAACTTTCATAACTCTAAGAGAATTATGCCTAATTCTCTCAGAAGGGTTCTGGAGCTTACAATCACCCCCTTTTTGATGATAACAACTTAAGTCTTAAGATAATAATTTTGCTTAAGTTCAGAAGTGTTTCTGAGTAAGTTCACAACTTATTCAGAATGCACTTTTGCTTTCTTAGAACTTAACATTGCTTTCTGAGAGAAAGCTCTGTTATTTTCTTAGAAGGCTTTGATAATCAACAGTTAAAGTATGCAATGTATGATCACTGTTTGAGATTATCAATTACACAGCGTGTATTTCTTGATGATTATATGTATGAAATTCAGAAATACCAGGCTAAGTAAATCAAGAGATTCCAAATAATAAAAAATAAGCATAAAATTAAGTGAAACATGAGATGCCAAAATAATGATTTTTCATTGATGGTTTTGTAGAGATACAAAATATTTTGCTCCCCCTAAGTTGTTGCTCCCCCTAAGTCCTAGCCTAGTGTTTACATATAGCCATTGTACAAAAATTTTATCATTTATCTACTCCCCCTTTGTTACATCAAAAAGGGTGGCTAATACATAAACGCCATCATTGACTTAGAACTACTGCCTTCTGGCAATGTAGCGTAGCAGCTGGCATATCTCCATGAGAATCTCGCTCTGAGTCGCATGCGGAGCACATTATGGAGGAGGACGAGAGACTTCAGCCTCAAGTACATCATCGATGATATCCCTCTTTTGATATTCAGGAAGTTCTTCTTCTTGGACAGCTTCGTCTTCAATAGCAGCGAGTTCAATAGAAGGCTGCCTCCGAGTGTCCTCAGAAACTAGAGCAAGGTCTAGATCAGAAGGTTGTGGAGTTGATGGTTGCTCCATTGCACCAGAAGTCTGAGCATCTTCGGAGAGGTTGAAACTTGAGATCTGGCTATGTATGGCTTCAATGCCCTTCAACTTCTCAATTCGACCAAAGAAAGGCCGAAATTGCACAGAGGGTGGGGTGACTACCATTCTTCCCAGCTGAAAGCCGGAACTAATCATCGAGTCCGTAATCGAGAAGGTAGGACCTTGTTGATCGAAGGATGGAGGAGGAACTTCTGTTAGATCTAGAGGAGAAACCTCTGGTTCCTTCTGAGAGTCCTTCTCAGATAGAGTTCCTTCTAAGGAACTGTGGGCAACAAATGCCTCAACTGCTGCAACTCCGGCAGCCATGGTAGCGTCAGCGCCCACCTCTGAGTTGAGCCCAGTGCTGGTGGTCCCTGGCACTACTTCATGTGTTGAGACATGAGTTTCCTCATGTTCCGGAGGGATCTCAGAAGAGAGGGGACCAACCTCAGAAGTTGGTTCAAGTAAGGCTTCCTCATGCTGTAGTTGTTGTTGTGGTTGCATCTGAGCAGCTTCTGGAGTCTCAGAAGGTTGATCCAGTTCCTTCTGGACATCAAGCATCGTCTGAGCCAATGACTCAGCATTCACAGTAGCAACCTCAGTTGTGGTTGCCTCAGAAAGTTCCACCATAGAAACCTCAGATGGCTTCTTCTGGGGCTCTTTCTTGGAGCTTCCAGCATCTGGAGTGCGATGCTCAATGCGGAAGCTTGCCGCATCTCCTTCCTCAGAAGAGGAATCAGCAACATTTCCTCCATGCCCCTGAACGTCTTCTCTGGGAGGAGAGACATTCCCAGAGGGGGAGGAGTGATGAGAAGCTTCTGCTTCTTCTTCAACAGCAGCAGCAACAACAGTAGTAGTGGTGGTATTGGCAGCATCAGCAGCAACTTCTACAATTTCTTTACCCGTCAGCTTCGACAGGCTCTGTTTCTTAGTGGTTTTTATCCCCACTCCTTTGTGAGACTTTCCCTGATAATTCAAGGAATGCAGGAGTTTAGTTTTAAATTTGGTGGGTTTAAAACCAGAAACAGAATCAGAAACAGGAATTGAAGTAGAAGAAGATTTAAGACAGGAAGGTGGAGTTTTAGAGTAAGCTTTTACCAAACGACCACGTTTCTTTTTCCCTTCTGGTGGCACGTCTGGGACTTGGAGAGTTGGGGGAGTTTTCCTCTTTCTGGTCAGGGGTTGCTCAGAAGTTGTTTCTTTTGAGTCTTCAGCAGCCTCAACAACCTCAGGTTCCTTCTGAGGAGTCTTCTGAGCTTCCTCAGAAGCCATACTCCTTGTCACCCTTGTTGGAGAAGGATGAGTCATCTTTTGCTTCTTCTTCTTCTTCTCTGAAGGATCAGAAACCTTTTCCTTTCCTTTTTCAGCCTTAGAGGGTTGTTTGGGACCAGCAGCTCCCTTAGAAGGCTTCGCTTCCTCCTTCTTCTTCTTGATGTTGTTGAAGGTGACCATTGTGAATTTTCTGTGGTTGAAGACATACTCGTAGTCTTCAAGTGGGAAGGAGAGATGGTTGAGGATTTTGGTCAGAAGGCTTCCGTAAGGTAGACTTGTGAGAGCCCTCTTAGGATGAGCTTGGTGCATCATGTAGTTGAGCACCATCCTTCCAAAATCTACTCTTTCCTTCTTCAGCAGGTGGTACAGTAGGCATGCATCCATGGTGGTGACGTTCCCCATGTCTCCAATCCGAGGGAGAAGGGTATGCTGGACAACTGAGAAGATGATTCTGGCCTCTTGCGTAAGATGAGGCACCTTTACGCCCTTGAGTGGTAGATTGTTGCTACCAGTCAGAAGTGTCACCACTTCTTCTGCTAAGTCATCTACCTCCTTGACCCATTATGGGTTGTCAGCGATGACAGCACCACCATTCAAGGTCTTGAAAATTTTGTTGATGTCAGAGGAGGAGAAGCGGATTTGTTGATCAGCAATCGTGCTCTTGACCCCTTTGTTGGTGAACCTTTCGATTTGCGAGTAGAAGGCCCTCACCACATTTGGGTAGCATACGTCCTCGGAGCTCATCATGGCTGGCCATCCAGGTTGCTTAAGGAATGTGAGCTGAAGTTCGTCCACCTGGTTGTAGACATTGAGAGGCAATACCCTTCCCATGGCTAGATTCCGTGGGAGATAGGTCTTGCGAAATAGGGATTGCATCTTCTCATCCTCGTAGAGGATGTCTTCTGATACCTCATTAAGGTTGTTTCTCATTAATCCCTTAATTTCTCCAGAGGAGGCCATTTGGAAGAAAAGTTTAAGTTTGGAATGAGATGAAGGGAGATAGAGAAGACAAGAGAGCAGAGATAGCAGAGAGAGAGAGAGGAGGGAGATGAAACAGATGAAGATTGGAAAGCGAGGAGAGGATTTAGCAGAGTTTTGGTAAGTTTTAAGCGCAAAGTGCTCAAATGGAACAATGCCATGAGTATTTATAGAACTGGCTTGTAACTAGCCGTTTCTGACGCTTATCTAAAAGTTACCGTTGGTAACTTGTTTCTCGGAAGGTACCCTTCTGAGAGAAGTGGTCCTTCTGAGAAATGCTCCTTCTGAGAAATGTTTCAGAAGATCTCCTTTCTGAGGGATGAGTCTTCTGAGAACAAATTTTCTCAGATAGAGTTTTCTGTGTTTTTCCTACTTCTAGCTCAGAAGCTTAGTTCTATTGTTTGTCTCAGAATCTAAACTAGGACTAAGGGGGGTTTCTAAGAAAAAGTTTTTAATTTCAAAGTACTTAGAAACGTCTTAGATTAAGAAGTCCTTTCAAAACATTGAAACGATCCTCGGGTAAAGGCTTTGTAAATATATCTGAGATTTGATCCTCAGTATTCACAAATTTGAGTTCAATGTCGCATTTTTGCACATGATCCCGAATAAAAGGATGTTTTATATCAATGTGCTTGGATCGAGAATGCTGAATAGGATTCTTAGCTAAGTTGATAGCAGTTGTATTATCACAAAGGATAGGAATTTTGGTGTACCTTAATTGATAATCAAGTAGCTGATTCTTAATCCAGAGCATCTGAGAACAGCAGTTTGCAGCAGACACATATTCAGCTTCAGCAGTTGATAAGGCGATCGTATTTTGCTTCTTGCAAGACCAAGTGATCAAGCACTTTCCAAAGAAGCAGCAGCAGCCACTTGTGCTTTTGCGATCGATCCTATCTCCAGCGTAGTCAGCATCACAATATCCTACAACATCAGAAGAACAACCTTTCTCGTACCAAAGACCAAGATTAGTTGTTCCACTTAAATATCGTAGAATTCATTTAACCGCAGTTAAATGTGATTGCTTAGGCTTAGACTGGAATCTAGCACAGATCCCAACACTAAGTTGAATATCTGGTCTGGAGGCAGTTAAGTAGAGAAGTGAGCCAATCATCCCTCGATAGTTGCTTTCTGAGACTTTCTCACCATCTTCATCCAAGTAAATTACTTGAGAGGGATGCAGGGGAGTGCTCATGGGTTTAGCCTTATCCATTAGAAACTTCCTCAGAAGTTCTTTGGTATACTTCTCTTGGTGGATAACTGTCCCTTCTGACTTTTGCTTGATTTGCAATCCTAGGAAGAATTTTAATTCTCCCGTCATGCTCATCTCGAATTCACCTTGCATAAGCTTGGAGAATTCTTTGCAAAGGCATTCATTGGTTGCGCCAAATATTATGTCATCAACATAAATCTGGACAATCAAGAAGCCAGAGTCTTCTGAGAGTGTAAAGAGAGTTGTGTCCACTTTCCCTCTTGAGAATCCATTTTTAAGCAGGAAAGAGCTCAATCTATCGTACCAAGCTCTTGGAGCTTGTTTCAGACCATAGAGAGCCTTTGTAAGCTTAAATACGTGATCTGGGAATGCATCATTCACAAAACCAGCAGGTTGTTTTACATAAACTTCCTCAGAAAGGTATCCATTCAAGAAGGCAGACTTAACGTCCATCTGATAGAGTTTGAAACCTTTGTGTGCAGTAAAAGCTAACAACATTATGATAGCTTCCAATCTTGCGACTGGAGCAAAAGTTTCATCGTAGTCTATCCCTTCTTGTTGGTTGTACCCTTGAGCAACCAATCTGGCCTTGTTTCTCACGACTTGACCGTTTTCATCAAGTTTGTTTCGAAACACCCATTTAGTCCCAATGACACTCTTGCCTTTGGGTTTCTGAGTTAGTTTCCAAACTTGATTTCTCTCGAATTGGTCAAGTTCATCCTGCATGGCATTTACCCAGCTAGGATTATCTAACGCCTCTTCTATGCAGTCTGGTTCAAGTTCAGAAACCATAGCAAGATTTGTGTAGTTCCTTCTGGTTCTTACGCCACGTTCAGGATCACCCAAGACTTCATTCTGAGAGACGTTCTTCAAGTCTCTTGAACCTTTGATCCCTTTAGGAGTAGAGTTCTGAGAAGGAGACACAAAAGGTTCTCTTTCTGAGTCATCAGAAGCTTGACCTTCTGAGAATCTAAGTTCCATTGCATTTGGAGAAATAGATTCTCTAGGTTCTGGAGCTTCGATGATGCTACTAGATTTTTCTTTAGATGGAGATGGTTGTTCCATGGGTTGGAAATCAGTCTCATCATCTATAAGAATTTTCTTTTTGGCTTTCTCAGAGGAGATGTTGAGTTTCTCAAACTCATCTTCTAAGTCTGCATCTTTCTGAGACATGTTCTTACTAAGTTCTTTGAACTTAATATGGATTGTCTCTTCAACACATTTACTCATTTTGTTATATACTCTGTAAGCTTTAGAGACTGAGGAGTATCCTAGGAAGCATCCATCATCGGACTTAGGATCAAACTTAGAGAGTTTGTCCTTTGTGTTGAGAATAAAACAAGAAGAACCAAATACATGGAAATAAGAAATGTTTGGTATTTTATTCTTCCATAGCTCGTAAGGAGTCTTTTTCAGAATTGGTCTCAGAAAGACTCGATTCTGAATGTAGCATGAAGTGTTAACTGCTTCAGGCCAGAAACCTTTTGAAAGTCCGCTTTCTAAGAGCATTGTTCTTTCCATCTCTTGAAGGCTTCGATTCTTTCTCTCAGCCACTCCATTTTGTTAAGGAGTTCTGGGATATGAGAATTCGTGAGCAATGCCCAGATTTTCACAAAACTTTTCGAAAGCATGATTCTCAAATTCACCACCATGATCTGATCTTATGGTATGAATGTGCGAATCCTTTTCTATTGAAACTCTTTTCGCAAATGCTTTGAACTTCTCAAAAGTTTCTTCCTTAGAGGCTAGAAAGAAAACCCAAGTGAATCTGGAGTAATCATCCACTATGACAAGACCATAGCGTTTTCCAGAAAGGGAAGCCGTTCTGGTTAGTCCAAAGAGATCCATGTGGAGCAGTTCCAGTGGTTTCTGAGTAGAAATACCACTTTTACTAGGAAAGGAAGCCTTGGTCTGTTTCCCTCTTTCATAGAAGTCGCAGGTTGCATCCTTCTGATACTTAATGCTGGGAAGGCCCTTTACAAGTCCTTTCTGAGAGATTTCAGAAAGAAGTCTCATATGGGCATGACCAAGTTTCTTATGCCATAGCCATTTGTCTTCTTGGACAAAGACAAGGCACTCCACGTTTTGATCCTTTAGATCATCCAGATGGATAACATAGATGTTACCAACACGTTTTCCTTCCAGAACGATCTTGTCATTTGTGAGATTAATCACATGACAATACTTGGCATAAAACTCAACCTTTAAGCCTTTGTCACAAAATTGACTAATGCTTAATAGATTGTGAGTTAAGCCATCGACCAAAAGTACATCTGAGATTTGGTGAGAGGAATCCTTACCAACATCTCCTATTGCAGTGACTCTTCCCTTAGCGCCATCACCGAATCGCATTGTTCCGCCTTTCTTGGGCTTGAGGCTTCTGAACCAGTGCTTGCTTCCAGTCATGTGCCTCAAGCAGCCACTGTCAAGGTACCACTGCTCATCGTGGTGGTGGAGCAGCGCTTGATGATGTACCTGCAGTCACAAAGTTAACAGATTTAGGTACCCATTCTTTGTTGGGTCCTTGCTTGTTAGCTTTCTTGGACTTTTGCCTTCTTTTCTTAGAAGGGTTATGGTTTTGAGAGTCAGAAACCTTTTGTTTGCCCTTTTCAGAAGCACTTGCTTTCTGAGAAGTTTTACCCTTCTGAGAGGGGTTAGTCTTCTTAGAAGGCTTTGCTTTCTGAGTTTTTTCTTCTTAGCCTTCTGAGGCTTAGAGATTTTTCCTTTTTCCAACATAGGGCATTTTTCAGAACCATGACCACTCTTAAACATGCAATGCACATGCGGGGTGACTTAGTTAAGAATGGATCAAGATCATGTGGTTCAAAGACTTCTTCATATCCAAGACCGCTTTTGTCTTTATAGGGTCTTTGACCCCCAAGCAAAAGACTTAGCATCTTTTCACCATTTACCATCTTAACTAAGTCAGAGGTTAGAAGTTCATTTGTCTTTTGCAGTTCGATCATGGCCTTTTCAGCCTTCTCTACTGTGATTGAAGACAAATTTTCGAATGCTTGATACAGGTCATGACTTTCAAGGTATCTACCTTTGAAGTCGTCTCTCTCAAGCCTTAGGTTCTGAACTTCTTGAGTTAGTCTTACATTTTCAGCTTCTAAATTTTTAAAAGATTTTTTGAGATCGCTGAAACTGTTAGCTAACTCGTTTGAGTCTTTCAGAAGATCATAATAAAGTTCTGAGAGTTCATCGTATGAATATGAAGAGGAGGAGAATTTGGTACCTCTTCTGACTCAGATTCTGTTTCCAGAATGTAGTCAGTTCCTGCCATGAAGCAAACATTAGCTTATTCTTCCTCACTTGCTGCTTCAGAAGCTTCCTCCTCTGAATCACTCCAGGTTGCAGCCATTGCCTTCTTTTTCCTTTTGGGAGTGAATTTCTTTTTCCCTTTTTTTGTGGACACTCCGTCTTGAAGTGGCCTTTTTCTCCACATCCAAAGCATGTGGCATCTGAAGGCTTTGACTTTCCTTTCTTAGGATTGAATTCCTTGCCTTTGTTTGGTCTCTTTCTCCAGGCTTTCTTCATTTTCTTTAATAGGAGAGAGATGTCGTCGTCGTCAGATTCTGAGCCTTCATCATTGTCAGACTCAGAAGCTTTGAAGCTTTTGAAAGCTTTGGAAGACTTTCTGACTTGACTGTTCAGAGCCAGTCCTTCTGAGGTCTGGAGGAAGCGGATGGTCCTCCGAGCAACCCTTCAGTTCGTCCTCATGCGTTCTGAGCGAACCAAATAGTACATCCAAACCCAGCTGGTAGATCCTTGGCTTCCTGGATTGCTGTACCTTAGGAGCCTTTTGCAGAAGGCTTCTGAGGATTTTTCTTACATCTCAGCGTTTGAATAAGTCTTTCCCAGACTTTCAGCTGGTTTGATGATATGGAGAAATCTTTTTGACATGCTGTCAATAGTTTCCTCAGGCTGCATGCTAAAGGACTCGTATTTGTGTGCGAGCATTGAGATTTTCGTTTCCTTGACTTCGTCATTACCTCGTGCAGCATATGAAGTTTTCCCAAATCTCTTGTGCAGATATCACATGACACAATTTTGTCATATTCTACCTTGGGTAAAGCACAGAGGAGAATATACTTGGCTTTGAAGTTGAGTTGTATCTTCTCCTTCATCTGTTGAGTCCATTCGTCCTTAGGGACTCGTCTTGTATAGGTTCTGAGTGCTGGAGGTGCCACTCCTGGCTCAGCGTCTGTTGCAACTACAGCCTCTCTGTAATTGTCTGCAGAGGCTGATAGTCTCCATTCTCGATCCTATCCCATAAGTCCAGACTGGTGTGCTTGATGAATAGCGTCATCCTTCACGCCAGTAGTCGAAGCTGTCTCCGAGAAACATCGGAGGTCTGTTTATTGAGGCCCCATCTGATATGAATGCAGCTGGTGAATCCATATTTCCTTCGTGGATCTTTTCCTTGACACTGCGAAGTGCTCAACCCCTTAAGGACCGAGCTCTGATGCCATTGAAAGTGTATGTGTGCACGAGAAGGGGGGTTTGAATCGTGCAATTTTAAAAATTACTTCTTAAAACTTTTACTTAGAAAGCTGTTTTTACTCAGAAGGTAGATTTAAGAGTTTGCAGCGGAAATTGCTTTCTGAGAAGATTAAGTTTCTGAGAACTTAGTCTTTCTGAGAAAGTTCCTTTCTGAGCAGTTTTAAGAAAATGACTTTAAGTTAGAGTTTCTTAAACGCTTTCTGATTTTAATCAATAAAGTTTTCACGAGACCTCTTAATTAAAATCGTGGTAGAGTTTTTCTCAAAGATTTATGCAAGTAAAGAGTAAGGGAGAAAAGCTTAACACAAAGAATTTTATACTGGTTCGGTTATAACCAACCTACTCCAGTCCTCAACCTTCAGTTGAGAGTTCTTGGATATTCTTCTTAAAGTGCCTTCCCAGACAACAATGCCTTTACCAAGTAAAGGACTTCCACCACTTCACAACCCGAAGTGGATTTCCTTGCCTCCAACACTAGAGGACTTCCTTGCCTTAATCACTTAAGGACTTCCTTGCCTCACAACCGAGGACTTCTTGCCTTAACTTAAGGACTTCCTTGCCTCACAACCGAGGACTTCCTTGCCTTAATCACTTAAGGACTTCGAACTTTGCCTCAAACACCAGAGGACTTAAAACTGCCTTCACACAAAGAAGGACTTAGCGTTTTTCGAAAGTTGGTTTTGATCGAAAACAACTACCAAGACTAAGTTACAAACCTAGTTTTACACTTAGTAGACTTCTAGAAATAACTTACACAAGGTAAGGATTTACACCAATAATGAACTAGAAGATTTAGCAAAGTTCGAAAACAAACTTTTGAAAAATTGTCTTTCTGAGAAAAATTCAAGTTTGAAATATGATTTCAAGTTGACAGAGTTTTTGCTCAGTTTGTTTAAGAATTTTTT
>CM024270.1:18851776-18865729 GCA_013621005.1 Aeschynomene evenia
TTTCTCAAATTCATCTTCTAAGTTAGCATCTTTCTGAGACAGGTCCTTACTAAGTTCTTTGAACTTAATATGGATTGTCTCTTCAACACATTTACTCCTTTTGTTATATACTCTGTAAGCTTTAGAGGCTGAGGAGTATCCTAGGAAGTATCCATCATCGGACTTAGGATCAAACTTGGAGAGTTTGTCCTTTGTGTTGAGAATAAAACAAGAAGAACCAAATACATGGAAATAAGAAATGTTTGGTATTTTATTCTTCCATAGCTCGTAAGGTGTCTTTTTCAGAATTGGTCTTAGAAAGACTCGATTCTGAATGTAGCATGAAGTATTTACTGCTTCAGCCCAGAACCTTTTGAAAGTCCACTTTCTAAGAGCATTGTTCTTGCCATCTCTTGAAGGCTTCGATTCTTTCTCTTAGCTACTCCATTTTGTTGAGGAGTTCTGGGAGATGAGAATTCGTGAGCTATGCCCAGATTTTCACAAAGCTTTTCAAAAGCATGATTCTCAAATTCACCACCATGATCTGATCTAATGGCATGAATGTGCGAATCTTTTTCAGTTGAAACTCTTTTCGCAAATGCTTTGAACTTCTCAAAAGTTTCTTCCTTAGAAGCTAGAAAGAAAAACCCAAGTGAATCTGGAGTAATCATCCACTATGACAAGACCATAGCGTTTTCCAGAAAGGGAAGCCGTTCTGGTTGGTCCAAAGAGATCCATGTGGAGCAGTTCCAGTGGTTTCTGAGTAGAAATACCACTTTTACTGGGAAAGGAAGCCTTGGTCTGTTTCCCTTTTTCACAGAAGTCGCAGGTTGCATCCTTCTGATACTTAATTCTGGGAAGGCCCTTTACAAGTCCTTTCTGAGAGAGTTCAGAAAGAAGTCTCATATGGGCATGACCAAGTTTCTTATGCCATAGCCATTTGTCTTCTTGGACAGAGACAAGGCATTCCACATTTTGATCCTTTAGATCATCCAGATGGATAACATAATGTTACCAACACGTTTTCCTTCCAGAACGATCTTGTCATTTGTGAGATTAATCACATGACAATACTTGGCATAAAACTCAACCTTTAAGCCTTGTCACAAAATTGACTAATGCTTAATAGATTGTGAGTTAAGCCATCGACCAAAAGTACATCTGAGATTTGGTGAGAGGAATCCTTACCAACATCTCCGATTGCAGTGACTCTTCCCTTAGCGCCATCACCGAATCGCACTGTTCCGCCCTTTCTTGGGCTTGAGGCTTCTGAACCAATGCTTGCTTCCAGTCATGTGCCTCGAGCAGCCACTGTCAAGGTACCACTGCTCATCGTGGTGGTGGAGCAGCGCTTGATGATGTACCTGCAGTCACAAAGTTAACAGATTTAGGTACCCATTCTTTGTTGGGTCCTTGCTTGTTAGCTTTCTTGGACTTTTGCCTTCTTTTCTTAGAGGGGTCATGGTTTTGAGATTCAGAGACCTTTTGTTTGCCCTTTTCAGAAGCACTTGCTTTCTGAGAAGTTTTACCCTTCTGAGAGGGGTCAGTCTTCTTAGAAGATTTTGCTTTCTGAGTTTTCTTCTTAGCCTTCTGAGGCTTAGAGATTTTTCCTTTTTTCAACATAGGGCATTTTTCAGAACCATGACCACTCTTAAAACATGCAATGCACATGCGGGGTGATTTAGTTAAGAGTGGATCAAGATTATGTGGTTCAAAGACTTCTTCATATCCAAGACCGCTTTTGTCTTTATAGGGTCTTTGACCCCCAAGCAAAAGACTTAGCATCTTTTCACCATTTACCATCTTAACTAAGTCAGAGGTAGAAGTTCATTTGTCTTTTGCAGTTCGATCATGGCCTTTTCAGCCTTTTCTACTGTGATTGAAGACAAACTTTCTAATGCTTGATACAGGTCATGACTTCAAGGTATCTACCTTTGAAGTCGTCTCTTTCAAGCCTTAGGTTCTGAACTTCTTGAGTTAGTCTTGCATTTTCAGCTTCTGTGTTTTAAAAGATTTTTTGAGGTCGCTGAAACTGTTAGCTAACTCGTTTGAGTCTTTCAGAAGATCATAATAGAGTTCTGAGAGCTCATCGTATGAGTATGAAAGAGGAGGGGAATTTTGTACCTCTTCTGACTCAGATTCTGTTTCCAGAATGTAGTCAGTTCCTGCCATGAAGCACACATTAGCTTCTTCTTCCTCACTTGCTGCTTCAGAAGCTTCGTCTTCTGAATCACTCCAGGTTGCAGCCATTGCCTTCTTTTTCTTTCTGGGAATGAATTTCTTCTTCCCTTTGTTTTGTGGACACTCCGTCTTGAAGTGGCCTTTTTCTCCACATCCAAAGCATGTGGCATCTGAAGGCTTTGACTTTCCTTTCTTAGGAGTGAATTCCTTGCTTTTGTTTGGGCCTTTCTCCAGGCTTTCTTCATTTTCTTTACTAGAGAGAGATGTCGTCTTCGTCGGATTCTGAGCCTTCATCATTGTCAGACTCAGAAGCTTCTTCAGCTTTGAAAGCTTTGGAAGACTTTCTGACTTGACTGTTCAGAGCCAATCCCTTCTGAGGTCTGGAGGAAGCGGACGGTCCTCCGAGCAACCCTTCCAGTTCGATCTCATGCGTTCTGAGCGAACCAAATAATACATCCAAACCTAGCTGGTTTAGATCCTTGGCTTCCTGGATTGTTGTGACCTTAGGACGCCATTTTGCAGAAAGGCTTCTGAGGATTTTTCTTACCATCTCAGCGTTTGAATAAGTCTTTCCCAAGACTTTCAGCTGATTGATGATATGGAGAAATCTTATTGACATGCTGTCAATAGTTTCCTCAGGCTGCATGCTAAAGGACTCGTATTTGTGTACGAGCATTGAGATTTTTGTTTCCTTGACTTCGTCATTACCTTCGTGCAGCATATGAAGTCTTTCCCAAATCTCTTGTGCAGTATCACATGACACAATTTTGTCATATTCTACTTTGGGTAAAGCACAGAGGAGAATATACTTGGCTTTGAAGTTGAGTTGTATTTTCTCCTTCATCTCTTGAGTCCATTCGTCCTTAGGGACCCGTCTTGTGTAGGTTCTGAGTGCTGGAGGTGCCACTCCTGGCTCAGCGTCTGTTGCAACTACAGCATCCTCTGTAATTGTCTGCAGAGGCTGATAGTCTCCATTCTCGATCCTATCCCATAAGTCCAGACTGGTGTGCTTGATGAACAGCGTCATCCTGTCACGCCAGTAGTCGAAGCTGTCTCCAAGAAACATCGGAGGTCTGTTTATTGAAGCCCCATCTGATATGAATGCAGCTGGTGAATTCATATTTCCTTTCGTGGATCTTTTTCCTTGACACTGCTAAGTGCTCACCCCTTAAGGACCGAGCTCTGATGCCAATTGAAAGTGTATGTGTGCACGAGAAGGGGGGTTGAATCGTGCAAGTTTTGAAAATTACCTTTTAAAACTTTTACTTAGAAAGCTGTTTTTACTCAGAAGGTGGATTAAGAGCTTGCAGCGGAAATAGCTTTCTGAGAGGATTAAGTTTCTGAGAACTTAGTCTTTCTGAGAAAGTTCCTATCTGAGAAGTCTTAAGAAAATGACTTTGAGTTATAATCTTTTAAACGCTTTCTGATTTTAATCAGTAATGTTTTCACAAGACCTCTTAATTACAACCGTGGTTGAGTTTTTCTCAAAGCTTTATGCAATTAAAGAGTAAGAGAGAAAAGCTTAACACAAAGAGTTTTATACTGGTTCGGTTATAACCAACCTACTCCAGTCCTCAACCTTCAGTTGAGAGTTCTTAGATATTCTTCTTAATGTGCCTTCTCAGACAACACTGCCTTTACCAAGTAAAGGACTTCCACCACTTCACAACCCGAAGTGGATTTCCTTGCCTCACACTAGAGGACTTCCTTGCCTTAAATACTTAAGGACTTCCTTGCCTTAAATACTTAAGGACTTCCTTGCCTCACAACAGAGGACTTCCTTGCCTTAAACACTTAAGGACTTCGAACTTTGCCTCAAACACCAGAGGACTTAAACTTTCCTTCACACAAAGAAGGACTTAGCGTTTTTCGAAGGTTTGATTTGATCGAAAATAACTACCAAGACTAAGTTACAAACCTAGTTTTACACTTAGTAGACTTCTAGAATTAACTTACAAATATAAGAATTTACACCAATTCAGAACTAGAAGATTTTGCAAAGTTAGAGAAACAATTTCATAAAAATTGTCTTTCTGAGAAAGTTCTAAGTTTTCGCAAAATGATTTTCATTTCAACAGAGTTTTGGCACGTTTAATCAAGATTTTTAGCGCAAGAGTTTCGTCACATTGCTCTGGAATTGAACTCATATATATAGGCATCAAAGAGCCGCGAAATTAGAAGCTTTCACTTTGCTTATGTGGCTGTGTCCTTTTCAGAACGGCTCCCTGCTACAGTCAGCGCAAAATGAGGAACTTTTCAGAACTGCACAGTGCGCGTGTTCCCACTTCCTTGGCTAGTTGTAGCGAGCTTTCTGAGACTGTTTGCACTTCCTTGAGTCCAGACACTTGGTTGCTTCTGAGTCCAACCTTCTAAGAGTTGTACGGACTTCTGAGGCGAACCTTCTGAGGGAAGACCCTTCTGAGAACTACTAGTCGCAAGGTCTTCTGAGACCTTTCTGAGGCGACAGTGTTCTTTCCTCAGAAACATGTTTTCACCTTCAGCGCTTCTGAGACATCCTTTCTGATATCTTTGGCGCTATGATTTTATCAATTGATTTCAAGGCTATTTGATGTTTTGTCTTGATCTTTGCTCATGGCATTGCAATAATTTAAAGCTTTCTGAGACACTTAGCGCACATATTAGCAAAACCTTAAGTAAAATTTTATACTTATGGCTTACCTTGTTATCATTAAAACTTTCATAACTCTAAGAGAATTATGCTTAATTCTCTCAGAAGGGTTCTGGAGCTTACATAAATCGGAGCCATTGACCAAAGTAAGACCAAATGGAGCTCAATACACTCAATTAGGACCAAAATAGGCTCATTACATCATCCTTTGGTTATCTAAACCTTCCTAGTGACTAAAATGGAGGAATTGATCAAAGTAAGACCTAATGAAGCTCAATACACTCAATTAGGACCAAAATAGGCTCATTACATCATCCTTTGGTTATCTACAACATCCTAGTGACTAAAATGGAGCCTTTGACCAAAGTAATACGAAATGATGCTCATTACACTCAATTCGGACTAAAATAGGCTCATTACATCATCCTTTGGTTATCTAAACCTTCCTAGTGACAAAATAGAGCCATTGATCAAAGTAAGACCAAATGGAGCTCAATACACTCAATTAGGACCAAAATAGGCTGATTACATCATCATTTGGTTATCTTAACCTTCCTAGTGACTAAATGGAGCCATTGACCAAAGTAAGACAAATGATGCTCAATACACTCAATTAAGACTAAAATAGGCTCATTACATCATCCTTTGGCTATCTAAACCTTCCTAGTGACTTAAATGGAGCCATTGACCAAAGTAAGACCAAATGGAGCTCAATACACTCAATTAGGACCAAAATAGGCTCATTACATCATCCTTTGGTTATCTAAACCTTCCTAGTGACTAAATCGGAGACATTGACCAAAGTAAGACCAAATGGAGCTCAATACACTCAATTAGGACCAAAATAGGCTCATTACATCATCCTTTGGTTATCTAAACCTTCCTAGTGACTTAAATGGAGGAATTGAGCAAAGTAAGACCTATTGAAGCTCAATACACTCAATTACGACCAAAATAGGCTCATTACATCATCCTTTGGTTATCTACAACATCCTAGTGACTAAAATGGAGCCTTTGACCAAAGTAATACGAAATGATGCTCATTACACTCAAAAGGACCAAAATAGGCTCTACATCATCCTTTGGTTATCTAAACCTTCCTAGTGACTAAATTAGAGCCATTGACCAAAGTAAGACCAAATGGAGCTCAATACACTCAATTAGGACCAAAATAGGCTCATTACATCATCCTTTGGTTATCTAAACCTTCCTAGTGACTAAAATGGAGCCATTGACCAAAGTAAGACCAATTGAGCTCAATACACTCAATTAGGACAAAATAGGCTCATTACATCATCCTTTGGCTATCTAAACCTTCCTAGTGACTAAAATGGAGCCATTGACCAAAGTAAGACCAAATGATGCTCAATACAGTCAATTAGGAAAAAAAGGCTCATTACATCATTCTTTGGCTATCTAAACCTTCCTAGTGACTAAAATGGAGCCATTGACCAAAGTAAGACCAAATGGAGCTAAATACACTCAATTAGGACCAAAATAGGCTCATTACATCATCCTTTGGTTATCTAAACCTTCCTAGTGACTAAAATGGAGCCATTGACCAAAGTAAGACCAAATGGAGCTCAATACACTCAATTAGGACCAAAATAGGCTAATTACATCATCCTTTGGTTATCTAAACCTTCCTAGTGACTAAAATGGAAGAATTGATCAAAGTAAGACCTAATGAAGCTCAATACACTCAATTAGGACCAAAATAGGCTCATTACATCATCTTTTGGTTATCTACAACATCCTACTGACTAAAATGGAGCCTTTGACCAAAGTAATACGAAATGATGCTCATCACACTCAATTTGGACAAAATAGGCTCATTACATCATCCTTTAGTTATCTAAACCTTCCTAGTGACTAAATTAGAGCCATTGACCAAGGTAAGTCCAAATGGAGCTCAATACACTCAATTAGGACCAAAATAGGCTCATTACATCATCCTTTGGTTATCTAAACCTTCCAAGTGACTAAAATGGAGCCATTGACCAAAGTAAGACCAAATGAGCTCAATACACTCAATTAGGACCAAAATAGGCTCATTACATCATCCTTTGGTTATCTAAACCTTCCTAGTGACTAAAATGGAAGAATTGATCAAAGTAAGACCTAATGAAGCTCAATACACTCAATTAGGACCAAAATAGGCTCATTACATCATCCTTTGGTTATCTAAACCTTCTAGTGACTAAAATGGAAGAATTGATCAAAGTAAGACCTAATGAAGCTCAATACACTCAATTAGGACCAAATAGGCTCATTCCATCATCTTTGGTTATCTACAACATCCTACTGACTAAAATGGAGCCTTTGACCAAAGTAATACGAAATGATGCTCATCACACTCAATTTGGACTAAAATATGCTCATTACATCATCCTTTGGTTATCAAAAACTTCCTAGTGACTAAAATGGAGCCATTGACCATAGTAAGAACAAATGAGCTCAATACACTCAATTAGGACAAAAATAGGATCATTACATCATCCTTTGGTTATCTACAATCCTAGTGAGTAAAATGGAGCCATTGACCAAAGTAAGACCAAATGGAGCTCAATACACTCAATTAGGACCAAAATAGGCTCATTACATCATCCTTTGGTTATCTAAACCTTCCTAGTGACTAAAATGGAAGAATTGATCAAAGTAAGACCTAATGCTCAATACACTCAATTAGGACAAAATAGGCTCATTACGACATCCATTGGATATCTACAACATCCTAGTGACTAAAATGGAGCCATTGACCAAAGTAAGACGAAATGATGCTCAATACACTCAATTATACCAAAATAGGCTCATTACATCATCCTTTGGTTATCTAAACCTTCCTAGTGACTAAAATAGAGCCATTGACCAAAGTAAGACCAAATGAGCTCAATACACTCAATTAGGACCAAAATAGGCTCATTACATCATCCTTTGGTTATCTAAACCTTCCTAGTGACTAAAATGGAGAATTGATCAAAGTAAGACCTAATGAAGCTCAATACACTCAATTAGGACAAAATAGGCTCATTACATCATCCTTTGGTTATCTACGACATCCTAGTGACTAAAATGGAGTCATTGACCAAAGTAAGACGAAATGAAGCTCAGTACACTCAATTAGGACCAAAATAGGCTCATTACATCATCCTTTGGTTATCTAATCCTTCCTAGTGACTAAAATAGAGCCATTGACCAAAGTAAGACCAAATGGAGCTCAATACACACAATTAGGACCAAAATAGGCTCATTACATCATACTTTGGTTATCTAAACATTCCTAGTGACTAAAATGGAGCCTTTGACCAAAGTAATACGAAATGATGCTCATTACACTCAATTAGGACTAAAATAGGCTCATTACATCATCCTTTGGTTATCTACAATCCTAGTGACTAAAATGGAGCCATTGACCAAAGTAAGACCAAATGAGCTCAATACACTCAATTAGGACTAAAATAGGCTCATTACATCATCCTTTGGCTATCTAAACCTTCCTAGTGACTAAAATGGAGCCATTGACCAAAGTAAGACCAAATGGAGCTCAATACACTTAATTAGGACCAAAATAGGCTCATTACATCATCCTTTGGTTATCTAACCTTCCTAGTGACTAAAATGGAGCCATTGACCAAAGTAGACCAAATGGAGCTCAATACACTCAATTAGGACCAAAATAGGTGAAAGTGTATGTGTGCACGAGAAGGGGGGGGTTGAATCGTGCAAGTTTTAAAAATTGCTGTTTTTACTCAGAAGGTATGATTAAGAGTTTGTAGCGGAAAATGCTTTCTGAGAAGATTAAGTTTTTGAGAACTTAGTCTTTCTAAGAAAGTTCCTTTCTGAGAGATTTTAAGAAAATGACTTAAGAGTTTGAGTTTCTTAAAAGCTTTCTGATTTTAATCAATAAGGTTTTCACGAGACCTATTAATTAAAGTTGTGATAGAGTTTTTCTCAAAGATTTGGACACGTAATGAGTTAGGGAGAAAAGCTTAACACAAGGGATTTTATACTGGTTCGGTTATAACCAACCTACTCCAGTCCTCAACCTTCAGTTGAGAGTTCTTAGATATTCTTCTTAATGTGCCTTCCCAGACAACACTGCCTTTACTAAGTAAAGGACTTCCACCACCTCACAACCCGAAGTGGATTTCCTTGCCTCACACTAGAGGACTTCCTTGCCTTAAACAATTAAGGACTTCCTTGCCTCACAACAGAGGCACACAACAGAGGACTTCCTTGCCTCACAACAGAGGACTTCGTTGCCTTAAACAATTAAGGACTTCCTTGCCTCACAACAGAGGACTTCCTTGCCTCACAACAGAGGACTTCCCTCAAACACTAGAGGACTTAAAACTGCCTTCAAACAACGAAGGACTTAGCGTTTTTTAGAAAGTTTGTTTTGATCGAAAACAACTACCAAGACTAAGTTACAAACCTAGTTTTACACTTAGTAGACTTCTAGGATTAACTTACAAATGTAAGAATTTACACCAATTCAGAACTAGAAGATTTTGCAAAGTTAGAAAAACAATTTCGTAAAAATTGTCTTTCTGAGAAAGTTCTAAGTTTTCGCAAAATGATTTTCAATTCAACAAAGTTTTGGCACGTTTAATCAAGAGTTTTAGTGCAAGAGTTTCGTCACATTGCTCTGGAATTGAACTCATATATATAGGCATCAAAGAGCCGCGAAATTAGAGGCTTTCACTTTGCTTATGTGGCTGTGTCCTTTTCAGAACGGCTCCCTGCTACAGTCAGCGCAAAATGAGGAACTTTTCAGAACTGCACAGTGCGCGTGTTCCCACTTCCTTGGCTAGTTGTAGCGAGCTTTCTGAGTCTGTTTGCACTTCCTTGAGTCCAGACACTTGGTTGCTTCTGAGTCCATCCTTCTAAGAGTTGTACGGACTTCTGAGGCTAACCTTCTGAGGGAAGACCCTTCTGAGAACTACTAGTCGCGAGGTCTTCTGAGACCCTTCTGAGGCGACAGTGTTCTTTCCTCAGAAGCATGTTTTCACCTTCTGCGCTTCTGAGATATCCTTTCTGATATCTTTGGCGCTATGATTTTATCAATTGATCTCGAGGTTACTTGATGTTTTGTCTTGGTCTTTGCTCATGGCATTGCAATAATTTAGCTTTCTGAGACACTTAGCGCACATATTAGCAAAACCTTAAGTAAAATTTTATACTTATGGCTTACCTTGTTATCATTAAAACTTTCATGACTCTAAGAGAATTTATGCTTAATTCTCTCAGAAGGGTTCTGGAGCTTACAATCTCCCCCTTTTTGATGATAACAACTTAAGTCTTAAGATAATAATTTTGCTTAAGTTCAGAAGTGTTTCTGAGTAAGTTCATAACTTATTCAGAATTCACTTTTGCTTTCTTAGAAACTAATTTAGCTTTCTGAGAGAAGGCTTCGTTATTTTCTTAGAAGGCTGAGATAATCAACAGTTCAAGTATGCAATGTATGATTACTGTTTGAGATTATCAGTTTCATAGCATGTATTTCATGATAATGTATCTATGAGATTCAGAAATATCAAGCTAAGTAAATCAAGAGATGCCAAAAAATAAATAATAAAAGATAAGCATAAGATAGGTAAAACATGAGATGCCAAAGAAATGATTTTTCATTTATGGTTTTGTAAAGATACAAAAGATTTTGGCTCCCCCTAAGTTGTTGCTCCCCCTAAGTTCTAGCCTAGTGTTTACGATAGCCAAAGTAAAAAATTTTATCAATCATTTATCTACTCCCCCTTTTGTTACATCAAAAAGGGTGGCTAAGACATAAACGCCATCATTGACTTAGAACTACTGCCTTCTGGCAATGTAGCGTAGCAGCTGGCATATCTCCATGAGAATCTCGCTCTGAGTCGCATTCTGAGCGCATTCTGGAGGAAGGTCAGAGGCAGTGGAAGGCTGGTGAGAAGATGAGGGTTGAGATGAAGGAGGACGAGAGACTTCAGCCTCAAGTACTTCATCGATTATATCCCTTGTTTGATATTCAGGAGGTTCTTCTTCTTGGACAGCTTTACCTTCAATAGCAGCAAGTTCAATCGAAGGCTGCCTTTGAGTGTCCTCAGCAACTAGAGCAAGGTCTAGATCAGAGGGTTGCCTAGCTGATGGTTGCTCCATAGCACCAGAAGTCTGAGCATCATCGGAGAGGTTGAAGGTTGAGATCTGGCTATGCATGGCTTCAGTGCTCTTCAACTTCTCAATTCGACCAAAGAAAGGCCGAAATTGCACAGAGGGTGGAGTGACTACCATCCTTCCCAGCTGAAAGCCAGAACCGATCATTGAGTCCGTTATGGAGAAGGTGGGACCTTGTTGATCAAAGGATGTAGGAGGAACCTCTGTTATATCTTGAGGAGGAACCTCTGGTTCCTTCTGAGAGTCCTTCTCAGAGAGAGTTCCTTCTAAGGAACTGTGGGCAACAAATGCCTCAACTGCTGCAACTCCGGCAGCCATGGTAGCGTCAGCGCCCACCTCTGAGCTGAGCCCAGTGCTGGTGGTCCCTGGCACTACGTCATGTGTTGAGTCATGAGTGTCCTCATGTTCCAGAGGGATCTCAGAAGAGAGGAGACCAACCTCAGAAGTTGGTTCAATGAAGCGTTCCTCATGCTGTAGTTGTTGTTGTTGTTGCATCGGAGCAGCTTCTGGAGTCTCAGAAGGTAGATCCAGCGCCTTCTGGACGTCGAGCATCGTCTGAGCCAAGGACTCAGCATTCACAGTGGCAACTTCAGTTGTGGTTGCCTCAGGAAGTTCCACCATAGAAACCTCAGATGGCTTCTTCTGGGGCTCTTTCTTGGAGCTTCCAGCATCTGGAGTGCGATGCACAATGTGAAAGCGTGCCGCATCTTCTTCCTCGGAAGAGGAATCAGCGACATTTCCTTCATGCCCCTGAATGTCTTCTCTGGTGGGGAGACATGTCCAGATGGGGAGGAGTGATGAGAAGCTTCTGCTTCTTCTTCAACAGCAGCTGTAGTAGCAGCAGCGGTGGTGGCAGCAGTAGCAGTAACTGCTACAATTTCTTTACCCGTCGGCTTTGGCGGGCTCTGTTTCTTGGTGGTTTTTATCCCCACTCCTTTGTGAGTTTTTCCCTGATATTTCAAGGAATGTAGGAGTTTAGTTTTAAATTTGGTGGGTTAAAACCATCAACAGAATCAGAAATAGGAATTGAAGTAGAAGAAGAGTGAAGAAATGAAGGTGGAGTGTTAGAGTTAGCTTTTACCAAACGACCACGTTTCTTTTCCCTTCTGGTGGCACGTCTGGGACTTGGAGAGTGGGAGGTGCTTTCCTTTTTCTGGTCATGGGTTGCTCAGATGTTGTTTCTTCTGAGTCTTCAGCAGCCTCAGCAACTGTAGGTGCCTTCTGAGGAGTCTTCTGAGCTTCCTCAGAAGCCATACTCCGTGTCACCCTTGTTGGAGAAGGATGAGTCACCTTTTGCTTCTTCTTCTTCTTTTCTGGAGGATCGGAAACCTTTTCCTTTCCTTTCTCAGCCTTAGAGGGCTGGATGGGACCAGCAGTTCCCTTAGAAGGCTTTGCTTCCTCCTTCTTCTTAGGTGCCCCCGTATCTGGTACCTTCTTCTTCTTGATGTTGTTGAAGGTGACCATGGAGAACTTACTGTGGTTGAAGACATATTCATAGTCTTCAAGTGGGAAGGAGAAATGGTTGAGGATTCTGGTCAGAAGGCTTCCGTAAGGTAGACTTGTGAGAGCCCTCTTTGGATGAGCCTGGTGCATCATGTAGTTGAGCACCATCCTCC
The DNA here is from genome assembly GCA_013621005.1 of Aeschynomene evenia. NCBI lineage: Eukaryota > Viridiplantae > Streptophyta > Magnoliopsida > Fabales > Fabaceae > Aeschynomene > Aeschynomene evenia. Next base: position 18,864,329 of record CM024270.1, read on the forward strand.
CAAAATCTACTCTTTCCTTTTTCAGTAGGTGGTACAGCAGGCAGGCGTCCATGGTGGTAACGTTCCCCATGTCTCCAATCCGAGGGAGAAGGGTGTGTTGCACAACGGAGAAGATGATCCGAGCCTCTTGCGTGAGATGAGGCACCTTTACTCCTTTGAGTGGTAGGCTGTTGCTACCAGTCAGAAGAGTCACGACTTCTTCTTCCGAGTCATCTACCTCCTTGACCCATTCTGGGTCGTCGGCGATGACAGCGCCACCATTCAAGTCTTGAAGACTTTGTTGATGTCAGAGGAGGAGAAGCGGATCTGTTGGTCACCAATCTTGCTCTTGACCCCTTTGTTGGTGAACCTTTCTATTTGCGAATAGAAAGCCCTTACCACATTTGGGTAGCATACGTCTTCGGAGCTCATCATGGCTGGCCATCCGGGTTGCTTGAGAAAGGTGAATTGGATTTCGTCCACCTGATTGTAGACATTGAGAGGCAATACCCTTCCCATGGCAAGATTCCTTGGGAGATAAGTCTTGTGGAATAGGGACTGCATTTTCCTCATTGTCATAGAGAATATCTTCGGATATCTCATTGAGATTGTTTCTCATTAAGCCCTTGATTTCTCCAGAGACGGCCATTTGAAAGAAAGGTTTTTAATTTTGAGAAAGGATAGAGAAGAACAAGAGAGAACAGAGAGAGAGAGAGCAGGTGATGATTGGAAAGCGAGGAGAGGTTTTGGCAGAGTTTTGGTAAGTTTTGGACGTAAAGTGCTCAAATGAAACACTGCTGTAAGTATTTATAGTCATGGTTGATAACTAGCCGTTTTCTGCCACTTATCCAAAAGTTACCGTTGGTAACTTGTTTCTCGGAAGGTACCTTTCTGAGAGAGGTGGTCCTTCTGAGAAATCCTCCTTCTGAGAGATGTTTCAGAAGATCTCCTTTCTGAGAGATGAGTCTTCTGAGACCAAATTTTCTCAGATAGGGTTTTCCTGTGTTTTCCTACTTCAAGCTCAGAGGCTTAGTTCTATTTGTTCGTCTCAGAATCTAACTAGGACTAAGGGGGGGTTTCTAAGAGAGTTTTTAAATTTCAAAGCACTTAGAAACATCTTAAATTGAGAAATCCTTTCAGAACATTGAAACGATCCTCGGGTAAAGGCTTTGTAAATATATCTGAGATTTGATCCTCAGTATTTACAAATTTGAGTTCAATGTCGCCTTTTTGCACATGATCCCTAATAAAATGATGTTTTATATCGATGTGCTTGGATCGAGAATGCTGAATAGGATTCTTAGCTAAGTTGATAGCACTTGTATTATCACAGAGGATAGGAATTTTGGTGTACCTTAATTGATAATCAAGTAGCTGATTCTTAATCCAGAGCATCTGAGAACAGCAGTTCGCAGCAGACAC